>JAVJAQ010005951.1:165704-765704 GCA_032362365.1 Zygogramma bicolorata
ACATTCTGTCCAGTTTTATATGAGACTAGCCCACCCGTGCCCACTCCGCTGGGTGTTAATAATTCTTTTGATGCAATTATATTGTATAGTTCTTGTTACTGAGTTTTATCAGGTTCATTACAAGGCTCTGCCTTTTGGGCGCACTCGAAAGAGTGTATAATGGAAGTCGAAAATGTTATAAAATGTTATGTTCATGTAAAATTTGAAGTAGATTGGACCTAGGAATCACGTTGTCGCATACAAACTTCGCTCGCGTTTTCACCCCCTTTTCGGGGCTTACGCCATACAAAGAATACACCTTCCAAGTTTCAAGTCTCTACTACCAGTGGTGTAGGTTGTGCGCTGATCCGTCCGACAGTCGATCAGGTCATTTGCATTTTATGTAAAGGTCAGCAAAAAACGTTTGGATTGATTCAAATGAAAAATCTAGCTATAATGTACCACGGACTCTTTTGTTGAATCAACAGGGACAAACATTTTTGAAGAACATTATAAATGTCTATATCGAACCGTTTAGTCAGCGAACACCGTTAAAGCCTCATATCTCGACCGCTTCTTTCCAACTTGATTTACATATACTATTATTTTCACTGATTTCTTTGATAGATCATAATGAAATATAGCCTATTCAACCCCTTGGTTAACGGAACACAAAAGAAGTTGTCGATATGGCCAAACACAAAAATTCATGGTGGCCGAACACGCTCTGTTGGAGGGTCATGAAATTGACTTCGACAGAACGCAATACTGGATACAACTATGAGCTATCACCTACGGTTCTATAGGAAGACTATAGGAATTCACAAATATAAGAACAACTCCAACCACAAAGGAGAGAGTCTCAGCATCCACCGAACATGGATGCCATCGACTCAAAATACACGAACCCTCCCAATGGGACAGGAGACGGTTCCAAGCAATCATTCAGGGATAATTGACGGTTCGATTCTAGATCTGGTGGATTTAGACTCACTATCAGAATATAATCGAAGCCTCGCAGCAAAGAAGGATACCTTGATAATTGCCGCATCATCTTTGGCTCAGAAGTCTGGAAACATCTAACAATTCATCAGTCACCGGCCGTGAAAGTTCACAATTTTTAATGTACAAATCAATTGTGAAAATATTGTGTTTTTTTAGCTTTGCTTGCCTAGAAAAAGTCATTTCATCTGACATATGTTTTTGTTCACTAACAGGATATTTTGGATTGTTATACTGATTTGTGGATTGTGTTGTGCGACTTACATGATGGTTTTATTCTGGGAGAGATACGTTAGTAATCCAACTAGAACCACAATTTTGACATCGTACGCTCCTATAACAACAATACCTTTTCCAGCTGTGAGCCTCTGCAACAGCAACAGGATAATGGTTTCAAAAGTTGAAACGTTCATCAAAAATTTGTGAGTGTAAGTTTTTAACATATCAATTGAAAACAAAAATGTTATCATTCTATACTCGTATAGCCTTCAATGATCAAATTCTAAAACACACTTGTTTGAAATGAATATCTTCATGATCCGAGTGGTAATGAAAGAGTAGAAGAAAATACACAAATTGAATTCTATTGTCATAGTGCTCGTTGCTTCTTGTTTCAATGTTGTTCGGCTCAAGAAATCAACCACGGCCGGTCATATGTTCATATATCTGATGGACAATTTTCAAATTTGTGCTGTGCTATACCTCAGTTCTGTCTGAAAGGCGACTGGCAAAATGATATGCATTCCTTGGTTCCGAATATTCTCTACTCCTTTTGATAGCGCATTCTACGGCGGTTTTTCTACCGGCTTTGAACTTGTTTTTCAACAAAGGAAATCCAATCTGTTGGTAGGTTCAGTGAATGAGGTGTTCATATGATGTGGTATCTGAGACATTTGCAATATTTCAAATTTCATTTTTTTACTCATATTTCCAATGTTTCCAATTCTGAATTCCAGTGTAATTTTTTTTGATTTTATATTAATTTTAATGTTCTGAGGATGATCAAATAAAAGGTCGAGACGTAGATACTAACATAATTTGATTTTATGTTCCACTGACCACTCCACCAAACAAACAATCTGAAATGGTATGCTTTGATTTTTCAGGACCCTAAACGGCTCAGAAGAAGTAGTTATCAGGAGTGCCCTTCCCCAACTGCTAGCGTTCACTTATCCCACTAGTATCGAGTACAATACGACAGAACTGGAGATTCTTCACGATGTATTAGACAGGAATGACATAAATGATATATCTGTCGTGATGAGCAGGATCACACAGAATTGCGCTGAAATGATGTTAATTTGTTCTTGGGATAGAAAAAATGTTAAATGTAATGATTTCTTCGATACATCTCTAACTGCCGATGGATTTTGCTGTTCTTTCAACTATGGGTAATATGAATAGATGGTTTCGATGATTTTTAAAATAAGTAGGATGTCTCATTTCCATGAGCCACCTTCCCTCCCCCCAGTAAAGATAGCTCTTTTCATACTCTGTTGAATAAAACTGAACACATATTTTTCACTATCAGTTATGTAATTTGATAATGATTAGCCGAATCAGTGCTTCAGAGATGATAAAACCAGCTTCGTTTCTAGCTTCATTGAAACCACAGTATATCAAGTATCAAGAATGATGAGCCCATTTTTCCGATCGAAAACAATTATTGTTCGGAGAAGCGTAGCCATGGCCAATTATATTGTATGAGATCGAAAGTGCTTGACGTTCGTGATGATCATAGAGTATTTTGTATACTTTTTTCTCTTGATTCTAATCAATAAATTCAGACCTGAAAGGTTAAAACAGATATTCAAATATTTGAATTCCGTGGAAAACATTTTCCAAGAATAGGCACAGGTTTCATAAAGAAGGTGAAGAAATAGTACATCTTGGGTGAAAAGATAAGCGATACGCCTCCTGGTGACAATTTTCAAACAATGTCAAAGTATTGTCAAAATGGTGCTTATTAGTTCAAGTCTTGGTCGAAGTAGAGCTGCGATATTATCTTGAAATTTTGGGATATGATCAAAATTATTGAGTTTTTATATCTAGTATTGTGTGGAATTTCAAATATTGCAATATTCAGGAAATATCGTGAGAGAAGAGCCAATGGAGAAAAGATGTATAATGGTGGATAACAATGAGTGATGTATTATCTAGCAGGACAATAATCTATTAGAATAGAGGATAGATTATTACAACCCCATCATGCTTGATAGTACCGCGACTATTCAACTGTTTCAAATATCTCCTAGTTATATATCGAATAATGGATGATTTCTGCATTGAAAAGCTAAAATTCTGCACCTACTACATATCGAGTTTGGAATGCGTATTTTGGATATGTTTTTTATGATTGGGGGTGATTCCTTCCTGAAATAATAATTATTTTAAGTGAATTTCTCGTTTTCAGTCATCCGAATGGAATATCTATGAACCAACATTGGAAATAATGGTAATTTCAAAATGAGTAGAGACCACTTTCGATCTAGTAGTAGTACAATAAAATCTATCAACCAGTGATATTTGTATCTTTCTGCTTTTAAGATATTGAATAAACTACACTCTTCACCAACTTCCTATCATTTTATCGATCTGTGTTCCAGGAAAGGTTCCAAGTCGTCGGGAATGTACACAGGATACAATGGGGCGCATAGTGGTATTGCTGTAGTGATCAATCCAATGCTCCAACCTATTCAGTATTCGACCATGTATTCATCAGGGATCAAGGTGGGAATGAAAAATAAATTATTTTTGCTTTTCAAATTGCTTAACGCAGAGTTTTCTCTATTTGTAAAGTGCTCAACTGAAGATTATTTGTGAAATCATATTCAAGGGTGTTTGAGGGAAGAGAAAATATTCATAAATGGTTTCAAAATTATTTGCTCAATCGACCACAGTAGGTTTATATCTTGTGGGGCTCCCCAAGGATCTATACTTGGCCCAATTCTTTTTCTCATTTATATCAATTCAATGACCCAGTTGAAATTTCATGGTGAACTCAGTTTATTTGCTGATGACACAACTCTAATTTATTTTTCGGATAACTTTGCACGCATTGAAAATTTTATGAATCAAGACCTACAAGAAATATCAAGTTGGTTAAATAAACATAAGTTGAATTTGAATTTTTCTAAATCTTCTTACATGTACATTTCGAAACGAATTTTGAATAACCCTAAAAATGCGTTCATATTCTATGGTGATACAATAGAATACAAGCCAGTTACGAAACTTTTAGGATTTTATATTGATGAAAAATTATCATAAAAATGAACGTATTGAATATTTACGATGCAAATTCACCTCGAAAATTGGTATCTTATTCAAAATAAGACGCCACATTCCTCATAAATATCTGATGAATATTTACCATTGCCTTATAAATTAAAAATTACAATATTTGATAGCTATTTGGGGTTCAGCCAATATTACCCTTACCAAGCCACTACAGAAATTGCAGAATAAAACAATGAAATGTATTCTCAGACTCGATTTTCGGGAGTCAACCATTAATTTATATAAGCCTAAAGAATTACTTGATTTGAGGACAACTTATGAAATCAACAACTGTAACTCAACTCTTGGATGATGTTTATAGATCGATCTATCAACAACGACTTAGTAATAATATACAGGATGCTATCATGAACTATCAATCTCATTTATATAACATACTCCATAAGTACATGTTTCTGTAATAAATCCTCCTAAGGTCTCCACCCAAGCACTCCACAAACACTTGTGGTTAATTTCATCACTAGAATGATTAGTGTATCAAACATGAAGTAGAGGAAAATCCCCTCATCACGGTCTTCTGGCTGGAAGGGATCTGAATCTCATTTTCTCATTTCTCTTTTTCTTTCCACAACCTCTTCGTGCCCCAGTAAGTAGTCAACGAGTAACATGACAATCATTTCAACTGACCTTATAGGGCTCCCCTTATTTTATTTCGAAAGACTTGTCCATCGTTGCTTGCACTCAGGCATGAATTTTGTTCTGTATTATTTTTGGAAAATATATTCATTTGCCTATGGGGAATTTAAATTTCTAAATATAAAAATAATGATAGGTTTCACATAAATACTACAAGTAATCCTTATGATGAACTATTTTCTCAGGAAGAGGATTATAAATTTTCCTTACTTTTGATCTGTTACACCCATAAAAAATTTCTCTGCCGGAATAAAAATCCAATGAAATAAAGGTTTTATTTTTGATTATATGAGCGGAATAACCAATCATATCAAATTTACACCGATAATGTTCCTTAATCAATTATTATTGACCACATTAACTCAACAGTAATAATTGATTGTTCTGATAGCCCAAGGACACTGATGACTACTCAAATTTCATCACAATTTCCTCAAGCACGTTGATTTTGGGTAATCGCTCTGTCCCCTACAGCCTCAGTATTTTGAAATTAATTTGTACCTTTTTGAAAAGTCCACGTTTTGTTTCCAAAATATTCTCACAGAAACTTGTATTCCGAAGCGTAGAATACGAGTGAGAAGGCAAAGTGGGGCGCTTCTCCTTGGATCCAGAAGCTATCGTCAAATTTGAAGACACGTGCATATTCCACTTTTGCACTATAAATCTATTTTCTCTATATATATATATATATTTGTATATATATGTACATATATATATATATATAAATATATATATATATATATATATATTTGTATATATATATATATATATATATATATATATATATATGTTACCGGCAATGTGTATAATTCAGGCATTGTATAGAATGCCTAGGCATTCTATACATTGCCGAGTGAATCCAGGCAAAGTATGAAATAAACTCATTTCTTAACAATTTTACAAACTTTGCCTAGGCATTGTGTATAATGCCTAGGCATTATATAGAATGTCGAAAGTTTTGCAGGCAAAGTATAAAATGAACAATATTGTTAAAAATTGTTTATTGCAAATAACAAACAATGTATTGAACATAGGATCTGAAAATCCTCATATTTTACTAGAGTAAAATTTAAAAGTGAAACATTAATTTAAGAAATTACTTGTTACAGCAGGAAAGAGAACTATGGTTAGGTTAGGTTAGGTTAGGTTAGATTAGGTTAGGTTAGGTGAGGTTAGGTTAGGTTAGGTTAGATTAGGTTAGGTTAGGTTAAAAATCTGTCTGTTCCATTGTTTTCAAGTTAAGGTTAACCTAACCTAACCTAACCTAACCTAACCTAACCATAGTTCTCTTTCCTGCTGTAACAAGTAATTTCTTAAATTAATGTTTCACTTTCAAATTTTACTCTAGTAAAATATGAGGATTTTCAGATCCTATGTTTAATACATTTCATGTTTGTTATTTGCAATAAACAATTTTTAACAATGTTGTTCATTTTATACTTTGCCTGCAAAACTTTCGACATTCTATATAATGCCTAGGCATTATACACAATGCCTAGGCAAAGTTTGTTCAATTGTTAAGATATGAGTTTATTTCACAATGGAACAGACAGATTTTTAACTCTGCCTGAACTACAGCAGGCATTCTATAGAATGCCTAGGCAAAGTATGAAATGTTTAAAATTTCACATTTTGCCTGCTTACTTTTGGCAATGTATAGAATGCCTAGGCATTCTATACAATGCCTGATTTTACACTTTGCCGGTAACATATATATATATATATATATATATATATATATATATATATATATATATATATATATATATATATATATATATATATAAAAAGGAAATGTTATTTGCTATGGAGCAAGATGAATCAGGAAACTGATAAATAGATTATCAAATTCCCTGGTCTATCACAATTTGCATTCAATTCGAAATGCCCACCACAACACAACTAGCTGTTTCATTTTTTTTGTCATTGTGCTATTATAACTGCGACTTACTATTTCATTATGAGTCAAATGTCAATCATAAATCATATAGCGGAGGGATTTCTGAATATTCTTTCTGTAATAATTATAGGTTTACATCCATGGATCAAGAGAATATCCAGGAGCACAATCTACCATCAAAGTAATATCTATTGGAAGGGTGTCATATTTCCAAATTCTAGGAACAAAAATCAGTTGTAGCGAAGATGTACAGAATCTACCAGTTTCACAGAGACACTGTTTCCACCCTAATGAATACAAATTGAAATCTTTCGATCATTTCAGTTCATCGAATTGTTTGTCAGAATGCGCTGCACTCCATTATTATGTACAATGCAGATGTGTGCCATTTCATTTGGATTTCTTTGGTAAGTTGTCTAGACCTGAAGATATTCACGTAGAACCTACAGGAAGTTATACTTTTGATACTCGCCCTCACAGCACAAAAAGCAAACCTGAATAGTGATTGATTATTATCTGCTATCCCTTTCACTGACTTATAATCAGATTCGCATTCTTTAGATTTCTTAGGTCAGTATTCTTGACTTGAAGATATTCTCGTAGAAGGTTATACTTTTGATACTTGCCCTCAGCACAAAATGCAAACCTCAGTAGTGATTGATAATTATCTGGTATACCTTTCACAGACTTACAATCAGATTCGCATTCTTTGCTCCGATAAAATTCGATTGTGAAAACGGTTGTCTGCGTTACCAGTGCGAAAAGTTCAGCATCAACATTTATTGCACGCGAATAGGACGCTAAATTTTGTTCCATTGAACACAATTCTGTCATGCTCCACTCATTATCTGACATATTTTTCCAGTCTGATGTAATTCGATTTCGCTTGCAATTCGATATGAATTGTTATTCGATTCATCTCATAAAACACACAACGTACTGGCATTGTCTGAACAAATTCAAAATGCCCTGCTCGAGGAGGTAACAATGTCACATCTCATATTTTTGTAGTCCTAATTCAGAAAAACCATTCTACCTTAGCGTACCAATTTTTCGGTGTTGACTAGATAGTAGATTGATGAATCCAGTAACTATAAATAGGAAGTTCATTCAACACAAAGAAATATTTACAAATAATAATAAGTTAGATCAGTCATATGTTGATTGAACGTCGCGTCGGGTAGCTATTTTTGGAAAAAGGCGTTCTCTACAAATTAAATCTGAGACACTTTCACAATCTATAATATGAAATACGAACTGATAGAATATATACTGAGGCTTTCATTTATGAGGATCAAGTCGTACATTCAAACGACGGCTGAAATTTACATACAAGGCCAGTATGCGTGTTACGTTTTGGAATATTTTCTCAGTTCGTCAATACGACCTATTTCTTTGCTCCTGTCAAGTCAGTCGAATTAACAGAACAATATATTTTGTTATTCTTTTAGATGCCCCAATTTGCAACGTTACTAGTATACCTTGTCTCAGCAATGCTAAGAGAAGCGACTCAAAATTCGAAGGAAATAATTGTGAATGCAAATCCCAATGCCAAGACAACTTCTACACAGTGTTGACCACGTCAACGAAATTCGAGAACAACCAGAGCGGGAGCCTATTGAATTTGTGAGTAGTCTTCACGTTTCACTCATTGGTTTAGGCAGATCTTAGGGAGAACCCCTGACGAGATCTAGGAAGTAGGCAAATTGAGGCTCCTGCGCCAAGTTATGAGTCCTTTTCGTGTGGGGCAGATTGAGCCCTCAGCGTGAAGTCACAGGCAAAATCAAGCGACTTAACCTCTTCAGACGTCTTCTAGATCCACGCTTTTAGTAATTTTCAGCCCGATTATCGTGATCAGTAACTGTAATTCGGCTGAATTTTCTATAAATTAGTTAAATACTTACTTTTTCGTTCCTGTTATGTACTTGTGAAAATTTCAATTCATTTCTGTTATCAATTCATTCATTAAACGTCAGAAGTTGTTATTTGTAACTTACCTGAAATAAAGGGAGTGTATCCTGATTCTGTATCACCCTATATATATATATATATATATATATACACACATATATATATATATATATATATATATATATATATATATATATATATATATATATATATATATATAAATATATATATATATAGAGAGAGAGAGAGAGAGAGAGAGAAAGAGAGACTTATTTGGGTTGCAGTCTCTGGATGACAATTTGGCTGTTCTCTTTGTTTTTGTCGAGCTTTCGAAAATGTTTATTTTCTTTTTCAAGACGAAACTTGAAAATCAATTAAAATTATTAATTAAAAATGTATGACATATTTTACGAAGATTGGGAAGTCACATTTTCGTAAGCTCGACAAAAACAAAGAGAACAGCCTAATTGTCATCCCCAGACTGCAACCCAAATAAGTCTCTCTACATAACGCATACAGTCACAGTTTGAAATATATATATATATATATATATATATATATATATATATATATATATATATATATATATATATATATATATATATATATTTCAAATTGTGACTGTATGCGTTATGTAGAGAGACTTATCTGGGTATATATATATATATATATATATATATATATATATATAGAGAGAGAGAGAGAGCGAGAGAGAGTGAGGAGGGGTAGGTAGTCGTTGCTGACTAGTTGGGTAGAGAATTATTAAATAGTGAGTGTTATGTATGTACCTTGAGTGGGTAACAATTAGCTGTCAAAAGTAAATAGCATCACTTCCGGTACTCGGTGTTAGAGAGTGAACATGGTCTAGATATACGATGAATGTAGTGCATGTCGATGATGGTCGACCATTGTATATGAGTATCCAAAAATATAAATCAGAACGTTGAATGAAGTGATTTAAGTAAAGGATTCCTCACTATTAATAATGACTTCTACCCTACAAGATTGAACAGTGGGATTTTGACGCATTTGCAAACCTACTAATATAAGCAGAGGGTAGTCATGACTGACTAGTTAATGAGAGAAGCTGAAGATCCGCTAAATTTTAGTCAAAGTTTAGAGAAAACTGTCATATACAGGTGCTTTCGAAAATATTCAGTCCCCTCGTTAAGACAATAACTTGAGAATCCGAGAAAAAGTCAAACGATAGATGAGGAGTAATTCTTCAACAAGCTGAAACAAGCTTAGGATTGAGCAGCCACATATCCGCGAATTTTCAGAGGTATTTTGGAACGGAGTGTTTGGTTGACGAAAGAAACCAACCCCTTGAAGAACGAACCGTTTTTCAACAATCAACCAATGACTGATGATGTGATTTCAGTGCATGCTCCAGACATGGGTATTAGTAATTTCTCTCGAAGGCATCAAGCATCCGAAAGTTATCATAGGGTAATCAACGCAATTTCTCATTGAAGCTTTCTGTAAAGAATAGTAGTAAGTAGTTCCATGTGATATTGTGAGAAAATTGAGCAAGCAACTGGAATAACTCACTGAAGAACATGCTTCCCAATTGTTCCAACGCAGTGGACGAGAAAGTCATTGTAAATTACCTGGGAATTTCAAACCAGAGGTGTTTTCTGGCGCTCATGTATTTAAAACGTATTCGTCTGTCTCCTTCTCTCTCACTTACGGACAGCCAGATAGTGAGAGAAAGATGGGGAGACGAATACGTTTTAAATACAAGAGCGCCAGAAAACCCTTCAGAGAAGAGTTTTTTTCTGAAAGTATTTTTTTCTCATCATTTATATAAAATATTTGATTAGTTGAATGAAAAAACTTGTATCATAAGTGTTCCTTATTATCGACAATACATTTATTTTCATTCCGAAGATTAAAAAAAGGTCATTACTAGCGATCGATTGAGATTGCTGCAATGTTGGGCTGCATATGTAGGCTGGTGCATGATTGGTGAATGAGGTTCAATGTCAATACGTTCACCAATTATTGCACATCAAATTTATATATCCATTAATGGTAGTATTTCGTGCTGCGTGTATTGATGTGACGGATGCAATGAATACGAGCAATTGAAGATAGTTACAGCATTTAAGTCCAATATCAGAATTTATTTAATAACAGTTCTTTCTCAATGGAACATCTTATCAGTCAGAAACTTCTCTTTTAACGCGGCAAATTTTCGGTGTAGAGTAGAGATCTGCCCTCCTACAATTGTATAGATTTCAATATCAAGTCCCATTTATTTTTATCAGATTGTGGTGGGTTACTTCCCTTGAAAAACTTGTAAACTGAATCGGGCGTTTTTGATACGATTGAAATCTATTCAAATTCTATTTGTCGAAAAATTCACCTGCTATGTTAAAAAGAAGATTGATATTTAGATTGTTATTGATCGAAATCTAAAAAAAAACATAGAAACTATTTTTTATCTAAAATTGACTTATGAGTAGAAATTAACATCCAATAATCGATTTCCGCCAAGGATATTGAATTTTTTGAACCATCTATAATGATTGCTTTGGTCATATCAGCCATCTTCCATGTAACTATTGATATGCAGTTGTTATTGATATTATAATAGCATCAAACTCAGAATTTTTCCAGATCATGCACAATATATGATATGAACTACTTGATATACTTTTTTATTTCAGTGATCCCTTTCTGGTAGACAACCATACAGTCCTGCTGAACGTATTTTTTCTAGATCAGAGGCAGACGGTGTATCTCAGAGACATCATAACTTCAACAGTGTATTTATTATGTAAGTATTCTGTTTTGGCCTGACACCTTAGTACATATCTTCTACTCATTGGCGTTCCCAGGGATCGAAACAAATTACTCATTTTTGATTATTTTTCCAGATTGTGTTCATCGCATTTCTAATCTGAACCTACTCCTCTTCAGACTAAATTCTTGGGTGCGCCACAGTTTCCACTCGCTAGGCAAACTTTCTGAATGTTCTAGATATTTTCGACATGTTATGAGGTTTCATCAAATGAAGAATTTCCCTGAAGTTAAAAAAGGGTCAAATTCCCAGCCCTAATACCACAATATGTTTGTAGAAATTACTCATTAGTCTACTCAACATCCATGGACTAAATATCTACATTGAATGGATGTTCATTTTCTGTCGCAAAATTAGTTGATTGTCGAAATGAACGACATCATTACAATCACCAACCAAAAAACTGGCGAATAAGAAAGAGTGAGCAAAACGTATTTTTTATTTCCCGAACGTAAACATGAACATCACTAGCGGATGTCAATGTTCGTCTCATTAACTTTTCCCAAGGGCCGTGGCCGGTATCAATATTACGAAATAACAATTTATAAAAGATAAATCATTGACTAATTGAAAATGTAACTGAAAAATCGACTAATCACAATTTTATTGAACTTACTGTTTGGGATATACATAAGTTTTTCTAGGACACAATTAGGCATTCCAGATACTTGTCAGCATCTTGTCAATTGACGAAATATACCAATACTGCGGCATCTGCCCCCCAAAAACTTTCGTTTGTTTTTTTCAAAAGATTGTTGTCATGAACCGATATTCCTGAACAGTACTGTCCAGTTAATTCAGTCGTTACGATTTTACTGACATTCACTGGCAATTATTTCGCGCCAATTTTCGAGGTACCCTGTTAGAGACCAACAAGTTACTGGTGCTACTGTAGAAATGGTCCTGTACTACTCCTAGTATTCCCCAAAATGAGTTAGGATGGAATGTGTTCGAGTAAACGTCAACGGATAACAGATTTGTCAGATCATTGCACTTGCAAAATTATCTAAAATATTTCGAGTTGTACTAGAAGATATTTGCGTAGAAGTTGATGCTGAATTGAAATGAATCTAGCAGATCAATAAAATCTGCGTGAATGTTGTTTGAAAATCTTAGGGGTGTAATACCCTACTACATTTTGAAGGTACCCTTCTATTCTTGGTATTTTTTCTATGGGACCTCTGATTGTGTCGATGATTATAATTTCAGTCATTTTATTCTCTGAAGACTCATTATCAGAGCTTGAGCTCTGTGAATTTTCCATTTCCGTATCCCTATAACTTCATATTTCTTCCAATATTTAATTCATTTTGAAAAAAGATAGGGTACGTCACACCTGTCAGTTCCTTTGACGGATGTCCGATCGCGATCCGTTCCGATATCATCGGCAGTAGATTACTATCACTGCAAAAAGCGTTCCGAAAATGCTTACTGTGGCCAGTAATACCAGCAATATCGGAACATGACATGTGATTTCCATGGTAAAACTGGTATTTGCCTCCTAGACATCTCGTGATCTGGAATGCCTGATATGATTTTTTCCATGTTTTTTACTCTCAGGAAGAGGGAATACCGATCGTAAGAGAAGTAGAACGCTATCGATAAGTGAAATATGTGTCGCGTTCTTGTACTCTTTATTATAATCTTACAGTTAACTATATATAATAGAATTTTTTACATAATTCAACATTTCTATATCCCATTTTCGCCCATATATTCCTATATAAAAAATCGAATTTGAATAGTAGGTACTTGTTGGAACAACGGAGATGAGATAACAGAGAATATTTATCTTGGATACGTGAAAATGGTCACAAAAATAAAAATATATATGAAGAAATCAACGCGCGTTCATGTTATATATATGAGAAATTTTATGATCAGAACGCCTTATATTATATGTTGTCGAATTGGTTGCAAGTTTTTGGGTGTTGTATTTGAAGAGATCTTTCGTGTGATAATAATAATACTGCTGGATAACTGCATTGGCATACCTAGGTACATATGTTAACGAATGTAATATATTTTTTTTTCGAGAATTTCAGTTTTTTCCATATTTTTTTCTGGGATAGCATAACTTTGAGAAGTTATTAAACCTGATGAAATGATCAAGGTATTTATTGGTTAATTTGAAACATTACTTGTTTCCAATGATTGAAATAATCCACCTGAAATATGAATTACATAACTCAAGAATCAGCCCCTTGGCACGCAGTGTCATCAGGATGAGTTTGATCGTTCATAGAAGTTTCGAATATTCCTCAGGGGTGAAAATGTGTCCTCGAGTGAAACTTTAGTGAAGGATCTCAGAGATTTTTGATATTTACGGTGAAAGGTTTTCGTTGAATGACCCCGAATATATAAGGTTCTACTTTCACAATTGTGATATAGAGGTCATAAATCGAAAATGTACGAAACCATTTCTTCTGTTCAAGTTGATAGCAAACTTGGCAATGAAACAAATCTGGCAACAGTGTACCGCTTATATTATCTGGTCCGACTAAGCCTGCCGGTAATTCTCTCTTAGGCCGGGGACACACGGTCCGGGTAAACGCCCGTCCGAGTTTTGTCCGGGCTCCGGATGATCCAGTAGTACATTGTGAAAATTAGTGAAGAACACACAGAACCCGGACGGGCTTTTGCCCGTCCGATAGCAAAGACGCCCGGATGTATTCTCAACTGATCCTCCGAGACCCGGCCGGGCGTTCACCCGTCTGACAGGTGGTGGGACATTGTGTCAAATAGGCGGGAACACACGGTCCGGGCAAACACGTGCAGTCAGTGTTGTGACCGTTGTGGTGTGCGTATTCTCGAGTTGGTGTTTTGGTGCTTGGTTGTGATATACTCGTATATTGGAGAGTTGATAATGACGACGATGAAATTTTGCACATGAACTTTCAAATCCTAGGCGATTGCCAAAATAAGAACAGTAAAAAATATCATTTATATTATATTATATAATAAAATATAATATTTTTTATTAATAGTTGAAGAATTTTTCTTCATCTTCTCTTAATTCGAAAAATAGAGTATTGAAGTGTCCTAGTATGTTTCTCTTCTGCACAACAGGATGTATCCATACACTTCTATTACGTTTCTTTTTACGTCTGTGAAGCAGTGAACAAATTACCGCTAATAGTTTACTTCTATCTTCGTCCATGATTAAGCCGAAAATGACGAAAAGTGGAATAAAATCTCCCGGACGGGAGTTTGCTCGGATGTAGTGTGTTCTGTTCATCAAAATATCGTCCGTCTGGGCAGCCACCCGGACCGTGTGTCCCCGGCCTTATTGCACCATTTTTTGTTTTATCAGAATAACATGACGTTGGCCTATCTCCGATTATAACTACAAGTAATCACCCGGTATAATCGAAGGAGAAGGGAAAATTCAGCGAGAGCTCAATACAATGCAACTTCATCAGAAAATATCAATCTACCCGTGAACACTCATTTCGATTCGTTGAAAATTTAAGACTCCGATAATTTAATGAGATTTCAAATTGTGAAATTGAATATGAAATATTCCTATCCTACGATGCAAAATCATAGTACGAACACTATTAACAATGAATAATGAATTATCGAATCGCAGGTGCAGTATTTCTTTTATACCAAGCTGTGACTTTTTTCCTACAAAAAGCAACTTTACGTTTCCCTCGAGTTGAATTGCAATTTCAGAAGGTCTTCAAACGATGTTTCCATAAGATTAGTGCGGGGTCCTTTACTGAAAATCTGTTAGTATCAATAATTAGTATAAACAATTATATATTACTTATATGAAATATTTTAGTTGACAAATAAAGTGGTTTTTTAGCGCCATATGGGCTAAGGTGCTTGGTAAAAAAATCCTTTGGTGAAAAGTCAGAAATATGTCCAGCCATTTTTGGCGCTATCGGGTAATTATTATTATTATGTTTTGGCCTGCTAAAGTTGGGTAAAATCGTGTATTTTTTAAAACATTTTCAGTTTTCGGCCAGCAGCGTGAACATTATTTATTTTAAACAGCCAAATTCTTCAGCATTTATTCCAGGATAGTTGTATTTCAATTTTTTGTTATGATTTTTCATCTGTAAATGCTTTTTTTTGTCGGGCAAAAAAAAATCGATCGAAAGTTGCATATGACATGAAATTTCGGCGATAACCATAGCTTTGAAATGGTTCCTAGTACATCTCGTTATCATTAGCCAAAAAAAAGTTATGGCCAAAAAACTTTTTTTTACATCAATCACATAAAATTTTTATAGTTAATCGGATACTTAACACCTTTTTTTGACAAATTCCAAAAAAATTTAAGTTGATCTGAGTGGTCTCGAATTAGTCCTTCATTTTACTAAAAAATTTACTCCCTTTACTGGAGTATTTGAAACGTCTACATTTCATTACAGACATTGGCACTAATTAGAATCATTACTATGGTTACATAGACAGTTTCCGAATTCGATCAAAATTCTCCTTGTGTGCCTCTCATCAGTTCCCACTTTCCATAATCACAAAAATCTCAAAATCACAAAGCATCCCTTTTAGGTTTGATGATATAATATATATAATTTCATTCTGGATCATATATCAGATTGGAGTAGGTAAATTATTAAATTCATGATACTTCACCCATAGAGGATGCAATTAACGCCAAAAGCTAGTTTATGAATTATTCACCTGAAAGATGGTCATGCAAAAAATCAATTGGTTGAAACAATTGCCTCGAAAAGATCAATATTTGTCCTTCTATGGCTGTTTTCAATCTATTGAAATGAAAAACATATTTTACGTTTATTTTTTTCAAGATTCCATCAGTCCCGCAATATTATATTCATCAATGAAATCAGTACCAGGAAATTCGATGCAACATCCAACATAAAAGGAATATCAATAGTTTTCACAAATGATATATTGATGAATCTTCCAAATTGTGGATGAATTCAGTTCTGAAACTGATGTGCTATTAGAAATAATAAAATTTCTTCGAAAACATCTTACAGTACACAATTGAACGTTTTCTAAAAATGAATCAATACTCGAAATGAATATTATTCAATGCCCTTCTCAGTATTAACAAAGGGGCTAGTTATTTTCTGGCAGGTTTTAGTCCATCAACCTACTGTGTAACTATAGTTGGGATGGGCGTGAGAAAAATTTTCTGTAATTTTTCAGAATGCGGTAGCTCAAAAACCCAAAAAACTACGGAAGAAAACATTCATCCATCACAAAATAATATACTTATGTTATGTTTTTATTGCTTGGTCACCACTTCATAATACATTATACTTAAAGCTCGTGCGGGCATAAAGTTTGCTTCATGGCCCGCACGTACCAAAAGGACAATTTTTTTTCCTGCATGTTCACGTTTCAACTTTTACACTGTTTCCCTAGACACGATGGAATATAGTTAAAATCGAATGGAGTTTTCGATTTTTCCAAATATTCATATTGGTGATGCAAAAACAAACTACTAGGTATGATTTGAAAGTTTGTATGCACCGCGTGTGTAAATAGACTTATATGCTCTCGGGCAAGTTACACACCCCAGGGTCAGATGGTTTTGTAAGATCGTCGCCCTCAGGGCATACAGGATCACATTAGTTGGCATATGAATCACCATTCAATTTTAGATCTCATCATCATGAAACAATTGTTCGGAAAATATTTTTTCTACTCCCATGCGTATAGTCCACTTAACGGATAAGTAGGTGATTCCAGTCAATTGAATCATGATGATTTCATATCCACAAAAGGTAGGGTATGAATTCCACCAATCACAGAGAACAAAATATTTGTTTACCAGGGACAACCTTGTAGAATCGTCACAATTGTGATCTGTTTACTTACATCGACCCTTCACACCAATAGTGAACTGAAATTCTATAGTCCAAATGGCCTAGTTGGATAAGGCGAACGCCCTCTGAGACGGTCCACTTTATAGTCATTGGTTCTAGTCTCACCAAAACCGATTTTTTTTTACTTCATTTCAACGAATAAAATGTTATAAAATATCAACCTGGTCAAAAAAAAATCAACTGTATAACTCGAGCCACCGTATCCACTCTTGTACAAACTACTTATTTACATTAATATACAGCAAATTATCTAGTGGCTTCTGGTGTAAATTTTCTTCATTTGTCGTAGATAATTGAACATAGAATTTGTTCATGATCACGTTCGAACGTGCTATCAATAATTCGTTAAAAACTACTTTGTATACTCGTGTTTTTATGTCCTGTCAAGATCAATTCAATTTGTTTCTTTTCAGCTTCATTTGGCGGAGTGTACAGCCTCTTCATGGGATGCAGTTTGATAACAATCTTCGAAATTCTGTACTACTGTCTATTTCGCTTTGTGGTAAATTTGAAACTCGTTGGGAAAGTCGATTTGGATCTCGAGAAGACAAGCAGAAATGGAACTAAAGAATCGAGAAGCTTTCAGTTCGCTAACAGGGATTTTTACCACAATGACATCTTTCTGCCATAAAGAAAAACTGAAAATAGTCGTGGGTAATCATTGAATATCCGCTGTTTAATGGATATATCAGATCTTTTGCTTCGTTAGTCACAATCATCTCCAGATGATGCCATCTTATTAAGGCAAATATGCTGTGAGGAGTTTTAACAGTTTTGGAAACTGGTAGGAGAAAACTATTCGTCGGATACACAAACCACGAAGAAACCTAGAATGTAACAATTTCACTCAAATATATTTCAGATTCCGCTACACGTGTTTCGTTATAATTTCCTCCCTATCATCAACAACTGTCACATCTCATACTAGGGTTCTGGGATAAAATCTGTGGAGAAAATGTTTTTTGATTATCAATTATTGACCTCTACCTGTTCATCAAGAATTTATTTGAATGGCCTTCCATTAGATACCCGCACTCGCATGTTCAGCTTTGGCGTTCTTCTTGCTATCTCTACAGGACGATACTAAAACAAGTGGAGGTGCTGCCCCCTTGGCTAGTTCTCTCAGAAAACGTGCTGGCATTGGCTGTAATAGAAAGTGAGAATAGGTGATACGGTAAGTCGGAGGGATGCATTGGTCGTAAGACTTTAACGTGAACCCGTAAAAGTTTTTTACCATGTCGGGACTTGTGATCATAGACGACAAGAAAAATTACTAGGGATACGTTATAAGGTCCCGAATATTTAGGTGCTAGTTTTTTCCGCAAATGCTTTCTCCTCCGAGGACAAATGGCGTTCCCGTTTCATAACCTGGTCTCTCGAGTGGCATCTCCATTTCCCGTGACGAAAGTTGTAGTGGCGGCCTTGATTGATGGAAGATTTGGCCAAGTTCGTGCGTACGAGATCTAAAGTGTCCTGAAGGAGCTGTAATCGTTTGAAGTGTTCGAAAGTTTGTTCTGGGGGAGTGTCATTATTATCCGAATTATCATCAACGTTGGTATCGCGATACATTACTTTAGGTACCTCTTACTCTCGTCCAAAATCCAGGAACAACGGAGAGTGACCAGTGGAGTCAAAGCGAAGGTGTGCTCGGGCAAGTGCTGGTCCTGAGCGCGATGATCATTTCCACAGAACTGGCCCAATATCTTTTGGTGAACTATTATCGGCATTATCGCTTATAACGATTTTAGGACAGCCAAAACGCGTAATCACTTCTTCATATAAGGCTTGGGTGACAGCCTTGGCGCTTGCTCTTCGGATCGGGCGACATTGTACCCACTTTGTAAAGCCATCTTGGAACACTACCAGAAGACGGTTACCTCGATGGGACCGAGGAAGAGGTTCTACTAGGTATGCTTATACACTCCCACGAATGCCTGTTGGTCGATGGCTGCATCATGCATCATCTGGGACGGTTTGTATTTCTGACAAGACATACAACCTCGAACATACTTGACGACTTCACGGAACATCCCGGCCAATATAACACTTTGCGATCCGAGCGGTGGTATTAGTAATCCCCAAATAACCGGCGCTTGGCATATCATGTGTCTCTTTCAACAAAGCCGGTCGTGCCGACAGAGGATGGGACAGTTCTGGGTCATTAAGATTGGCTGCATCCCAGAAAGAGCGGTAAAGAAAGTTACCGCGTATGCAATAATCGGGAAGGGCGGTGGAGTCATTCAGTACATCTTCCATGCAAGGAACCAACGGAGTGATTGATGGTCTGTCATCACCGTAAAATGGTAAATGGTCACAAATATTCAAACCAAAATGAGCAAAAAGCTCAAATTTCTCCATGAGCAGCGAATGAGATTCTCAAGAAGATATTCTGGAGAAATGATCAATATCGGGCTAAGTCAAGCGCCCTGGATCAAGGAAGGACGCATACAAGGACTCACTATGGAATCAAATAAGTTGCGTTATTGTAATACACATGACAAACCAGAAGCAACGATACTGCTTGGAGCTGATACAAAATTCATTGAATGGTAATGGTTCGGATTTCCATTGTCTATATTACTAACTCTATTGGAAGCTACTGCTGAGAACGAAAGAATGAAAATACAAATCAAATAGGAATATCAAATCCAAAAAAAAGGTTGGCATATATTTTTTTGTCAAAAATAAAATTGATTGTTTGATTGATCAAAGAAAATTCTTTTGTGACAGAAAAACTGAGATATCGAATATGAAATATGGGTCAAAAAAATGCAAATAAAGAAATAAATGAATTAATATTGTGAAAAGAAAACTGGGATATCAAATATAAATTATTGGTCAAAAAATTCAGGAATGTATGAAATAGTATGAATAAATGTTGAAACCAAGTTTCAAGTTGAGTGACATTTCGATTACTAGTATACGCAATCATCTTCGGGTGATGACTGACAATATTTCGAGGTATGGTCGGTAATAAAGACCCGATTTCTCTATGGTGGGGAAAGGGTGGTATTGATAATGAAGCGCACGGGTGCTACTAGTAGTGCGCTGATCGGTTTTCAGCGGCAAATGAATGTATTGGCGCAAGATTCTCTTACATCGAGTCGAAGTCGGTCCTTGCCTTGGATGAACGGTTTCCACACATTGCGGATCTCCACGCTGGGGTGACTGAATGTGTCGTTGTTGAGAATGAAGGCAGCTTCCATGTGCTCCATTTCCAATGGTCTTCTGGGTTTCTCCGATGTTGGATTTGCCCAACTCGCATGGTATTCGGTAAATGCAGTTGTTGGTGTCGCTGTTTTTATCCGATGGTCGAATTTTTGTGTGCTGCCTGCGTATTGTGTTCTCTGATCGAATATTTCCCTCATATATAAAATGTCCCATAAGAGCAATGCAATTATCGAAAACCTACAGCGGTAATTGCATTGTATCAAGTCACCATAACAACACATTTGAAACCGTATCGCTAGACGTCAGTATACAACACAAATAAATGTCAGATAGACTTCAAAAATAGAAAGACATTTCGCGTTTAGGTGAGTACTCCATACAATCTATAGAGGAAAGTATAAATGAACAAAAAATAACATTTCCTTGAGAATTTCTTTATTCGTGAAATATTCCAATGAATTACATTCGTGTATAAAAATGACCAGATAATTCTGTATTCAAGCGTGATATCTTATACAAATTGCATTCGGTTATCTTCATATTTTGTAAAAGAGACAAAATATGAAAATAAACTCTTGCAATTTTTAGATATCACGCTTTCTTGCAAAATTATCGGTAATTTTTATGCACTTATAACCGAAAACAGACTCGGACGTTGTATTTTCCTCCTATCTCCTTGATCCTCTCTGAAAATCCTCTCACGTAGGGGGTGGTAAGAAATTGATGTTCCAATATCTCCTTGGTCTTTCTTTGGTTCGTCCGGGCCAATGCCTGATCCACTAGCTTCTTCGAGTAGCCGTTCTTCTGACGTCCTTCCCTGTTGTTCAGTTCCTTTGTTGTTGAAGAGATTGATTGCCCCATCAATCAGAGACTTGATTGATACTCACTTGGGACTGCAAATGTACCTCGAGCCAACTGGCACAAGGTAATCAAGTTCACTTAGGCATCAAAGGAAATGAGGTAGCAAAAGAGGGCAAACATCCCTTTTTCTGGACCGTACATATTTTGTGGGCTTTCAAAATGCCACATGAAGGAGGAACTCCGCTAATGGGCATTTGATCGATCTAGACGTCACTGGACTAGGGTCCCAGGACAAAGACAAATTGAAAGGTTGATTAGCCCTTCGCACAAAAATGCTGAACAGCAAAGAAAAATAAAAAGACACCAACTCAGTAACTGCTCTGCAATGTCCATAGAGGTACCACCTCAAGAAAAAGCTGCCAAAACTATCAATTGTGTACCAAGTATCAAATCAATCTGTCGACAGGGTCGAATTTTAAATACTGAATTCGTCCCATTAAACTGGGCAAGATGATTTCAATAGACCATTGAGTGATTTGAGAGGCACGGCATGTTCAACAATCATGAATATTTCGACTCGATGTGTGCCTGAAAAAATTGAAGTCTATGGTATCTAGTGGAATGATAAAAAACAGTGCATCCTGCAATGCTCACATGAGAAAGTAGCGAACATTAATGAGAGCTTATTGAAAAAAAGTTGAAAATAATCCCCAAGCCTTCATCCAATCAATTAAAAGACATGAAACGCTACTCCAGAGTATTTCGAAATGAGATCTAAAAGCATATTATGAAATGTGTGCTGCAAAAGTTATTTGAAGCGCTGAAGTTCTATTCCTCATGTAATTACAAGTCAGTTCCCGATGTAATTAAAGTTCATTTTAGTTTTAATTGGAGTACAATTCCTCTGGGGATGAATGTAAAAAAAGAAAGTCAAAGAGTGCTCTAAAAGTGTCTAGTTAGCGGTTTCAGTGCAAGGTAGATTCAACATTTCTCGAAAGACTGAAAATTTTCGAACAGTCAACATATGAATGTAGAGTCAGTAACGGCCTGTCATAATAGGTTGAAACATTCATACCGCGTTAACACAGATGTGACTGATTCACTTAATAAAAATCCCCCGATATAGAATATTTCTTACGAATCCAAGTCATAATGGAACTATTCGTTTTCGAGGGAAACCATTTATAACGTTAATGGTCTCCAGCATGGATTATTGTAGGTCGCCTTCATATAAAAAAAATCTTAAAATAACTTTTGAACATCGTATCTAGATAAGATGTCTGTCTCTTGTTTCGATAGAAACGATGTGATTATTTGTAAATCTTCTGAAAAAATGCAGTGTTCATGGTGAAAGGGAACATCCCGAAAATAGTATTTGAATGTGGCGAATAGATACTAACAAAAGTCTCTTGACCAGGTACTGTACGATAATGATATAAATTTCAAGACCGGAGATACCAGACTTCCACCCAAACAATCAGTAGGACCAAGATTGTTACTTTTTCAAAAATCAATCATTTTAACACAAAACTGATATTATTCGCAAATGATATGAGTGGGGTATTAGGGTGATTGATCTCCCATAAAAAAACTTATTTTTCACATCAATGGTTTCAATCTCAATCATATAACTTTTTCTTCTTCTAATCACACTAGTTAGTTGTTTTTTCGAAAGTGAAAAATGCAATTAGTTGTGAATAATGAATCAAACTTAGGTGAGATCACTTTCACTGCTTAGGCAGAAAAAGTAATTGATTTTAGTGCTAGCGATAGTAGAAGTTGAACAAGTTGAGATGATTTTAGGATGAGAAAAGAACGCCAACTTCATTGTTTAAAGAAAACGGTAGTTGTGTGTGGAACTTGATTACTGACGAGAAGAAAAGTTCAGCTGTAGTGAATTTTCGGGTCTTAATGGTGACATTTCGCCCATTTCCTTTGCCAAAATACTGGGATACGACATTATTACAATTTTATTCCTAGAAAGAGGTGATTATTTGTCTACGCCGATCTGAAATCATATATCATCGTCTAAACCAACCTAGTCGGATCCGTACTCCCCAGTGCTCCGATCCAGTGGATGCTTTTAAAATTAACCAATTACCACTTTCCACACTGCGGGGTAAGCGATCACTGGCTCTGAGCATTGTGAGTCCTGAGCAGACATAATGAACCGAGAATAACGACATCCTGTATCCCGGCGGACCGAAAACTCAATAATGAATATCGTCTTAGTTTGGTTATTTGTATTATCTTAATTACTATTATTCGTTCGAAGGTCTCTTTCCACTGCTCCGACCAAGTGGGCGGGCGCGCTAGTAGTATCGACCAATAACCACTTCTCCGGAAATCGTAAGTCCAGAGTAAACGTAACGACTTAAACCAAAAAAGGCTTCAATTCACCCAAGATGGGTTTCCTTGTGCCTCCGGTATCCAGGAGTGCCTCTGGTCTCCAGGGGTGCTGCAGTTATATCCTCGAGTTTTCCTGAGCGCAACGGACAATCACATTAGTGAGATGCAGAAAAAACGAGGGCACGGGAATTTATCTGAAAAACATTTGTGATGGTCGGCTCTGTTTGGAGCCTAATTTCACCCAATTTGATGGTGGAGTGAATCCTCCAGAGCCGTATCAGTACAGCATAGCACTCGAGTACGTTCAACTTGAAATTTGGTTTCAACATGTGTTTATATAAATTCATATTTAATATCAAATCTTTTTGATTTTTCATATTCGATATTTAATTTTTGTCATATAATTTTTCTATTAATTGGACTTTATTTTCTATTCGTTGACCGAAAAATTAATTTTAACATTTGATTTTTGTATGGAATTGTCCGCATAAGAAAAATGTGATACCACGAGAATTTAGTGAAACCCAATTTTCTAGTATATCATTCACAAATTCATAATTTCATCCGAACAAAATTAAAATTAATGATAACCTAAGTGATGTAGGTTCATCAATCACTATTCTTCAGTCAATTCAACATTGTTTTTCAATACGGCACGCAACTCATTGAATAAATATGACATTATATTATTCGTTCCAAAAGAGAAAATTCTAAATCCATTTGTATCGAAACTATCTGGGATTCACTCTCTCGGCGTACTTGAACTTCTTTCGAAAACTTGTTTCTCGATTCTTAATTTTTGCGCCAAGTGAACCAGGTTCGCCTCTGTATTGGCAGTTTTTGTTTTCTCATGTATGTCACTTCTACTTTTCACCAACCGAACGAAGCCACTGTGAGGGTGAACTTGTATGTGGGGTACAAAAGTTGACGGTGATAATTTTGATAACGTATCGCCATTGCTGAGGTATAACCAATCAAATGCGTGCTAACTGAATGATAGCGCATCCGCTGAATAACAAAAGTTATCAAGAATTCTTCGTTATTTCAAATTAGATTGAAATGACAGCATTGAGTCAAGCACCTGAGCAGAATGTAGCATAGATATTAATTTATTTTCATAGAGTTCTAGGAGTCACTGCATTTCTTCGTGTAATTTTTTCTGAACAGATGCTCGTTGGCTCCATTTATACAAATTTTGAGTGATGAAACGCGAGGATTTTTAAAATTTTCGATGCTACATAAAAAATTACAATTGATGGAAGTCTGAATTGAATTAACAGAAAGGAAAAATTTGCTAACTTAAATTATAATCGTCTTCCTGAAGAGTTCTTCATTGGCAATCGATGATCTTGAAGCATTCTCTCAGAGTTTTTCTCCACGAATTCGCAGCACTGGGCATTTCGTTGATAATCACAAACACCCAACGCCTTGTTGAAGAGTAAAATACCAGGACATTTCATGACGTGAGATCCAGATGGTCCGCACAACAGAAAATTCCTGAAATTAATATTGAATCATATTTCATGATGAAAAGTACCCAATAACACAAATAATTCCGGAATTATGTTGTTAATCGTCCGGAAGGAATATTTTAACTAATTGAGAACTAATATTCTCGAAAGTTTCAAAACAAGTGTTATTCTATTTGATGATATTCTGGGATCTTTTCCCAATTGGACAGCTGAATTCTGGAACTCCTTGCCTTACAAACTTGAAAAATTCGAAGAGAATGTTAATTCGTATCCCCTGTCCCTTGTTTCACGCGGCAATCTTTGAACATTACAGGGCTTTCCTTTCTTGTGAATCTGCCCAGCCCAGCAGATGCTCTCGGAATATTCATCCAGGAGCCTCCGTGCAGAAGGTTCCCTTTGGAACCATCAATCTGCAATCCAATGCATGTATGTCTCCAAAGGCTGAAAATTACCAGCAGAAGTCATGGTGTGTCTACCCGTGGATTTCAGTTTCGACCTATGGGGATCATCGGCACGGCGATAACCGCATTAGAACAAACTTATGTGTTGTTGTCACTTTTGTTGATAATATATATATATATATATATATATATATATATATATATATATATATATTCGAACGAGTAAGGAATTAACAGATTAACAGGAATTTAGTCATTGAAGCCATTCTGCCCTCGGGCATGTAAATTCAGTGTCGATGAGTTGTTTATTTTTGTAAGTAAAGGTTTCAATGAATGATTGTGGTTCTGAGTGAATGTGTGATTAAATAAAGTTTTTATTTGTATTTTTACCAACTGATTTCATATTGGTTATCATAAAGAGTATCTGAGCTATATTAACCATCAGGAAGGAGCAAATTCGTTTTTCCCGACATAGTAGAGGTCGCCACGCTTCAATTTCGAATATCCATTCTTCATAATGAATCGTGAAGTTTCGTTATATTATAAAGTTTTTTAGCGAAATTTTGTGATAACCACATGAACAGTTGTTTTGAGTATTTGGGTGTGTGAGATGTGTGATTCTACTCCAGTATATATATATATATATATATATATATATATATATATATATATATATATATATATATTGATATTCGAGTGAACATTTTAATGAGTGACAGTTGTTCAAATGATATATTGAAAGGTATTTTTGACTCAGGACACGTGATAAATCATTTTCAACTGCTTTCTCAAAGATGCTCCACTGAATAAAATGGATTTCGGAAAAGTATAGATTTGCAACCTGTTCGGATCAATGATTCGCAAACAGAGATCTCTCCGAGAAGTCATTCATAAACTTAGAATTTTTGCAAATTTCAACATAAACAATATGGATTCTTTCGCATTATTGAAAACTCGAATTATATAAATCAATTTATTGACAAAATAGTTGAGGCTTTCGCGGCCGAGGTTTTCAGTATCACTACTTTTATTCGGGTTTGGAGGCCGTCGTTTTTTGGAATTTCTTCCTGACGTTTCGCTAGCTCGAGTGGCTAGCTTCTTCAGAGGTTCATTCATCTTGGAATTCACTCCGATGACTGGAGATTGTTTCTTCGCAAGTTGTATTTATGCCGATTCAGGTAGTTTGCGGTGCTAATTATTCCATTCGGATTCGGGGAATTGTCATTAATATTGATTACCTTGTTTACTTCCTGTGGGTTCGGAGAATAATCATCATTAATATCTGAAGAACTACCTGCAGTTATTATCGATTTTCTTAAAATGGGATTCCATATTCGGTTGAGGTTGACAGCTTCTTCTTTTCTGTTGAAATTATTCGTGTGTTTGTGGATTTCTATTGCCTCCCGAACCAGTCGGCTATGGTATCCCTGGTTGGGTGCAATCAGTTTTGCATTTTCAAACAGAATCCTGTGGTTTCCCTCACTAAGTGCGTGTTCCGCCACAGCCGACTTGTCAATTTGCCCTAGTCTGCAGTTTCTCTCATGTTCCTTTAGCCTAGTTCCCATGGATCTTTTGGTGGTACCGATGTATACCTTCTCACAGGTGCACGGTATGCGATAAACCCCTGCTGCAGACAGTGGATCTCTTTTGTCTTTAGCCGATCTGAGGCTCTGTTGAATCTTCTTTGTGGGTTTAACAACATAAAAACTGTATTTAAACCCATGAGAGCTTACCCTAAAGTTTATGGAGATGATGATATGTTTAGTGAATAAGTCGAGACGTATAAGGAATAGTGATGATATTTCAAGAGTATTCTGCGCAACTCGATAAAAAAAATTATCGCCGTAAAAGACAGGGCAATAAAGAAAGAAGTGTGGAAAAATAAGGTGAAAGATGCATAATAATGCAGTGTTTTTACTATGGTGTCATTAGTTTTGAAAGGGTCAGATTCGTCAAATCAAAAAGAAAAGAAGTTTTTTCATTTAATTATTACTATTGAAAATACTGAGAGTGAAGAATATCGTGTATCATTTTTGAAATGACAACTTGAAATATATGTTCTTCATTATTTTGTGAATCAAGCTGATTTTTTGTAATATCTGTTTGATTATTTCACCCAGCTCTGAACCAGAATAACTCATTTCTCCGAAACAGGTGATAAATGATCATCAAAGATTTTGCTGACTTGTCAACAAAGCACAAACAATTAGTTCAACGACCCGATTCGAAAAATATTTCACTCGCAAAAAGACTTAACCAAACGACTTCATCGAAATACTTTGAAGGTCTAGGTTTTGTTGAGATAGCAGATAGGGCATCTTGGGAGGAATTCAAGGATTGTGTTCAGATATATAGCATTTTGCTGTTTTTCGGTATTTGTAAAACTATCCATTCTTTATAGTTCCTAACGATGGAATCCATTTTTAATGATGGGGGCCATCATTCAGAACCGGGGGGGCATATGTCGTATGAAAGGACCTAATGAAAAACTTCTTGAGCAGGTCGCAACATTGACATACATATACACATTCATTGCCATGGGCTGATACACGTTCAATTGTTTTGGCAATAATTCGGGAATTAACAAATAAGCCTACGAACGGGTAAGTTTTGAGTGAATGTGTTCGAATAAAGTTTATATATATATATATATATATATATATATATATATATATATATATATATATATCTGTATCTGTAGAGTAGGGAGGGTGAGTATAGACCCACAGCACTTAGGCCACAATATGGCCCATTGTACATCCTCCCAAGGAGTCGCCCTCCTAGGACATTGTCCATCCTGCCTTATCCAGGAAGGAGGACAGGTCACCAGGGGACATCTCCTTAATATCGGCAGGTGTAGGCCAAGACTCACCGAACACACACTCTCTTATCGACGATAGCTCCAGACATTCGCATAAGACATGCCTGACAGTTTCATCTTCCTGTTCACACATCCTGCATAGAGGTGTGTCCACTAGCCCCATAATATGGAGGTGTTTCCTTAGTTGACAGTGTCCAGTCAGAAATCCCACTGTTAAACGTAGGTTCTTCCTGGTCATCGCCAAATATTTATTTGGATCCAGCTTCTCAGGGTCGCCCAGGGTGATCCTGGCAAAACTGCATCCTTTGGTTTCATCCCATCTTTTGAGGGTTTGAGTATGGGTGTAACGTTTGGCTAGTTCCGCAATTGTCGAAGTCGTCAAGCCATGGGTGTCACCTGGTCCCAAAATGTTCATTCCAGCCGCCATCCTGGCCAAAGAGTCAGCAATGCGGTTACCTTTGCTCCTGTCGTGCCCTTTCACCCACCTTAGTACGATATTATTATCTACCGAGGCGTTAGCTAAATCTTGATGGCACTCTAGTGCTAACCCTGAGATAATACGTTGTCTATTCAAGGTTAGTAGGGCTTGTCTACTGTCAGTGTAGATTATTATGTCTTTGCCAAAAATTCCTTTTCTGGTTAGCTCTTTTGTGGCGATTGAGATACCAGCCAGTTCTGTTTGAACCACGCTGGTATTTTTTCCCATTCCCCACTTAATCCTTAGGCTAAGTGATCTAGAGTAAACTCCACATCCTGATCCTTCTTTGGTTTTTGAGCCGTCTGTGTATATGCGTATTGCATTTGCAGCATCCGCCTCAGTGTTCTGTTTTATTTGTATTTTGTAGGGTTTATTAAACACAAACCTGGGTTCAATTGCGTAACTGGCTGCCTGTAGCAGAGGCACCGCAGTGAGTGCCTCCCTCCACAGGCCCCGCCTCAGTTGACCCATTCCTACCTCGGGGTTTACACCAGCCGTGCGCAATCGTAGCATATATATATATATATATATATATATATATATATATATATATATATTTCGGAATGACTTCGAAATGGAAGTCGAAACGTCGAACAATCGAAGAAAAACCATCAACGGATATAAACCCCGAATAAACAATTTTCTCATGGAAGATCCGAGGGAAACAAAACATCCAGTTTCAGAAAGCGATATGTCTGACGCAGAACAGACAATGGAAGTTAATGTTTTGTCTTGCTTGAGAGAGGTATCATAAAGAGCCAGTATCTCTGACGCAGAACAGACAATTGAAGTCAATGCTTTGTCTTGCTTGGTTATTCCGTAAGAGGGGTAACTAGCCAGGACGGTATTGACATATATTTGTCTAACAGTTCTTGATAATGGCTTCGAAATGGAAGTCGAAACGTCGAACGATCGAAGAAAAACCATCAACGGATATAAACCCCGAATAAACAATTTTCTCATGGAAGATCCGAGGAAAACAAAACATCCAGTTTCAGAAAGCGATATGTCTGACGCAGAACAGACAATGGAAGTTAATGTTTTGTCTTGCTTGAGATAGAGGTATCATAAAGAGCCAGTATCTCTGACGCAGAACAGACAATTGAAGTCAATGCTTTGTCTTGCTTGGTTATTCCGTAAGGGGGATAACTAGCCAGGACGGTAATGACATATATTTGTCTAACTGTTCTTGATAATGACTTCGAAATGGAAGTCGAAACGTCGAATGATCGAAAAAAAACATCAACTGATATAAACCCTGAAGAAACAATTTCCGCATAGAAGATCCGTGGAAAACATCCAATTCTTATTATAAGAATAACCTAAAATGGAAGGCTGGCCGGCCGGATGAAAAAATAAAACGTAATGAAGCTGATGTCTCGAGTGTGTTTTGGCATTTTGAGGATTCTGAGACAAGCTATACGCGCTACATCGAAGGGGTTGAAATGGAGGTGATGACATGCTGTGGAACTTGAGAATCTGAAATCTAATGGTGAATGCACTATTGTTTGACCACAACGTGAAATTAGTTTTTGTTGTCTGAGCTGGTTGATTATCTACTGTAATATTCATTAAATTCTATTCCGAACTTATGCGTGATCCACTTTGTAAATGGATCACAAATTTTCTTGGAAAGTATTTTACCATATCTGGTTCATCGATAGAAAAATCTCATAGAATATTTTCCTGAAATTTTGAATAATTTCTTTCACCTCATTGATATTCCGAATGGTAATATTTTTGAACGATTTTTGGTTCATGCAGTAGCAAGTACGCAGTAGCAGTTTCATAATTCAGATTCGCCCTGGTTGTGAGGAAGTGCTTTTTTGGATTCTTTGGGAAGCTCTGTGAAAAACTTGTAAACATGACCTGTCCAGATATGAGAATATGTTCGTTATTCTCTTCAGTACTAACTTCTTGAGAACATTTCATTATTTTACTTGATAAGCCAGACTTTCAATAGAGTGCTCTCGACCATCAGAGATACCCAAGAAATCGCTCTCAAAGCCTGGCAAAAACTGATACGGGTGTTCTACCTCTGCCTCAAAACGGTGAGTGATTAATGTTGTACGATGTCTCTACCCTATGTAGATGAAACACAAAAGTATTCAGTTGACGAAAACTAGATAGATACCCTTTTATATACTCTATATAGAGCTGTTATTATTTTTGCTGATTACACTCACCTACAATCGGCTGCTGGCTGTGTTGTGCCACCACCAGGGACACACCTTTGGTCTGCCACTCTCGTCGTTGGAGCTTCCCTATCACTTTTGAAGTCACAAGTGAGTGTTTTTTTATTCAAGTAGGTATCAGGTGGACATGTAACCAACAGTGGCTTCTGTAAAGGGTTGATCCTCACGAAGGCATTTTCGTTCAAAATACTCTGGATTGGTAAGAGCGGATCTTCATTGGAAATTGTGTACGAATTGGTAGCTGCCACGAATACAGCAACTGCGAACGGAAATATTTGAATGTGTAATAAGTGGTGAGAGCAAAACAACATTTGAAAGCTGGGAGCATCCTTATAATGAGGGAGTAAGGAAAAAATGATTATGATCGAGGTTTAAGGATGGTTGCAAAAAATAAACGTTCTGGGCACTCGCAAAGTGGAATCTTAGAATAGTCTTCTCTGTTGAAACTTGTTGCTTGTCTTAGTAGCTGATTTGAATGATTCTCAATTATGCCTAATTTGGGGGTGGTGGCACTTTTCTGTTGAACTGTTATTATTTTGTTTTTTCTGATCGGTGATTTGATTGTTTCGAATCAACTAAGAAGCATTTGGCACATTCCCAATGCTTTTATTTGCGATGTCTGTTAGTTGTTAATATAATTTCGTCATCCAGGTCTAGTCTTGCCCATCAAGAAGAATAGAAGAAACGTAACATGACAAAAAAAAATGAAAAGATAGCAATACATTTTCTCACCTGTAATCAAAAGAGAGTTTGCCATATCAGTGTGATACTCATTCACTAATGAATAATCGCAATTTTGATAATGAAAGGAATACTTATCAGGTATAGATTGGATTAATTTACACCTTTTATCGGCGGTGATTGCGAAAAGAGATGGCATCAAAGGTATATATTTATGATACCGAGACAGGTTATTCCGAGTACAGGGTGTTCTCAAAAATAAATGTTACCCAACTTATGAATGTAATATGTTAAGAATGTCTTCGAGGTTCGAATTCAACAAAATGTAGCATTTTTAAAATACCCCAAAATTCATTGTTTGGGTTTTCTTTCCTCTGGAGAAGAAAAAGAAAAAGCTTCTTATTCTTATATTGTCTGTCAATTTTGCTTCTTTGAAATATTGCAGTTACCTATCGGGGAAAATATACTCATTTGCCCTATGAATAGATATCATAAGAGTTTGAAGCTCTATCTTGTCCAGAGTAGGGAAAACAAGAACAAAAACTGCTGCCAGGACATTTCTTCCTCCTCAAATGACATTTTGACGAAATCTTTTTAAATATACATGATTGTAAATTCAATACCTCTTGAATATAAAATTGAGTGAAGGCATATCAATAAGTATTGGAAACTGGTTAACCAGACGTTTATATTTCTATCACATTTTTTGAATTTTATATTTCCCTTTCCCACTCTTACGAGTTTGCCCAGGAGACGAAGCCTTATATGGTGCATTAACTCTCTATTGACGCGACCAGATGAGTCGGAGAAGTGGGCATATGAAATGAAATATAGAAATGTTCTGTATCGAAAGGGCACATATTACAATGATTCCTACTTTCATGAACACGAAGTTATTTACAGCTTATCCATTTCAGGTTGGCACGGATTTATTGATGTTAATGCACATGACTGAAATTACAATCTGAGACAAAATTTTCCCATAAAAGTGAATTGAAGTTATTTTATGTCGAAATGAATTTCTAGTAGGTGTTTATTGTTCATAACGATAAATAATCTATCATCATCATTCACGATAGTACCTATCATTGAACAACTCACACTAAGTGAGATTGTGCGCAATATCGCATAAAAGCGATGTATCATTGACATCCAAGGTTTCAATATTCTCAATGAAACAGAGAAATGATTTTCATTAAATGAAACCGCCTTTAGCATTCGTAAAGTTTTGCAAAATATTTTGGATGATTATCACGTGGTATATGTGAAATGACAGCAAAAATATGATTGGCTGAAACAGAATTTCCTCCTCAACAAAGTTATCGATATTGAAAAATATGAACAAAAGTATTGGCTTAAGTGCCTTCCTACTTGGACCATTCCAGAGGGAGATGCTCATGCAGTCAAAGGAAAGGTCGTGTAATATATGAGTGGATTGAACGGTTCCAACCTTTCCATGACGAACGCTGTACAATTTTGAAAAAAAGGGGTGTATTTGATAGGGACGCAGGTTCCTTTATTGACCTTGAGATTCGTTGCACGTTGTAGCAAACCTTGGGTATAATCGCCAAATTGAATCACTCAGCAAATGAAACAAAGATGAATAAGTCAACTCACCTGATTTGACAATTGGGATCTATGAGGATGAAAGGAAAATGGATGTTCCTTTATCTCGTAACGAAAACTATTACACCACCGGTATTTCTGATAGGTCTCTTTGCAGCACGACAATTTTGTCAATACGAAGAAGTTTCTTCACTGCTACGCATTCTGCTCCTCGCATGTCGATAGGAACAATCGGTTTCAGAAAAAAAGGAACAGAATCGGCACAAGGAGATTTGAAGGATTTGTTCAAATAGGTTTCTCTATTAAATTAGCAAAGGTATTAGGAAAGAATTATATACACGCATAAATTGTGAATGCAATCAAAACAAATAGAGGTATTCGAACTATTTGTATCAAAGGTAAAAATAAAAAAAATCATGAAAATAATAATAATATTTGGTAACGAACCATTTCCCACCCCCCTGAAAATACTAAGCGTATTTTCTGAACTATCTATCGAAATTAGGAAGAGGACACAATTTAACTAAGGGCCTTTTCATAAGGCCTTTGGAAGTCTTCACAAGAGCAACTCTAGGGACCCCGTCGGCACCCGAAATTAATTCAGTTACTCGACCCATCAACCATTCCAAGGGATTGGTATTATCGTTTTTAATAACAACCATGGTTCCTACAGTGACTTCTTCAAGGGGTTTAGTCCATTTGAATCTTTGCTGCAGGGTATGCAAATACTCAAGACTCCATCGCTTCCAGAAATCACGATGAAGCCTCTGTAATAATTGCCATCTGGTCAATCGATTCATCTTCAAATGAGAGAGATCAGAATCGGGTAAAGCGGAAAGTGGCTCTAATGTTAAGAAATGTCCGGGCGTGAGTACTGATAAATCATTGGGATCTGTACTGATAGAACATAATGGTCTGGAATTCATCATTGACTCTATCTGAGTAATAATTGTGTTGAATTCCTCATACGTGAGAATCTGATTGCCAATTATTCGCAGAAGATGAGTTTTGAAAGATTTAATGTTAGCCTCCCAAATTCCACCCATGTGAGGAGAATAAGGAGGATTAAAGTGCCACGAGATGGATTCAGAAATAGCAGAATTTTCAAATAACTGACGTAAGTATGACGCACTCCCAATAAAATTAGAACCACAATCGGAGTATATATTAAGGCATTTGCCTCTTCGCGCTATAAATCTACGAAAAGCGGCTAGGAAGGCCTCTGATGACATATCAGAAACTAGTTCCAAATGCACTGCTTTAGTTGCACAGCATATAAATAAACAAACGTAAGATTTAATAATTTTTGCTCCCCGTAAACGAGAAGTCCTGAGAGAAAAAGGGCCGCAAAAATCAATTCCAACATTCGAGAAGGCTTTGGCTTGAGAAATTCTGAATTTGGGCAAGTTGCCCATGGGGGGTTGTAAGGGCTCAGGCTTGATTCTCCAACATCTGTAACATTTACTCAAAACCTTTCTGATAACCTTTTTAGCAGAAATAATCCAATAATTTTGAGATAAGAGAAAATGAGTGGATTGTATGCCACAATGTAAATATTTAATATGAATGTCATTTATAAGCAAATTGGTGAATCTTGAAGTATTTGGGAGAAGAATCGGATATTTTTTATCATATGAAAGCGAGGAATAAGTAATTCTTCCACCTACACGTAACAAGCCGTTCCCGTCGATAAACGGATTCAGAGATTTGAAAGTTTTGGAAAGAGGTATACTATTTTTCAATGAACTTTTTCGTCAGAAAAATAGACAGATTGAATATGTAGAAGTATGCGAACATTGGCATTATGTAACTCTTGATATGTTAAAGAGCTTGTATTTCGTGATTTAAAAATTTTAAAATTATGATTCGCACGCAAAATGAGAGCAAATACTCTTTTCATTTTTGATAATGAATTATATTTTTCTAGGAGATCATCAATTAGATTCCTTTTCATAGTGATGTTCAGAACGATGTTCCGTCTCTCTGTCCGCAGATTTCACCTGTGGAAATTTATCCAAAGGCCAAGATGAAACAGGTTGTTTGAGAAAAGGAGGCCCATTCCACCATAAAACGTTATTTATAATTTCATTCGGAAACGTACCGCGTGAACCACAATCTGCCGGATTCAATTCCGAAGAAATATGGTACCAAAAACTGGGTGCGAGTCGTTCTTGAATGAAAGATACCCGATTGCTCACAAAGGTTTGCCAGCAGTGAGGGGATCCTCGAATCCATTGAAGAGCGACCGAACTATCAGTGAAAGCAAAAATATTTTTAAAACAAATTTTATCTTTTAAGGTATCCAGGAGAAACTCTATCAGTTTTGCTAAGAGCACTGCGGCGATTCCAATCGAGGGATTGTCAACTGTTTCAAGGGTGCAACCTTAGACTTCGCACAAACGAGATAAGTTTCAAACCCAGATTGTGAGGACGTCGTTCTAAGATAAACAACCCCACAGTACCCCTTCGAAGAGGAATCACAAAATCCGATCAATTCATATTCCTTTCCGCCTAATGATAAGAATTGTCTAGGTATTTTGATTTCTTGGATTTTGGGTAGATCAGACTTGAATTTCTCCCACTTATTCAAGATGTCAGAAGGGGGTCGGTCGTCCCAACCGAGACCCAATGACCACAAATGTTGAATAAATAATTTTGCAAGGAATGTTATTGGGGTTAAAAAACCCAGTGGATCGAAGATTCGTGCTAACTCTGATAAAATGCTACGCTTTGTACATATTTTATCTTTGTCAGTCGAGATAGAGTAAAAAAATGCATCCTTTGTTGGATTCCAATATAAACCTAAGATTTTCGTTATATTATTTTCCAAATCCAAACAAATATTTATATTTTGTTTATGAGAATCAGGTAAATCAAGTAAAAGTTGCGGAGAATTACTAGCCCATTTGCGAGCCTCGAAACCTCCTTTACGCAATAATTCAACTATCTCATTTTTCATAGTGATACAAGTTTTCAATGAATCATGCCCCCCCAGTATATCATCAATATATAGAGAATGGAGCAAGATTTCTGAAGCAAGAGGATATTGTGAATAGTCACTCGCCAGTTGATGTAAAGTACGAATTGCTAAATACGGTGAAGAGGCAACTCCAAATGTAAGGGTATTGAGCTGATAATCTGCAATTGTCTCAGAAGGCGAAAATCGCCAAAGAATACGCTGAAATTTGCGATGTTCTTCTGCTAACCAGATCATTCTATACATTTTTTCGATATCACAAGTGAATACGTACGTATGTAATCGAAAACATATGAGTAATTTCACCAAGTCATTTTGCAACTTTGGACCAACGAACGCCGTATCATTCAACGAAACTTTATTCGAAGAATGACTCGATGCATCGAAAACAACTCTAACAGGAGTTGATGAAGATTCTTTTTTTATTACAGCGTGATGAGGTATATAATAATAATCTGTTATTTCTGTTGCAGAAGGCGGAGGCACTTTGATGAGATGGTTTCTTTGTAAATAATCATTCAAAACGTTCGAGTAAAAAAAATGTAATTTTTTGTCCTGAGAAAAACTTTTCTCCAGAGAAAGCAAACGCCGTAAAGCAACTTCTCGGGTGTTTCCAAAATCAAGATGGTTTGATTTGAAAGGCAAGGACACTACGTATCTCCCATCAGGAGATCGAGTGGTAGTATTAATGAAATGATTTTCGCAAAATTTATCTTCGGAAGAGATTGCCTTAATATTTGGTACCTCTTCTAGAGTCCAGAAGTTTTGTACAATATTATCCAAAGTTGGATTTGACACTGTTGCAAAAAATGAATGGACTTTTCTGGTATCAATTTTAGAAGATGGTTGAGGCCATTTTCCCATAACAATCCAACCAAAAACTGTATTCAGATAAACAGGTTTATTTTCACCTAAGGAAACTTTTCCGTCTCTCAAAATGTAAGGGAATATATCGTTACCCAATAATAAATCTATGTGAGATTTTTTGTTGAAGTGAGGATCAGCTAAATTGAGATTTTCTATGAACGGCATATCATATTTTGAAAACGAAATTGAGGGAAGCTCATCCCCGATTTTGTCTATGATTATCATTTCTACAGTAGTGCAATAATCTGGTTGACTTATTGAAGAAATTGTGCAACTGACCCCTGATTGGGCAGTTGAATACATTTCACCCAACCCCTGTAATGACATGGAAATTTTATGCTTTCTCAAACCTAACTTATTAGCTAGAGATCTACTGATAAATGAAGATTGTGCTCCACAATCAAGAACGGCGCGTATGGTTTGCCACTCATCAAAACCATCCTTAATTTTAAGAACAGCAGTAGACAACAATACTTCGTAATTTGCGTTGAGTAACATTCCAACTCGAGAAAGCTGAGAAGTATCGTTATTATTTGTAGAAGAGCCTGATTGAGGAGAATTCGAATTTAGATTCGAATCAGTTGTCATTTCAGATTCTTCCACATTATTATTTTTAGTATCAAAATGCAATAACGTGTGATGTGATCTTTTACAAATTTTACATCTTCCCGGAGAAGAACATTGTAAAGTATTGTGGGAAGTAGCTAAGCAATTTATGCATGCTTTATTTTGTTTAGCAATATCAAATCTTTGTTTGGGTCCTTTCGACTTGAAAATTGGACATTGAAAAATGATATGATCAGCAGAGCACAAAAAACATCTATCCTTTTCATGAGATTGAACAAGAAAAGCAGATTTGTTCTGAGAATGAAAAGTGTTGGCCGTTTTGCGAAATGAAACAATGGTGTTGGATTTATTTTTGACCTTGGACGAACTCGAATCGGTAGAATTATCAACCGCTGAGTCTAAAGCAATGCATTGTTTTTCTAAAAATGACAATAGGTCCTCATATTTCGGAATAGCATTAGAGGCATGTTTTTGTTCAAAACATTTTCGAGTTTGTGAATCCAAACGATTGAGCAGCATGTAAGTTAAAATAAAATCCCATTTATCAGTTTCCATACCCATAATTTTCAACACAGATATATTTTTTTTGGAAGTGAATATCAAATTTCGCAAAGAATTTGCATCTTCAGTGCGTAGTGGTGGACAGGCTTCTATTTTACTCCAATGAGAAAAAGCTTGCTCACGTTTATTATTAAATCTTTCCAAAAGAAGGTTATAAGCAGATAGATAAGTAGCACCAGTAATTGGAATGTCGTCAATTAATTCCAGTGCCGGACCACTCAAAACTGATATCAAGTAGTTGAATTTTTCTACGTTAGAGAGTGCACGGTTGGTATGCACCGATGACAGAAACATCTGATGAAACGCAGGAAATTCTGACATGTCACCCGAAAATGTTTTTAACTTCAATTTTGGCAAATAACAAATTTCATTGGGAGTCATCAGAGTACTATTCGAGGTGGGTTGCGGAGTCATTTCCCCCTGTTCCTCTGAAGAAAGTTCAAACAATTCATAATAAATAGTTTCCACAGTATCACACCTCGTAGTGAAGTTATCGAATATGGCAGTTTCCGTAACTAAGATATTGGGTTCATTGGCAATCAGACTAATTAAGGTATTGTGATGTTTCTCAAAATCTTTGATTACCTTTTTCAACTTCCGAAAGCTTACTTTGAATTTATTTTTATGTTCCTCGTCAGCAACATTTTTTGATGCTTCTTCAATCAATTTGAAATGACTTAAAGCAATTGAACGTAGCGCTCGAGCACGAGCGATCTTCTCATCTGAAGACATGTTTTCGAATCGAATAAATTCAAAAGATTATTAATGAAAATCAAGCAATTACGGACCTGGCTCTACAAAGATTCTGAACCAAAAAACACCTGTTCGATAGTACGTAAAAAGCTAACTCGCAGGATATCTATAAACTTTTGTTGGTTATTTGATATTTATGTCAGAAAGTTTTCTTACGAATATTATGCAATGATAGAATAAAATATTGAAGTTGGGAACAAAGATATACGAAACCAATAAAGATTGCATTCAAAATTTATATCAAAGCAAGGTTTAATACCGCAACGAATCTAAATGTCATTCAAATAACATCCGAGCTCGTGAAGGACCATGTACAATTTTGAAAAAAAGGGGTGTATTTGATAGGGACGCAGGTTCCTTTATTGACCTTGAGATTCGTTGCACGTTGTAGCAAACCTTGGGTATAATCGCCAAATTGAATCACTCAGCAAATGAAACAAAGATGAATAAGTCAACTCACCTGATTTGACAATTGGGATCTATGAGGATGAAAGGAAAATGGATGTTCCTTTATCTCGTAACGAAAACTATTACACCACCGGTATTTCTGATAGGTCTCTTTGCAGCACGACAATTTTGTCAATACGAAGAAGTTTCTTCACTGCTACGCATTCTGCTCCTCGCATGTCGATAGGAACAATCGGTTTCAGAAAAAAAGGAACAGAATCGGCACAAGGAGATTTGAAGGATTTGTTCAAATAGGTTTCTCTATTAAATTAGCAAAGGTATTAGGAAAGAATTATATACACGCATAAATTGTGAATGCAATCAAAACAAATAAAGGTATTCGAACTATTTGTATCAAAGGTAAAAATAAAAAAAATCATGAAAATAATAATAATATTTGGTAACGAACCAAACGCGACGATGAAAATTGACAATCTCTTGGAGAAGCATCTGGAGAATATAAGATTACTGAAGATAAAAATCCAACAAAATGAGGAAAAGATGGATATGATCAATTTTGCGTTTCGACTTCGTTTCGATAGCAGTCTAGATAAATCTTTTATCCAAACATAGTGGTATTTGATTGCAATCTCCTCCTTCTCCCCATTATCATTATCTTGTTCATCGTCATGTTTACGATTTGGAAAATATATATTTTGTATGAGCAAAAGATTGATTTGTTTTTCCATTTTATCACTTGTATGCCTGACGGACACAGTTCGATAAAATAATTTGTCCTCGAATTGTATCAATATTAACGAATGAACATTGACAGATAATTGAGTCTTTCGATATAATTGCATTTCATGGGAAAGTCCAACCCCTCGATATTCAACTTGGGAAGATGTTGTTTGTACTGCGTGACTCTTTCAATACGTTTATCTACAGAATAAAGTGCTGAAAGAACACTCCAGACAAAACACATGTCATCTTCCAGATTCTTTACATTGATACAAGCCTATTTTTCAGCTATTTCAGTGGGTAATCCAATAAACGATGAACCGTTGACCACTTCGAATTTATTGAAGTTAACTTTCAAATGAAAAATAGATTTCAAAGCCCACCCTGATTTTTTTCCTGAAACTCCCTGAATTTATTCGATTTCATATAAATGTACTGAACCATTTTTCCAGATTTGTGATTTGATCGATAATTTCGATTTTTGTATTAGAATATTTGATATTCAAAAATTGAAGAAGGTCAATATGTTTTAAATATGACAAGAGTCATTCCATTGAATGCGATCGATACGCATATGCCTTGAACCCGAACCTTGTTGAGAAACCTTACATAAAACCCATCTGGTTATCCTTGGCGATAGTAATCGGCATGTGTGATTGCCTTGCAGTCAGTGTGCAGAACAAAAGTAGCTCCTGATAAATGAACTCTCCACTTCTGAAAAGCCTAAAGGACCGCCAGGACCTCTTTTTCGAACGCACCACACCTGCGCTCTCTTTCTAACAACAAGCTAGATTCATATGCTACGACATATGTCGTTCATTCCCAACCATCTGGAACAGTAGTGCGGCGATGCCTACATCACTCGCGTCAGACTGCACATGCCAAGTCATCTTCGGGCCAGGATGATAAAGCAGAACTCCATTCTGTAAGTGGGTTTTGACGTCCTGGAAGGACTTTTCCTCAACCGGACCCCATTTCCATTTAGAAGCTTTCTTCAGCAGATTGCTAAGAGGAGCAGTCAGTTCCGCGAATCAATGGGTGAACATTCTGTCATACTGACAAAGTCCCAGGAACTTTCGGACCTCCTTGGTATTTTGGGGACGAATGTAATCCCTAATAGCCTGAACTCGCCGTGGGTCTGGGCGTTCGCCACTGGAACTGAGCACATACTCTAAGTAAACGATTTCTGTCTGGAAAAAATGACATTTGGTAAGTTTCAAGGTTAGACCTGCTTCCCTTAGGCACTCGAACATTTTCTGCAAGTGTGTAAAATGCTCTTCCACAGAGGAACTCATGACTAAAATGTCGTCAACATAAGTGATAACAAATCCTTCACAATCCTTACCTAATATAAGGTCGAGACCTCTAGTGAAGGCACTGACTGCTGTCTTGATCCCAAAAGAAATAACACAAAATTTGTAAGTCTTGGTACCTACCATGAACCCGGTATATTTCTGATCTTCTCTCTTCAAGGGGAACCGCCAATAGGAATGAGTCAGATCCAGTGCACACACTGTCTTACCCGACATCATTTTCATTATTGCCCCTATGGGACGAGGTAGCTTGTAGTCAGGTTCCATAACTGAGTTCATTCTGCGCGCATCGGGACAAACCCGTTTTGTATGGTCCTTCTTCAAGGTAGTTACCAATGGTGAAATGTATTTAGTCGAACTCCTCTTGATTACTCCCCAGGATTCCATTTGCGTTATGGCATTTCCAACTGCTTCTCTATGTGCCATGGAAATAGGATAGGGTTTTATGAAGAACTCTGACTCATCGGTCAGTTTTATCGAATGCACATAATAATATTGATCAGTGCGGCCAGGTTTATCCGGAAAGAGAGTTGCATTAGAATTGGCATCAACAGTTTGTGGAAATATTTCTTTAATTTCTGACAGTTTTACACTTGGAAGTAGGTCTGGAATTTTCTTTGACACAGCACACAAATTAAGATGCTCTAGGATTGAAACGCCATGAGAACTTTACAGTTCAGGAACTGTTAATTATTGACAACGAACCTTCATTGTTATAGTACGCCTAATCAATTCTATATTAGCCTGAAATAATCCCAAAAAATCACACCCTAACAAGACAGGATGAGGTAACTCCGGTATACAAGGAATTTTTGTGAAAAATCAGTGTTTTCCACTTTGAGCTCAAGTTGCGCTTGTAGCGACACTTTCTTATATTTGGATTTGAAGGCTCCTATTACCCGAACGCCAGTAGGTTTGAAATGAGGAATCTTGTGATGACAATCTCCAAACTGTGACCAAACATCCTCTGATATTGCAGACACTGTGTTGCCACTGTCGACTAATGTGGGAAATTTATAACCATACAAATTTACTGCAATAACTAGTGACCTGCAGTAGGGTACTGTGTGGTCGAAGTCACATTCCTCCAAAAGTTCTTCTAGGGGGTTGTTTGTAATAACCCCACGAGCCCGTTTCATAATAGCGCTCACATCCGAGCTCACATGTCAGAGTGTTCCTCGTTTCCCGAAGAATTGATTTCATCAAAATCCAAATGAGAAATATTATGTCTATTACCGTTATCCCAAGTTTCATTTTTATTTTCAAATTTGAACTTGTCATTTGGAATTTTTCCCTGATTAAGTTGTTTGTTTACCCCACTTGGTCTAGTGTAAGAAAGATTCGTATTCTTCAAATTTGACCACTTATAATTTTTAGAATAATTTTTATAATAATTGTCTGCATGACGTAATCTTCAATAAGCCTCTGTCAAACTATCAGCACCCAGTAATGACCCTGCAACATTTGGTGGAAAAGAGGAGCTAAAACTGCGATGAGTTCAGCAGGGGTGTAAGGGGGTTGGGGGTGTTTAGCCTCTGAAACCCAGTAATTAAAATGATCAACAAAAGAACCCTCACTATATGTTGCACTTTCCAGTTGTGATTTAATTCAATTTTGAATTCTAGGGTGCCAGTAGTTAGCAATGAAAGAGTTTCTGAAAACCTCATACGTATCACAAAAATCAGAAATAGCGTTCCACCATAGTTTAGCGGAATATTTAAAGCAGCCATTCAGTAGGATTTTGACTTTACTGAATAGAACGATTCTAAGGTCAATGCTTTCTTCCGAAATTTGTAAAAACTCCAAAGGCTGTATGTTATTATCTTCTCCGAAAGGAGGCAGAAGCTTCATCAAATCACTGAGAAAAAAATTATCAATTCTAGTATTGTAATTGTCATTACTTGAATTCTGAAACCCTGAACAATTATGGCAGCCTGGCCTAACACAGTTGAAAAAGACATTATCAGGTTTTTTGCTGTTATCACCTAAGCCATTTTCATTAATATTATGAGTGGATTGTAAGTGTAACACTTCAGAAACAATTTCAGTGATAATATGAGTGAGATTTCGAGACTCTGGAGCTAAAAAATGGTTATAATTATTTCTATCCTGTGGTAGGGTTCATAAAGATGGGTTCACCCTAGGCTGCAGGTTGTTGTGTGGACCCAAATCAGGAGTTGCCCCCAAAATAGAAGTTGCCCCTAGAATAGGAGTTTTCCCCAAAATAAAAGTTGCCCCCATAATGGAAATTGTCCCCAGAATAGAAGTTGCCCCTTGGTTAGATGTTCCCGCTACGTTGCGAGGCATTTCATAAGAAATATTAGGAGGTAGATAGTTGTTTTTTCTGATGTTCCTCAATGTATCGGTGATAGGGGTCAGATTTCTAACTTGCGAATTTTTTGGAGCAGCCCCTTTGGATTGAGGGTTTGTAGTATTTCCTTGGTTCGCCCCCACCTACATTTCCAAATGACTCACTGTCCATTGTTCCCCAGGGCATTCTCTTGTAGAGGAGTGATTCTCTATGCCTCAAGTTATAATTTGGAGTACGTTCCATATTTCCAGCCAAGTGAAAAATGGTTTATTGGATATGAATTCAGATTCAGATTCATCAGGTCCTATTGTTGGAAAAAAATGTATTAATCATAATCAACACATTTTCTAAATAAGTAGAAGCTTTTATCATCGAGTATTGTTTCAAAAAGTACAATAGAAAAATTCAGAAAATGTTTTGCCAGATTTGGCCTACCCACAAAAGTGGTTACAGATAATGCTTCATACATACATAGAAGCATTATCTGGAGGATTTTCATCATTTTCATTTGAGGAATGAAGTTTTTAACTTCTCCTCCATACCATGCAGCAACGAATGGTTCAGCTGAGAATGCAGTCGAGAGTTTCAAAACTGCAACGAATAAAGCTTTGAAATATATGGACAAAAATCTATGTAGCTTTGAAACTTTGACGAATAGGTATCTTCTACATTCTCAAAGTTCTGCTCATATGACAACAGGAGTAACACCTCCTAGCTTGATTTTCGAAACAAAAACAAGAAGTCGATTAGATTTGTTGAATACATTCTCTGAAATTCGGAGATATAGGCTCTAAAAAGGAAAGAGAAGAAGGGACGATTTTTTAAAGCTGGGAAATTAAATATATTCTGTAGGGATTATCGTAATCCAAAGAAAAAGAGTTGGGTAAAAGCAAGAATTGATGAAGTTTTGGGTGATTGGGTGATAGTACTCAATAGTGAAAATATCTGCTGAAAAAGGCATCTCTGTTGAGGGGTTATAATGAAACTCTGGATCGCAGGAAATATCAACACTTGAGGTGGAATAACTTCAATAAACTTAACGTGACAGTACAGTTCATATGAATTCAGCTCCATGTGTTGGTCGTCACGTTGGGCGCCACGTTGAGTTGAAACAGTTATCTCAGGGCGCTTTGTCTTTTCAGGAGGGATCTTGAAAACTGAATTAAAACAATATCCAATACTCCAGGGCTTTCTTCGACTAATGATACCCAACGATTCCTGATGATTTTCTTTCCTATAGGTAAGTCTACAAGCTTCCATGTACCACTTTCTGATAGAGACTGCATTTCGTCATCCATTGCTCTTTTCCACATCTCAGATTGGCTCTTTTCCACATCTCAGATTGACGAGATGAAAGGGCTTCCTTCACTGAAATTGGCTCCTCAGAAGCTAACATAGCAAATGCATCATATCTTTCAGGTTTCCGCAATCTGGATCTATCTCTGATCACAACTGGATCAGGTTCGTTTTCTATCTGTGATTCAGGACTGAGTTGACTGATTCTTGGGCTCTTGTTCATGAAAGATAATTGATTTACTGCGACTGGAAAATGATTGACATCTCCCTCAGATATGACAATACTTTCTTGAACAGTTTCCTCGATTTTGAAAACAACTCGACTTAGCACGACATCATTTCTAATAGACACCCATACTCTATAACCACCCTTGTCACCGCTATATCCCACGAGATATTCCTTTTCACTTTCCTTATCTTATTTGGAACGTTTCTGTTCCGAGACATGAACGAAGCTTTCTGTTCCGAATATTTCCAAATGACTCACAGGAACCTGCTTTTCTGTCCAAATCGTGTTCGGTGTCATTCCTTCGATTGATGTAGGGCCGGTTCCGTTCAAAACATACGCAACAGTATTTACAGCTTCCACCCAAAGGTATTCAGGAAGATTTTTCGCATGCAACACGCAACGTGCAACCTCAACAAGAGTTTCTGCAGCTCCATTCTGTTCCGGTGTGTACGGCATTGTGATTCGATGATGTATTCCACATTTCTCGATTATATTCTTCTCATTTCTGTTGACGAATTCTTTACCACCATCTGTCAATAATTCTCTGACTGTATGGCCAGATGCCTTCACTTCGGACAAAAAAGTTTCCAGTTTTTCTTTCACCTCAGATTTTTTTTTTGATGAAATAAACGAAACGAAATTTGCTGAAGTCATCTTTGAAAACGATGAAGTACCGTGCACCACCAATTGATTTTGAAGGTATTGGTCCAAAACCATCAGCGTAAACAAGTTCTACAGGTATCTCAGCTCTATTTAGTCTATGGCCAAAACTAAATCGGTGTTGTTTGCCATACATGCACGCATCACAAAATTCTTAGTCGATCTCCACTTCAACACCACTCTTTTTGAGGAACTCCTGAACGTGTTTCTTATTTTGATGGCAGAGACGTTCATGCCAAATCTGTAAGGTATCATTTGCAGCTAAGTGAACTTCCGCGGCGTCTTCGGGGACAATGACTCGCATATGCATAATATTTTACCCATCCTCTCGTATTCCAGTTGCCTGTTTGTTTTCCAGTCTAGAAATAATGCAATCATTTCCATTCAGATTTGATGTCATACCTTTATCAACTACAGATGGTATCGAGGAAAGGTTTCTTCCAACTTCAGATTCGAACCAGACATCTTGAAGGTAATTTCTGATCCACTTTCCATCGATGAACATTTCGACCAGTACCCACTGGGGGGATTTGAAATTTTTAAAAATTCGAAAACCAACTCCGATGCATGGTCATGTGTTGAGTAGCTCCTGAGTCTATGATCCAACTATCGTTTGGATTTAAGTTCAATGGAAACGCATGTGAAATGAATGCCGAACCTTGTGCTACCCAAACATCTGTTTTCTGCTTCATATCTTTGGTACATTCCCTCTTCAAATGCCCTTTTAGTTCACATCGATAACATTTTGGAATGAATTTCTTCTTTGTAGGTACATTCTTGGGAAGAAGTGATGTTTTCGATAGTGTTCGATCTTTCGAATTCAATGAAACTACAAATGCTGTTTTGGAGGAACAATCCATGGTGTCTTCTCGTTCTTGAAGTCTCATTTCTACCGTGCAAAGTCTTTCACATTTCTACCGTACCAAGTCTTTCACATTTCTACCGTGCAAAGTCTTTCACGTAACAACTGGATAGTTCTTTGATCCTTTGGAACGGACTCCCATGCATTCAGAAACTCAAAGTACTCCTGTGGAAAAGTATTCAGAACTCTATTGATGAATAAGGACTCTGGTAACTTTATTTTGTCCTCTTTCCATGTTTCATCCTGCAGTTGTATCCAATACTTTTCAAGTTGCCATGTGCTTAGCAATACTCTCCAGGGGATCTTTTTCTCTTATTCCAAAGAATTTGTTGAACAATCTGTCTTGCCTCTGTTCTATTCTCTGCTCGAAAATACTCAAAAGCTTATCCCACATATCCTTGGAGCTATTACACATGTTTATCAATTGCATCACTTGTGAACTCAAACTCGATACAATGAGATTCTGAGCAGTGTACTCCATTTTATCTACAGACTGCATCAAAACCTTGTAAGTGTTTTCACATCTTCGGTAATACTTCGGTCACTATGGGCACCTTTTTTTTGAATTTTTTTTGTGTGGAATCCACGTAGTTTGGTCTCCTCTACAAAAAACCTCAATGAAATTATCGGCGGTCTCTTATATTTTCGGAGATACAGGGCATTTTTGGTGTAAAACTTCACAATTTTCCACATCAAATTTCTGTTGTTTGAACATACAGAATTCCCCCTTCTTCTCATCAAACACCACACACTCTCTTATTTACACGTTTTTGACATTTTCAAACATGAAAAACCAATATTTTTTTAAAAATCCAACTTTCTCCAAAAGTCAACATTAATGCATTCAGTTCTCAACAATAACAATGAGAGCGGCAACACTACAAATACATCACTTTCGACTGTCATTGCACTATGACATCATAACAAATCGGTTATGGTTTGAAAATAATTGCATTTTTTGAAAAACTAATGGTTTTTTTCTGCTTGAAAATGTTGAAAACGAGTAAATAAGAGAGTGTGTGGTGTTTGATCAGAAGGACGAATTTTTTGTTTTCGAGCAACATAAATTTTATGTGGAGAATTGTGAAGTTTTACACCAAAAAGGCCCCGTATCTCCGAAAATATAGGAGACCGCCGATAATTCAATTTAGGTTTTTTGTAGAGGAGACCGAATAACGTGAGTTCCACAAAAAAAACATTCGAAAAAAAGGTCGCTCATAGCGACCGAAGTATTACCACATCTTCTTCTGCTGTTTCTGCTGTTTTTTTCAGGAAGTTCGATGGTACCTAAAACAGCATCCCACACATTGCTGTATTTTGATTTGGAATTTCCAATCGAGCGAGTTGGACTGTCTTTCAATTTATATTTTATATAGTTTATATTTCTGTCTCAATTTGAACCGCTGAATTTCCACACGTGTGTTTCTGGGCCCATAACCTGTTGAGGGTTATAATGAAACTCTGGATCGCAGAAAATATCAACACTTGAGGTGAAATAACTTTAACGTGACAGTACAGTACATATATATATATATATATATATATATATATATATATATATATATATATATATAAAAAGAAAGTGTTATTTGCTATGAAGCAAGATGAATCAGGAAACTGATAAATAGATTATCAAATTCTCTGGTCTATCACAATTTGCATTCAATTCGAAATGCCCACCACAAGATAGCTAGCTATTTCTGGCTTTGGCCTTCATCAGCTGTGGGTTGGCATGGTCCTCGTATCGAAGACAACCTGTGATAGATATCCAGAGGATTTGATTCATTTCAAATCCTCTGGATATCTATCACAGTTTGTCTTCGATACGAGGACCATGCCAACCCACAGCTGATGAAGGCCAAAGCCAGAAATAGCTAGCTATCTTGTGGTGGGCATTTCGAATTGAATGCAAATTGTGATAGACCAGAGAATTTGATAATCTATTTATATATATATATATATATATATATATATATAAATATGTATATATATATATATATATATATATATATATATATATATATATATATATATTATATATAAAAGACTATCACAAATCCATAACATTTTGGTTAGTTACCATATTCAGAATTATTCAGAATGATGAACAGAGACGAGCGCAATTCAATTCACATTTCAACAATCTCGATCAAATAATCCGCAACTATCGTAGTAATAGTGACGGGGTTACAGGCTGATTAGTGAGACTGTCAGTTTTCCAGATTCGGATAGAATAATGAGTAATTATGAAACTAGTAAACAATCCTTATCCACTAACTTTCCATCAACATCACGGGAACATACTTCCCCTCTCGTAACAAGTACTGCACAAAATGAGGTTGTTTTTCTCAGTTGAACTTTTCTAATTATGAGGAATTTTCAAGAAAGCGTAGAACAATGAAACCTTCGCAGCGACTGAACTTATGAGGGGGATATTGTTATGTAGGTACTTATTGATGTGAGTTATTTGCTACTTAGTGACGGAAAAACAATTGTGATTTGACAATAAACAACCAATTTTTCTTTTAGGTTGATTAGGTTTTTTTGTATTACGAAAACAATATATAACACGATGATAGTAGTGTTTTTTATAGAGAAGGACAGTAGAATTCAGTCTGTAAAAGGGCCTACACACGAGCTCATCATGATGCGTTTTCGGTGGGCCGACCGGCGCTCTGTGTAGAGATCCGCGATCTTTCAGCTAGTTTGATATTTCGGACCGACCAGCGCATTTTGGAGGAAAATTTATTGCCTTTTCACGCCACCGCTGCATGATATTTTCACGGAAATTAATTTCTCTGTTGCCAAAAACGTAATGTTACAGCTAGTATTGCTGATATTGCTTTCCATATAACAGAGTCACTTCTTTCAAACAAAAGCCCAACTTTATTCAACAGTACTAGAACAGATTTTCGTCCATCCTCATAAAGTTTCTGTAATCGTCATTACTTGACAGTGTCAAATTCTTGTAAAAAATCTAGTTTGTATGAAGGCGTCATCTGTTTTGACATCTATATAAAACATTGAAAAATACAAAAAATACTTATTCATTTGAGAAAAACTTAAAAAATACTTATCATCTTGAACTTCATTAACTTTTTTTTCTTTACCATTTTATTATATCTTACCCATGACTATATCGTGTATAAGTGATTTTCTTTTTGGTTTTGTTAATGAACCATTGAATTCGAATGTTTGAAATCAAGATGTTTCCTACTATAAATAAATATTATGTTATTTCTTGAGACCAATAAGCGTTGACTATTTAGGAGATTCAATTGGACCACACACTTCGTTTCAATAACCAGTTTTTAGTCCATAGTGCCAAGTTTTGCGTTTCGAAATTTTAGAAATGGCAATGATTGTTGCAGCAATTTGGCGTTTTCTTTGGGAATCCATGGTCACGGATAGCCACCAATAGACTGTCCGTGTGAAGACGAATTTTTTTGGCGGGCAAGGTCGCGGATAATATCTGCGGATCGGCCCGCTCACCACGATGAGCTCGTGTGTAGGCCCTTTTAGAGTGAGCCAGAGTGAACCACGCGATAAACAGTTTTTGGATCTAACTACTCGCGTTGCCAACATATTTGAAACCCTTCACATCTTAGACAGGCAACACCCTCTACTCTGGGATTTTATATAGCTGACTGATTGAAACTTCTTCATTTTTGTGGTCTATTCTCATTTTATCTTTGAGTATCACCATTGCTTCAGCTGCTCTATTCCTTTGTTGCGGCTTTAAAAAAGACATCACCGAACTTCCGGAGCCCGGATTTATATTATCCTGGCACACCCTTTATAAAGACTTCTTGATTGTTTCCTTTTTATTTTCTTTCAATCTCGAAGAGTGAGTAAAAGACAAAAAGCGCCTTGCGGATGTTCATTCTGCATAGACATAAAGAAGCTGCCGGGATTCAAGTTACGACATACGTTCCAGACGAAACTATCAAATTAGTGGAACAATCCATTTTCGCCGGGAAGAATTTGAGACGATTCTCGCGACTTTTTCGCAACCGAAAGTCAAAAAGTAGACGCTAGGAAGGCGGCGGCGCAAATTACGCGCAGCGCCGTGGCGCATAGCGTCGCTCCCGGATCCAGTATTACATCGTGTTGCGCTCCGGAAAGCTCGGTGCCGCTTCGAGATTGTTTCGGCCGAAGGAGTACGCGATAGTGCGTCGGGATTTATTCTCGAGACGGTTTTTTATTCGGAAGTTAGAAACTTGTCGTGACGACCGTGTTCGAAAACTCGAAGGTTCTAGAGAAGTTTGTTGGACTCTTTCCGCGCTGCGAGAGTTTTTGTAAAAAAAAACAAATTATTGAGGTGACATTTTTTGAAAGTGATTAGGAATTTTTGAAATTGTGTTCGGGAAGAAGGTATGACGAGACTTTCTGCTTATCTATTGAATTATTTTGGAGAAGACATAGCGGTCCGGGAATTTTTGTTATTTCGACATTATGATTATTGTGAAAGAGTCATGAAGTTATTTTCCGAAAAGAAGTGATTTAACCTGCAGGTACCATGTTGGTAGCTGTCATTGGCGGCTTTTTCCTGAGAGGTGTCATGATTAAAAAAGTTGTTTGCTGAAGCTAGTTTTGATTCCCAAATTGTGAGAGGTTAACGTAAGTTCCGCCTTCACATTATTCCAAAGGCAAATCCATCGACAATGAATGATTTTAGCATTCGTGGAAATTTGTAGGAAGATACCACCAGCGGGTCACTGTTAATGTTCTTGATCAACAGCGAGCTCATAATACCTTATTTGATTATAATTTTTTTTTTGAAATTAATTTAACTGACTATTTATGTCGCTGATAACTCTCGATGAAAGTTTTTTATATCCAGAGATCACTGTGGATGGAACATACAAATTTTTACGAATTTTGAATTCGTGAAAAGAGCAATTCGGTAATTATTTCCACAGCTGGGTAGATGGAAAACGACCCTAAGAAATAACTTCGACAACCAAGCACTAGATGAAGGGATGGAAAACCATACTCGTCGGGTCGAATGAGACGGAACGTGAAAGGCTCATGATATTTCATAGTAGCAACAGAAATTCTTGCTCTTCTGTTGAGGTAATGACATCTGAAAACTCTCAAATTATTTGTCAGTAAAATACTTCAAAAACGAAGTTCATTCATATTCGTCAAAGGGAGTGTCATATAAAAATGACTATCAATTTCTATTTTCACAAGTTAATAATTTCAGTTCCTAGATCCGGCTTTGAATTCAACTCAAATTACTTCTCTCTTCTGATTCACTCAAAAGGTAGATTTTCTGACGTTGAAAGAACATCGGATGAATCTGAGGAAGAGAAAATTAGTAATGAATTTTCGTAGGTCGCAGATGTCAGTAGAAATTTCAAAGTACGAAAATTCAAGGCTTCGCATTTCGTGGAAAAACAACATCTGAGAAATAGGGGAGGGGGGCCGACAGATGTCTACAACAAAGGGTGGAAATACTTCATATCTCTAACGTGGTGGACCCGCCAAAAGCGAAACGATTAATAATATATCAGAAGAGCTAAGACATAAGCCGACATCCATTTGGGATGATCCAGAGGACTAACCTAGTCCGTAAGCAAAATATCATCAACAAAACAAACGAATTCCAACAGAATCGGAACACTCCGCACATGAAAACAGTTTTTCGGGGCGAGTTAGATTAGTGCCTTGAAAATCATCAAACTAAGTTTTTGGGGACTATGTTCGTCAATACATTTTGCATGTTTTTTTAAGACAAGAACATCACTTTTCGGAAAGAGATATGCTTGGGTCACAGAACACCCTATCTACACAGAAGCGCAACTTGATGGCGGTCCCTTTGATCATTTGGGGTCAATTTTTCGTAACCTTGATTCAAAGCTTGGCTTGTATAATGTCATTTCTTGGCGGTAAATTCTAACTGTCGATTGATATACAGTTCAAGTGATACACCTTTATAAACACCAGAACACCTTTGCACTTACCGCTCTCATTTGAAGGAGTGTCAATTGAGCCATCCATAACGGTGAAGTTCTTAGGAACACAATTCGATTGCAATCTATCTTGGAACTCGCATATCGATGTGGTTTGTAGCAAGTTAAATGTGGTCACCACACTCCAAAACATGCTAGAACGAGAATGTCTGCTTGAAGTCTACTACGTACTGGGGTACTCCGCTATTTCATATAGTATCGTTGTGTGGGGTCAAGCGTCTGAACTACAAAGAGTGTTTGTATTACAAAAACGCATTATCAGACGTATTTTCTGCTTATCTTATAGAACATCATGCAGAGACACTTTCAAAACTAGAAAAATTCTCACGGTGCCCTCTATTTATATATTGAAACTGCTGACTCATATTTTCAACAATCTAAATAGCTTTAAGTCAATGCGATATTCACATGTATGACACCAGAAACAAAAGAAATATTCTACCGAAAAAAATTCGTCACTCCATGCAAAGAAAGCTCCAGTGGATAGTGCAATACGTCTGTTCAACATTCTGCCCCGCGAATTGAGAGAGCAGATCTGCAAATATTTTCAAACGCAAATTAAAGAAAATGCTGGCCGAAGGATGCTTTTATTTCCTTCTAGTCCAGTCTATGACCATTTTCCCGTGTATTCACCCCATACAGCACCGATTCACATGAAAATTTGGATTCAGGATCTACATACACTCTTTTTCAAAATTTACCCTGTGCCGAGGGTTGCTTTCTCCCTGGGGGTGAAAAATTTTGTATTGAAAATAAGTGCGGAAATCAATAGATTGACTGATTCTAAGCAATTTTTGTTCGATAAACTTTTTTCTGAAAAGCAATACTTTTCGACTTATTCGCGAGTGAAATTGTCGGTTTTCAGACAAAAAAAACACGTTTTCAGACCCTTTTTCGCGAATAACTGGAAAATAATGCATCTAATCGAAAAACCTGCGGAGAGCAAAATTATAGCTTTTGAAAAAACAAAGGCGATTGTTCATTTGTGATGTATGCAAACCCACTACAAACTGAATAATTGCTTGTTGAAAGTTGATTGGTATTTTCAAACGCCAAAATGGAAGGTTTCTACGTACAATAACCAAAAACCAATGCATTTTTCGGGAAAAACTAATTGGACCTTTTCTGAAGTCCTTCAAAAATCCTCCATTTTTGTTATTTATAACAGTTTCTTGCATCGAAACTGACCGAGGTATGAAGAAAATGATGTTGAATCCTATTTTTTCGTTGAAACAAAATTGTGAATAACTCATCCTCTCTTCTCCCACTTCTCCCACCTTTGGAAAAAATCGTTGTTACTCCATAATTCACTTCATTTATGTTCTTTCAACGAGTTCTGAGTTTTTCATCAATTGAAAGTACGTAGTTTTGGAAAAAATTGAGATCGAAGAGAAAAAATCATATACGTAATTCAGCGAAAAATCACAATTTCTTCTAAATAACTCGATAAGTATTGATCACATGCAAAATTTTTCAGAGAACAAAATTGAAGGATATTCTTCCCTGAAAATTTCGGTGTTTCATTCTTCTCAGCAGGATGAAAATAGAGTGAGATATGGCCAGTTAAATATTATGAGGGTTCGCGCAAAGTACCTTTTTTGAGCCCTTTCAGCATGAACCTTTTCAAAAATATGATCCGAAACAAAAAAATTATGTGAATGAGCTTATAGCTGTTAAAAAAAGCCACAAAATAATTTTTTGGTGAATTTGATTGCTTGAAGACTAAGCGAGTTGTGAGAAAAAAATCAATAACAATTTTTCTAGAAATTAGAGTATGTACATTAGTATATTGAAGAATACACATAGTAACTATATTTTAGGCCTAGTGGAACTGTATGTATATATACATATAGTTCCACTAGGCAACGATTTTTTCCAAAGGGGGGGGGGGGGAAAGAGAGGATGAGTTACTCACAATTTTTTTTCATCGGAAAAATAGGATTCAACATTATTTCCTTCATAGCTCGGTCAGTTTTGATGTTAGAAACTTTTATCCATTTTGGCGTTTGAAAATACCAATCAACTTTCAACAAGCAATTATTCAGTTTGTAGTGGGTTTGCATACATCACAAATAAACGATCGCCTTTGTTTTTTCAGAAGCTTTGATTTTGCTCTCCGCAGGTTTTTCGATTAGATGCATTATTTTCCAGTTATTCGCGAAAAAGGATCTGAAAACGTGTTTTTTTTTGCCAGAAAACCGACAATTTCACTCGGGAATAAGTCTAAAAGTATTGCTTTTCAGAAAAAACTTCATTGAACAGAAAGTGCTTAGAATTAGTCAATCTATTGATTTCCGCACTTATTTCTAATAAAAAAAAAATCACCCCCAAGAAGGGGCGGCATCCTCCCTCAGGGCGAAAGCAACCCTCGGCACGGGGTAGATTTTGGAATGGAAGGTAAGTAGAACCTATATTCAAATTTTCATACGAATCGGTGCTGTATGGGAGAAATACACAGTTTACACTTTTTTCACCGTCATAGACTGGAGTATTCGTGAATTCGAACTTTCTTGTGGCTAGTGACTTTCAGTGCTGACCTTCTCATACTTCTTCATATATTGTTTTTTTTTTGTGTTCTGTAATGGTCTTGTGATTGTTTCACATGCGGTGAAGTATGCATCACTGAAATACCCGATTCAATTTCGGTTTCTACTCTAAGTTTCATAACATTCAAGAATGTAATATTTTTTAACCATTATTTGTTTGTAATTTTAATTGTACATAATCATCAGACACAATGTAAATTGTGAACTTGGACTAATCCGATCTATTTATTGTAAATAGGATATGGATGCAATGAATTTGAATTTGAAACTTTCTAGACTGAACATTTCTGCTTCTGAACTGAAATTGGGGCAGTTTCAACTCCATTTGAAGATACGACCCTAGGAAGGTCTTGATATCTTAGAACTTACATTTCCCCTTTCAAATTCATCTAAATGCTTTGTTGATCAGCAATCTACATTCCCTTATTCTCAACAGATATAAAAGGAGAATTTGGATGATTACCAAAATAATTTCAGTGAATAGGCTTACTGTTTTCTGCACCTTTGAAAAGAAGTAGATAGAAAAGTGGTGTAGGCAGCTATTTAATGTTCAAATAGTTTTAGAGTAATCAACTGAATTGCAGGAACGAACGTTTGAAACTACTCTGATCATGCTTCCATCCGATAATAATAAAATTTATCAGTAGTAATAACCCAAGGACATTGATAATTGTTCGAAAATTTTATAACACCCTAACAACACAAATGTGAGGTTGACAATATACAAGCCAAGCTTTCGATTCGGTCGGAACGCTTCAGTTGCGCTTCTGTGTAGATAGGGTGTTCTGTGCTTGGGTTGTGCCAACATTGAAAGTGATTGGGACTCTATCTTGAAATCGTTGTCCTGATATACAATGTCCTCACCCCTCCTTGAATTCTGATGCACATTCAGATCTCTTGATCAGGTCGACAGTGATGTAATGGACCAAAATGGAATGAGATAAATCCATATAGAAAACATTAGGTGATTATGAAACGAGAGATATGAAAGCAGGTTTAATGTTTATTCTTACTTAGATTTTCATTCAAGTCTAGGACCTGATTCTGAAACGTATGGGGTGTTTTTGATTTGAGTCATTGAGTCGAAAAAAGGACGATTTCAGAAAAGAACCGGATACTGTCAAGATTCAATTTGAAATTTTATTCGATCAGTAACGTATCCAGCATGTGCTCGTTGTGAAGTGAATTTTAATGAGCTTCGACTCATACACCTCAGAGATTCAGAGATCTATAACGGTTTCATACACTCTTGTCATGATCGCACGGTCTGGACAAGTCTTTGCTTCTCCAGAATTGATTTTGAGTCAACACAAAAATCTGTTTGGAATCTACGTTTCTCATTTCAATTTTCTTCTTGGGGGTGGGGGAGAATTTGTCCACTTGCTTTTCCTGGATACGTCCTTACATTTGATTGTAGAGATTTTTTGCTTCATTCTGCGAGAGGAAACCAGCTTTCTGCAAGAATTGAAAACATGAACGGGGCCTTGTTTTTGAGGAGTTCTTTAACCGAATACGATTTTGAATGACATTCAGAAAGTCACTGCCATATATTGTTAGCAACAGCTAGACATTAGTATGAGATATGAGAGGTCACTTTTGAGAATATCGATGCTGATTCTGTGTGTGTTATGAAGAACACAGATTATTTCTCCATAGTTGAAAATAAAATCGTACAATGTAGGATTAATAATTGTTTGGAAGGTTTTTTGAAGATAACATTCCATCGAAATGGGTAAAATATTTCTGTTACTTACTATGAATGATTGTCACTGCCATATATTGTTAGCAAAAGCTAGACATTAGTATGAGATATGAGAGGTCACTTTCGAGAATATCGATGCTGATTCTGTGTGTGTTATGAAGAACACAGATCATTTCTCCATAGTTGAAAATAAAATCGTACAATGTAGGATTTATAATTGTTTGGAAGGTTTTTTTGAGATAACATTCCATCGAAATGGGTAAAATATTTCTGTTACTTACTATGAATGATTGTCACTGCCATATATTGTTAGCAACAGCTAGACATTAGTATGAGATATGAGAGGTCACTTTTGAGAATATCGATGCTGATTCTGTGTGTGTTATGAAGAACACAGATTATTTCTCCATAGTTGAAAATAAAATCGTACAATGTAGGATTTATAATTGTTCGGAAGGTTCTTTTGAGATAACATTCCATCAAATAGGGTAAAATTTTTCTGTTACCTACTATGAATGATTGATTGAACTCAGATATATAAAACTCTAACTCCGGCAACATTCAACAAATTTCAGTGTTTATTTTACAAAATACTCGTTCCAAAATTGTTCGTTCCATGTACCAGCTAACGAACGTCAACCCTCAGAAGTCGATCTCCCTACACTACCACTAACAAAATGTTATCAGCGAAAAACATCGACTGCTCATCTGTGTTCAACATCTATACTTATTTTATTATGATGATGTTAATATAACCATGAAAACCCTAGAGTTAATGGAAGTTTCAGAGGGCCAGCGTAACTTCAATGCACGCTGGCCTCATTAGACCCTTTGTGGTTCATAAGTGAAGAGTGGAGAATCCCCCGAAGTTCACTGCTAGGAATGCCAAGCGTGCTGTTCGATGAATTATATGAGGTGTTCTGTTATAACTTTATATGAACAAAATAGAGATGAAATGGAAAATAAGCTAAAGTGGGATGATGAAAAATGATAATCTTTCGAAAGGCTATCCGATTTACTGGGGGCTCGATTAATCATCTGTTAATTCATTCATTTATTAATTCATTCATCTCACTTAGGAGTCGTAAACCGATACATTTGTTTCACTATACACTAGCTTCTTCAGGCGTGTTATGATACTATCTATTCAATTCTCTGTTGGAGTTACATTCACCACATCTATCGTTGATTTTCTAGTGATTGAGGGGTCAATTGAAAAAATCTCCATAGTCGGATGAAACAGTATTCATAAAACCTGTACTGCAACGGAAAGTGCCCAATTTTTCTAAAAAATGAAAGGTCTGTCGAGGTTTGTGTATTATTCTACTCAAAATTATTCGTTTATTGTTATATAATTTGGTACCATCAAACTATACAACAGAGTTATATTGACGTAATCAACGAACATTCATTGTGTGATTCTCTCTAGAGAGTTTACAAAACCGCTACACATAATAACTTGCCCTGACCTGTTATAGTATTTTCCGTTCTTCTTTGCAATTGTCATACACTTACGTGGAGGTTAAAAACTGTTCACCTGAATAAAAAGCCTACCTACCAAACGATTGAAATTAGGAAGCATTTCAAGAAAAATAAAAGGAATCGGAAACATGCTGTTTTTACAATGGCGAGGCTCTTTCAAATGAATGCCGATGACTAGTCGATTTTGGTTATGAAATGTATTTACCGTAATGCTGTGTTTCCCCTTCGAAATAGATACCTTTCAGTTCGTCGCATTGTGCATTTATGCTTGCTGATCAAATAATACTTGAGTTACCAGTTCATTCCAGGATAATATAAATTGCTCATGTTCCAGATAATGTTTCATAAATATATTCAATTGAAATTGTTCTCGATGCAAGAAAGACGTATTTTAAATTCAGTTCATATTTATCACCGACGCTCTGGACGCCAGACTTGAAACAAAACTCGAACAATTCGAGTGTACACCATAATGAAACTTCACGAGCAAATTCCACTACCTCTTTGACAAAGAATCCGACAGCACCTTTCCAATATGAATCTGTGAACCTGCTATCTTGTTATTGAGATTTATCTGAAATGTAATACTGCCATACGATTTGAATTTAAGTTATTGAATATGAAACATCTGAGATTGTCTTGAAAATTGTTGGTATCATTATAATGGATTTACCTGTCGTGAAAATCATTTCAGACATATGACTATCTTTTCCCGATGAGCCAAAGAAGAATTTTAAGCAAACATATCAGCAAATATATACGCTTTTTGTTGAGCACTGGTGGCTTGTGATCCATCCTCCTTGGTCAGAGAGGAAAATGAACTATAATTGGAATTTTCAGCGACAGCTCTAGCAAATGACCAAAATGAACGAAAACCGTTTGGACATTCAACAAGTGTTGAACGGATTCTTTGATTATGTGCTTCCTTAGCAGCTTCAATTGTTCCATTACACCGAATTCTTGTGTTGACATTCTCGAATCTCGTTCCTCAACCTGGATTATGGCACCAGCGATTGAATGTTCGTATGAGACAGCCTGAGAGCAGCTTTCATTGAACCAGGGTTTCCCAGACTGTGGTGCTTTTGTACTACTCGAAATAAATGTCTCAATTCCCATGATGATGGGATCAGAGATTCCTCGAGCACACGAAATCATCAGAAGAAAACCAGATCCTTCCTCAGAGAAAAACACTAGAAGACCATCATTGAACTAATTTTTTTTCAGAAAAGCATGTATTATGGGCTGCCTCTAGATACCCAGAGCAAACGAGAGCGTCGATTTCCATGACGTCACACCCAAAGTACACTCTTTATTAGGGAATAAATGACTCAACTGTAAGAAAATTAAATCCTTATTTTACGAAAAGCCACGTTCGATAAGACCAAATTGTAGTTGCGCTGTCTTCGTACTACTAGTCACTACCTCTTGCAGCAACAAAAAACAACACCGATATCATATCGCATACTCACCACGCCCGAAGGCCCTCTTTACGTTTTTCTGGTGAAAGTCAAAAACTTTGTTCGGGAAAGGGTAGGGTAACGAATACATATTCTTGTCATTGTGGAGGGTTGGTCTGATCGAACGTGTCGGCTAGTATCATAAGGATTGAATTTACTTACAGGTAAGTCATCTGATCCTTAATTATACTTCGAGTCATGTTCTCATAGACCAAATTGTAAATGTTTGAAGATGAACCGAACAAATTTTGGATAATCATATCAATTCCTGAGAATAATCTCATTTTTGAAAAGATTTTTTTTTCAAAAGAATTGCTTCAACATTTGACAATGACATGCCGTATTTCATGTTATATGATTAGGCTGAATATGGGAATATTTCCATTTACCTATATGTAGTTCTGAAGAATTATATATTCTACCTTCATTTCTCCCAAGAGGCCAGAAGACACAGCATGCATCGATTCTTCTTTTTGATGGACTCTTTAATTCCACTTGCGTGAAAACCGCCGGAGTATGAATTAACAATCAGTTCTGTGTTCAGCAACGAAGGACTGATGAATCAATTTTCACAATCGCTGATCAGTTTTAGAGGTTCGGTCTATATATTAGACTCATGAATGTATGTCATGCCTTTTAACATGTTGAAGGATGACATTGAAAGACATCAGTTGTTCTAATCATTTGTCATAATAGTATTTAAAAATTCTTCCACCAAGTTTGGGTCCGTCGTTCACCTTGAAAAGTGAACACTCCCCTCCTCCTTAAATGTATATCTTTGTGATTCGGCTGGGGTGCTGAAAGTGTTGAAAATCGAGGAGATTCTGAACCAATTTAGAACCTAACATGAATATTCATTTATATGTATTCTTCTTATTTTTCATCTCTGTGACATTAGAGTGAGAGGAAACTGATGCCGCCTATGGATGCATGACAAAAATGTGGAAGGGTAAAAAGGGATTGTTCTCCCCCTCAGAGATCAGTAAGTTTGGGAGATTTTTTCAGAAAAACAACCATACTGCATCTACCCTATCGCACAAAAATTTACTGACAAGATCCACTGATTTTTTTTTTCAAAGGTCTGCTCTAGAAAACACCTGAAACTGATCTGAAAATAGCAACATCCATTATAAAATAATGTTTTCATTTCGTCTCGAGTGAATAAAGATTCCGACTCAGGACATTAATGAATCACAATGCTCAGGTGATTTGTACTGAATAGACTTTTTTTTCGTTGCATTAACTGCATCACCTCCAGGCAACTCTTATCTTCCTCGATAAGATTTTTGTGACCAATGAGGGGCAGTCAGATGTCTCAGAGGGATCAAGCCCTAGCCTGATGCAGCTGATGGGCTGTTATAGCACATGCTACTACTGCAAGTCACGTATTCTCATATCAAATTGTGGTTGACAAAGGGCAGGAATGTCTCTTTCATCGAAGTATGGTACAAACCGCCTTTATTCACCACATAAAAAAAAGAGCATAAATTGTCCAGAAAAGGACCTGTTCATCTTGATCCTATGCTGGGTAATCGCACGTTAAAAGGTAAGGCCTCGTAGATCCATTGCTCGCACAATTTCGACTTCTGAGGGTTGACGTACGTTCGTCAGCTGGTTAACGAAACGAACAATTTTAGAACAAAAATTTTTAGAACAATCTGGCGACTCATTGTGGATTGTTATATAACCTCATTTAGCTAGCTACTACTGGAATATACACTTGCTATAGCATGTTTGACACCTTCCAACAGATCGCTAATCACGTGCAATATCTGTATCAAATTTGTGCTGGAAAATGACATGAACATTATATAGCAATGTTCTCTCAGATGAGAAAAGTTCGAAAAAACGGCACAAACCGCTGACGTCTGTTATACAGAAAAAAGCTGCACAATAATTCCGAAAAAGATAAGCTCGTCTTGATCTTATGCGTCTGGGTACTCTCCTTGGAATTGTTGTGACATAATTCAGTTTCCACCTCGTCTTTATCGGAATCGAATTTAGATTGGGAAATATCATGAACGAGCAAAATTGCGAGAGAACGGCACAAATCGCATTCATTTGTTGTATAGAAAACTGCACGAATAGTCTTGAGGAGAGATATGCTCCCCTTGATCTGATACATCTGGGTACTTTCATTGGATTGTTATCACATGAGTAAGTTTCCACCTCGCTGTTATCCGCATAGAAGTTGGGTTGGAATATCCCATGAACATTGTACAGCAATGTTATCTCAAACGAGCAAAGTTTTGAAAGAACGGCACAAACAACTTCCATTTGCTTCATAGAAAAACTGCATAAACACTATATTCCGATGTTCGATAGCATTCTACAAAATATGCCATTGAGAAACTCTATACTGTCTGGAACAGATGACGATGTATCCAATATCAACCTCTCAATCTTCCCCAATTTCCTTCTCATTTCACCACAGTTCTACCGGTAGTTTCGTTCGGGTATTTTCCCAATGAAATATTCATTTGCAAGATGTGTTAACTAGCGTACTAGAAAACGTAATGAGGGTTTGTGGGCGCGGTGAGTAAGCGATATAATATCGGTTTCGTGGTTATTTGTTGCAAGAGGTAGTGACTAGTAATACGAAGACGGCGTGACTACAATTTGGCCTATGAGAACGTAGCTCAAAGTATAATGAATGATACGCAGTGTGATGCATTACATCACATAGGTCATGCTTTATTTTGATAACGATTTCCTGATCCTCTTTATATTTTTGGCCTGATAATCATGTTTGAATTCAAACATCATTAAATATATTCAAATATACGTGCTTAGTGTGCATAACATACCTGAAAGCCCCGCTTTCAGAAAGGATGAAAAGTTGTCACCCGGACGATATTTCTGAACTACTACAATTAGGATTCTACGGTGTGACGTCATATTTCGTTCTCGATTGTTTTTCAAACGCCCAGAAGCGCCGTGTGTAATTCCAAACGCAACCCTGTGTTGGCAATTAATCATCAGTCTTATTTTTCAAAACAGATCTGTTATTCCTCTGCATATGATGGATGTATGAATCATCAGAAGAAATGAAAACTATTTCTTTCTTGTGAAATGAAATTTGTTGGGTCATCAATATAAAGAAGAAAAATTCTTGGATCCAGTGGACGAAACTGACCTTTGAGGTATCAGACGAACGTTCTTTGTGGTTTTGTGGTTAATAAGTTGATGGACACGGTGAATTAAACAAAGCCGGGGGATTTTGAGCGAATTGAAATCCATTTTTTTTTGACCTCAGAACGCTACTTGGTGTTCTCCTGGGAGATCCGTGGACCCTTGAAAAGACTCATCTATGATTGAGTGATCAATTCTGACCATTTAAAAAAACGTATCATTGTAAGGGCCTTGGTAACCGCTTTACAACTGTTTCTAGGTTGAAGGGTGGAATATTTTCAAAGAGGTTTGAGGGGTGGGTGGCAACTGCCCTGAAAATTACCTTGAGGGTCCATAGAACTTTCGTACAAAGTGGCTTCCATCAGTAATTTTTTGCAAGATTGTTGCCGTTAACCCTCCAACTAATACCCAAACAAGACAAAACATGGACTGTCTGAAAACTTCCTCAAATACACCAACAACGGTATTCGAGGACTTAAAAAAAAGAATTCATGTAAAAACTGTTGACACACTTTTTACCATGTCTACAATAATTTATACTAAAGACGAAATAATTGAATATTCATCGTAGATATATCACAGTTTCACACATCATTGCTGGTGTTCAGTGAATATCCACGTCAGTGAAAATTTATTCAAGTGTCACGACATTTGTCGTTATTATGGAGGGGCAGTTGAAAGCTGAAGGAAATTTGAAACTATTGAGTTTGTCCCCAATTCAAACTTCCATTCAATCATCCGAAAGTTGAAAATGCTGAGCGTATGCTGCTTGGAAAAGAATTCAGTCCTCTCTTTGAATTTATACCAGGTGACACAGGCCTAGATACGCTCCTCGTTATTTCTTCATTTCCTGAACAATTCATCCGAAAGTCGGCGACAACACTCGAGAACCTTGAAGACGTTTAAACGGAATAGGTTTGCGCGATCTTGCCGGCCATTTGACAGAACCATGTTCTCGAATCCATTATTCGAATATCAATCATAGGGTATCACTCCATTTAAAAAATTATGTAGATTTGGAAAATGTAATAACATACAGGGTGTTTCATTTGTAAATTAGACGTTGATGTCATTTTCGAAAAAACCCGGAAGTTAAAATAAATCTCCTATTTCCTATTTGGGGTCGATATTTTATTCACAGAAGTCCTGTATACGTCTTAATATCTCATGAATATTTTGAGAATAAGGAGTGTTTCATTTCGAAATACCTTAGTATAACATTGACTAGAAGTTTGAAAAATTCAGGTTGAAGCCCAGATATCGAACCGGAAATCCTGAAGTTTTTCATTTGAAAGTTAGACGTATACATTTCTATTTTCTCTATTAAATTGTGAAACTTCAATAGAGGTTACTGTAATCCCATACAAGCAATAGATGAGTTTATCGATATCATAGTTTCAATAATTGAAAAATGTTGGGTCGTGACTCACTATCATTGAATTATAATCCCTGTGGAAAACAAATTTGAAAATACTGCAAAACCCTTTCAGTTTAAAAATTAAATTTCCATTTGATGAATACCTATTCAATATCGAAAGCGTTGTTTGGGATTCGAAACGAGAAATATAGGTGATAAATATAATAGGATGCATGGTGGTTGCATAACTGGCATGACAATCCAACAATGGAAATAATGAGTGAAGTGGAGGTGTTGTATGGATTCTGTTAGCTGTAAATAATCACCCGCTTTGACTATGAAAACGTTTCGGTAGAATTGTGATGTCATAGAAATGTTCAACCGCACGGCTGTTTTAATCAACAACACGGACACAACGTAATCCTCTTTAGGTTGTGAGCGGGTTTGGATCATATGCGTTTCATTTTCCTGTTAGTAGAAATATCTTTGATATCTGGATGCACGAGGTAGAAAAAACACTTACTGGTCAGTAATGAAAAAACACCGATTGTAGACGAGATAACGATTTCTATAGGACTTGCATTGTTTATTACACAGTTCTTTCGGCTGACAGCTGAAGGAAAAATGAGTGATGATTTCGATTCTGAATTGAGTTTGAATCGAATTTTATCGTTGAGATCATCTCTCAAAGGTATCTCTCCATTGAAAACCTTCAGTATGAATTTTCAGTCTTGTTTTACCAACAGATATTTTCGAAGAGTTTTAGCTCAGGAGTAATATTTGGATCGTTGCGATTTTACTCCTTAAGATGATCATTTGAGACAGTCGGGTATACAGCTTTGTTCAATGGGAGAGGGGTTATTCGTCCGCGAGAGTGACAGAAATTAGAAAGGAGCCACATGCGGAATTTCTTCGGAAAGCAACAATAATCTAGCAAACAACTCTTCCATCCCTAGGCTTGCCAGTACTCATTCCTTTCCACTCACTTCAAGTCTTTCATGAGAATCTGTAATATTTGACTATCCATGTAATAATGTAATGTGTGATATTGATTAATTTTTTCTTCTGGGATATTATTTCATCAGGTATATATTTCAATTATATATATATATATATATATATATATATATATATATATATATACATATATATATATGATATATGATTGATTACTAGCGAACGGAAGTCGATTTGTGAGCTCTGTTTAAAATCGAGTTTTCGAAGTGAAAACAAACGTTAAAAATTTGTTTCTTTTTGGTTCTTAGTGAGAACAAACAGTGGCCGAAGTGGAAAACTCATTTTCGTGCTGTTTGATGTGCTGCAATTAGTGAATTTTAGGCAGGAAACACCCATAACCTGGTAATATTTTGGCATTTCTACTTAGTTTCCTATCAGTAGAACATTTTTTGCACAAAAAACTTGGGCGATAAGCTATCTCGGACGCTACATTCATTCATATCTATTTATTGAATATCTCATAAATCTGCCAGAGGCGGAGTGGTCAGTTCAGTATGGGAAACAAAGATATATCCAACAAAGACATTTACGCATTATTAACGAAAGTGAGTAAGGACGCGGAAGAAACGAAGGCTGAGATAAAGAGACTCAGAGAGGAATTCCAGGATAAAGTCACCGCCTTGGAGACATCTGTAGAAAATCTACAGGCTGAAAATAGCTCATTGAAATTAAAACTACTTGCAACTGATAGGCGTATTCGTCGAAACACATTTCTGATATTTGGACACAATACGGATCCTTCTTCTGTGGTGGACTTCATTATCAAATTAGTTAATGAAAAGTTGAAAGTTTTTTTGAGTAAACACGAAATTAATATCTGTTTTATTAACAATAAGATAAAAAACCAACCCATTATTCTGGAACTTGTTTCTAATCTGAAAAAATCCGAAATATTATCGAAACTTTTCCTGCTCAAGAATTCTGGATTGGTATTCGTAGACGATTTACCATATGAGGACAGGCAAGAGCGCAAATCGCTCGTTGCCCATTTGAAAGAGGCTAAATCTAAAAATATAGACGCTAAACTAAAAAAAAATACCCTACTGATTGATGGAGAAACCTTCACCCTATCGGAACTGGCCGAAAATACAACTCTAGGAGCCCAGAAAAAATGTCCCGCACCAACTCGATCTCTACAGAAAATACTTCGTCTGGCAGCAGCTCTACACATGGTGAAAATAACAGAAATTCCACCAAACATGCTATGATACTCAGACGTCTACAATCTTAATTTGATTTTTATCAAAATAGTCGCCTTTTTTCTTTTTTTTTTCTTATCTGATTTGTTATATTTGCATCTTTTCACAATACATGTTTTTGTTTTTCTTCATATATATAATTGTAATAGTTCATTCACTTACTTGCTTGGGTATTCACCTCATTGTCTCGAGGAAGTATGGGTAAATATTTTAAAGTAGCACACTTGAACGTTCGATCACTGACATCAAACTTTCCAGATTTCAGTACCTTGGTACACAACAAATTTGAAATTATTGCTGTTTCTGAAACATGGCTTTCGAGGAACATGTCGAATGACTCTATCTCACTCGATGGGTATAATTTATATCGAAAAGATCGGGACGTTGGCAGGGGTGGCGGTATAGCTCTCTACATCACAAACAAACTCAAAATAAAACTTTTAACTAACGTCACGCAAAATAACATAGAACAACTTTGGCTTTCTTTCAAATACGATAGTAAAAATATTGCTCTGGGAGTTTGTTACAGACCTCCAAACCAACCTGCTGATGTATTTCTGAATGAACTAGAGTTAACTCTGAGTATAATTGCTCCAAGTTTCGATGAAATTATCTGCGCGGGTGATTTGAACATAGATATACTTGATTTGGAAGGTTACTTCACCAAACGCCTGCTGAACATACTCAACACCTTCGGACTGCTCCAAACTATATCGGAGCCTACTAGGTACGGACAAACAAGTGTCAAAATAATTGATTTAATAATGCTGTCTGAAACGCTACCTGTTAAAAGCTCGAAAGTTGAAGATGCCTCTAGTATTTCCGATCATTGTTTGGTTTCATGTGCACTCGATTTTTCACCTATATCAACCAAACCTTTTTTATACACCTTTCGAGATTATAAAAATTTTAATCAAAATAATTTTATTGGTGACTTAGAAGCAATTGATCTCACCAATATTCTCGAACTTCATAATATAGATGATAAGGTAAATACACTGAATCAGTCACTAATAGCGATCTTCGATCTACATGCACCCATTAAAACAGTGAAAATAAGCCGCCCCAAAGCACCTTGGCTAACGTACAATGTAAAATTAATGATATCCAGTAGAGATGAAGCTCTCATCAGATACAAAAAAACCAGACTTAAAAGGCATTGGAATTTCTACAAAGAGCTGAGAAATCATACTAAATACGCTATAGAACGTGAAAAGAAAGCGTCTCTTGCTTTCAAACTAAGAACTAGCAAAAATAACAAGACATTTTGGAAAGAGTTGAAAAACCTAAATATCCATTCAAAAAAAAATCACAACGCAATTCCAGAACATCTCTCTGACGTCACAAAAATCAATAATTTTTTCATTGATTCTTCCAAATCTGAACTTCTGCCTGACAGAGAAACTGTTAATCATTATCTGAACAATATCCGGCCAAATGTGAATATTTTCAAATTTTCGTCAACCAACGAATCTGAAATATATAAGACACTCTTGACAATTAAATCTAAAGCCGTTGGAGTCGACAAACCGAGCATCAGCATGTTATTATACTCCTGCCCTCAAGTGCTTTCCATAATCACTCATATTTTTAACTTTTGCATCGTAAATAATGTTTATCCATCAATCTGGAAACAATCCTACATTATACCTCTTCTCAAGGTACCTAATCCTGATGACATTAAACTTCTTCGCCCCATAAGCATTCTTTGCACGCTTTCCAAGGCATTTGAAAAAATTATTTCTACCCAAATAAAGCTTCACTTAGAAACTCATAAAATTCTTCCATCCCAACAGTCCGGCTTCAGAACTGATCACAGTTGCACCACGGCACTTTTGAAAGTAACCAACGATATATATTCCGCCTTGGACAAAAAAGAACTAACTCTTCTGGTCTTGCTTGACTACTCTAAGGCTTTCGACACAATTAAGCATGACTTGCTGCTAGCCATTCTGCATTATATTGGATTATCAGAAGAATCCAGTTCTCTGATGAAAGCTTACCTCCTCAACAGACTACAGGCGGTGACTCTGGGTGATATTACTTCCGACTATATGTCAGTGGAAAATGGAGTTCCCCAGGGATCCATTTTAGGGCCCACACTTTTTGTCATCTACACTTTCGAATTTCAAAAATATTTACAGTTCACTGATTGCCATTTTTACGCAGATGACACTCAGGTATACATTTCTTTCCACGAGACTGATCTTATAACTGCCACAAACCGACTCAATACCGACCTTGATGCGTTGGTCGAAGTGTCACACAAATTCTGCCTCTCAATCAACCCCATCAAATCCAAAGTTATTCTGTTTGACAGCAAGAAAGCTCGAAATCGGTGCGTTGATCAATTGACAGTCAAAATAAATAATGAAACACTCGAAATCACAGATAGTTCAAAGAATTTGGGTTTGATTATGGATTCTTCACTTCGTTATACACTGCATGTCAACTTAATTACTAAAAGAGCATTTTGCAATTCAAAACTCATATATTCCAATAGAGGAATTTTGGATAGAAAAAGTAAAATAACTCTATGCGAAGCATTAGTCCTATCACACCTGAACTACGCTGATGTCGTGTATGGTCCTGCTTTGTGTAATTCAGATAAACGGCGTCTACAACTCATTCAGAATTCATGCATACGTTTGATTTATGGACTGAATAGACGTGATCACATTTCTAGTTATTTTAAAGACGTTGGTTGGCTGAATATTGAAAACAGGCAACTATTACACACTTGTACATTATTCCATAAAATAATACAGTCACAAAAACCTCCATATCTATATAGGACCATAACATTCCGCACCGATGTTCACAATCTTAATGTTCGTTTTAAATCAAGACTAACCCCACCTCTGCATACAACGGCTCAATTTCGATCATCTTTCTCTTATCAGATAACCCGGCTATACAACATGGTTCCCGACGAAATGAAAACCCTACCAATTTATTTATTTAAAAATAAGATACAGAAGCTTCTGTTCAATGAAGAAACGTTCTTTAATTAGTTTTTTATTTATTCACACTTTTTTCGAACTAGTATGGGATGGTTATGCACCGAATATAATCTATTTTTTGTATTTGTATTTTTAGGATTCCCCTTTATGATATTATGTCTTATAAACGTTTATTTTCTTGTGTACGGTTGAGTGTAACAGAGTACTAACCTGTCCTAGACGGGTGAAGCGCTAACTCTGCCTTTTGATAGGTTCTGTAACCTTTCCTTCTATCAATAAAGGCAACTTATTATTATTATTTTCATTATTATTATATATATATATATATATATATATATATATATATCACATATATATTGGTTTTCTGGGAGTTTATCCGTTGGTTTGTCGGTATTGACTTTCGACGTTTCGCCAACATCTCAGTTGGAATGTTACTTCCTACTTGGTGCTAGCAACTGTTGTTTGAAAAACTTTTGCCAGTTTCTCGGTCGTGAATTCACAAGAATGAGTACATGATCTAGGAGTTCCACGAGGTTAGGACTAGGACCTTTTTCTTTTAAATTTATATATATTATATCGAATACGTAGATGGTGATAAGGTGAATAATTTATTTGTAGATTACACATTACACATTATCAAATACCAACGATAAAACCTTGCAAGTCGCTGTTGCATCGTAGCCTGCTCATACACCAACTTCCTTTCATTTTTGCAAAACCTACGTATTATACGTGCTACTTATACGTGATATACCGAATAATTTTGTATATACCTTATATCAGGAGGATTATTAAATTCAGATTTATGTTTCTCTAAGAATGATCTCTCATATTGGATGCTTGAAATGAATAATTAAATTTTTTGATGTGATTTCAGGTACCAAGGATAGTATCATATCACTTCAAATTGAGAGAGGGGACGAAAAAAAGTTTATCGAGTTTACATCCTCATTAGAACCTAAACGTGTTTTAATGAGTGATGCAGTATTTTGAACTTTCGGGTATTTCTGCCTGCAACCAAAAGGTTTGATACCTTTCAAATTTCACCTTCAGCTCCTCATTGGTACTAAGTTCGAGTAGCTCTTTGTTGTAATGTCACAATCAACACTTCCATTTCCTCAAATGGATTCAAGATCCATGATGGTATTTCCATCGTCAAAATATCTTCAAATCTATGTTTGAAGTCATCATGCAGGGTATTTAAATGTTGAATTGGACCACTTTGGTAACCTATGTTATAAACCATTCAACAAGTTAGAAATGAAAACTTTGAAATATAATTGAATGAAAACATCTTAGTTCAGGAGAGTGTAACCATGGCGTGATTATTGCTGTTAACATCAGAAAAAAATTTCAAATACAATCGAACTCTTATAATTTTTCATTTCGAAGGAGTTGAATGGTTCAGACACTGAATTCTCGAACCACAATTATTGAACGAAAATAAGACGAGCAGTTTTGACTATAATTCTGGACGATGACGTATCACTCTCGATATCGTACTGTCCTGGAATAATTCCTCTCTATCCCACTTCACTCGTCGGGCCCAATTACTACCGAAAATACCGTTCGGCTTCTGGAAATGCTTCTTTGTTCAGAGAGAGGCAATCAGTCTTGTTGGTTATTCTTCGCTCACAGACTCGCTCACTTTGTTGAAGCATCTTGAAAGGGTCGATGGATTGTGTCTCTTCAATAGATATTTTTCCGGTGCTCTTCTGAATTGTCGTCAATCTTTCCACCATTGGCAGTATCAACATGGATAACACGACAAGTACAGAATTCCCACTCCTTTGTTGTGCATCTCTCTTGCTCAGGGACCTTATTTCGATGGAACATCTGAACTTTGGGACTCCTTGCCGATGGAAGTTTCCCCTGAGGCTTACAAACTTCGAAAATTCAGACTGAATGTTGTTGAATCGAATCTCTTGTCTCTTGATTCACGCGGTGTTATTTGAACATGACAGTCCTTCCCTTTCTTGTGAATCTTCATATATTTAAAACTGATGATAGCCTCAGAACAATGTGTCACATGGCGTATTTTGCTTGGATGTGAAATTCTTCTACCCTATAAATTTTCACTATTCAGTCTATTCAATTTTGATACTGCGGTATTTTAATTTTTTCTGAAATGTATTACTACACTTCTATTTTAGTTTCGTTGCCTAGAAATTGTTATTGATGAAACTATTGTAATATAATAATTTTTTTTATTGTTACCCCCATACACTTCTTGCTGTAAACTTGTTTTTAGAAGCAATAAAACTATTATTATTATTCAATTTTGATTTGGACCATTGAAATAATTCAAGAAATTGAAAAGAACTTTTCACTTGATACCTTTGAAATTATGAGCAGACACTATACCGTGTGTCACAGACTCATGGTACACCCCCGTTTTCTCCTTTGTTTTTCTAGCTATATTTTTGAGATTCGGAACATCGAATAAGCTCACTGAACAGCATTTCTCGACATATCTGAAAGAAAAAAACAACTTCCAATTTTTCCGGAAATGACATCAACTTTCGATTCTTGAATGGGACACCCTGTATATTGTTACATGATCGGCTAGGGATGATCATGAGGAATTCAACGATACCAGGTTTGATGATGTTATCTCCAATGACTGCGGAGATATCGCCATTTATATTATCCATAAGCTCAATGAGTGGGAGAGAGAATTGGATTGACCCGCCAGTAAAGTTTCTCTCTCCTACTCGTTGCGCTTATGGATAATATAAATGGCGATATCTCCGCAGTCATTGGAGATAACATCATCAAACCTGGTATCGTTGGATTCCTCATGATCATCCCTAGCCGATCATGTAACAATATACAGGGTGTCCCATTCAAGAATCGAAAGTTGATGTCATTTCCGGAAAAATTGGAAGTTGTTTTTTTCTTTCAGATATGTCGAGAAATGCTGTTCAGTGAGCTTATTCGATGTTCCGAATCTCAAAAATATAGCTAGAAAAACAAAGGAGAAAACGGCGGTGTACCATGAGTCTGTGACACACGGTATGTGAGGGAAAGGTATTTAAGTGAAATAGAAAAATAGGATGCAGAAACGGGAGCTGTGCTCAAATAAACTGTAAAATTTCCATGAGATTGATTTTGCAATGTAGGGATTCTGAATTATAATCTTTCATTTTTACACCAACCTTCATTCACCTTCATGAAATTATATATAGGAGTATTCGGGCAAGGCTTTCAGAATGAAGTTAATCCTGTATGTTCATTCTCATAACTCGCGCACCTCTCTGTGTTCCATCTCGACACTAATAAGTTATGAATCAGTTTTTTACGAGCTGACTCGCAAAATTTTCATATTGCCGAGTGAGATATCCTTTTAATACGTATTTTCACAGAGGACGAGACCCTTCAGGAAAGTGTATAACTTTAAGAATGATGACTGAGTTAGGGCGAAGTACTTTCCAAAGTGGCTTTATTTTCTTAATGAATTTTGCCAGTGTGGAGTAGAGCTACGTTTCAGAGGTCTTCTCAAGTTATTGAAATATGCGATGAAATATGCCTGGTACACAACATTCTGGGAATAAATTTCCATAGTGATTAGGCCTGATATTTTCGGTTGTCTTCCTAATAACTTCCCAGAATATATAACACTGCATGTACGTTGAAGCTGGTACATTTGAATTGTAGATATACCGCACAACAACCTCGGATTGTCCTGTTGTGAGACGTTTTTCTGCGGCAGTTAGATAAATATTTTTTTTCGGTAAATCCTTGAATCGTAGAAAACAGGACTACATATATTCTCCCTCTAGGTAAATTTATCCAACCAAGCAAAAACATTGTGTAGGTAATCTTTTTCCCAGATATTTCTGAGGAACTCTGTTTTCATTATACGGAACTCACCTGAGAGAAATGATTGTTTCGGTAGGTGGTAATATTTTTTTTTCTGCAACGTGAGAAAAGAATATCCAAATGCCAAACTCTTTTTGATGACAAATTACTGGTGATATGTGTTAATTATCCAAATAAGGCTGATTTATACATGAAAAGGAAAAGAGCATCCCACTCTTCCACTCATGAAGTTCCTCAGGAAATGAATCACTCTCAATTCCCAATTTGTGAACTGAACACAAATCAAACAAATGATACGACAGATCCTTCCACACAACATGAGTGGAGAAAAGTTCTTTCCTGTCCTAAGAAAATCACTCCTTGAGCTACATCAATCAAAATAATTAGATGATTCAACAACATGAATATTCAATACCCCAAAATTATCTTCTGCCAAAGTATCTACACTACCTATACCCAACCTGCACATGTACCCCACCGGATGTTCTCTTAACTTATTTGAGAAATGCATTCAATCGCCAAATGATATAATGAGCAACATATAAGATATTTGAAATCAAAAGCAATTGCCATTTCCATTCCTGAGTTCCATTAGGAAAATCTTCATTTAATTGAGAATTACCTAGTCAAAAATAATTTTCCCTTCACAATAAGATATTTTCGTAGAAATTTCATCTGAAAAACTTGAAATGCTATTCAGTGACAAACAAATTTAATTGTCCTTCCAAATGAAAATATAGTTCGATAGCACTTTTTCTCAAAACAAAGACCTAAAACACCACTACAAATACCCCACAACCCTCGTTGGACATGAGAGAGAGCATGAAAACATTTTTGATTTCGACCATTGAAATATTCCAGATGTTCAACCCTATTCATTCGGAAGAGTTTTGAGCAAAATGATACATATCCTCAAATACGATAGTGTTAGCACTAGAAGGGATATCGAGGGCATCAATACTGGATATTTCAATTTGACCAGGAAAAGACCTAAATAGTTCCCCTTTTTTTCATTCTCATTCTTTCTGTCATTGATATGAACAGACACCACCCCATCGAAATCACAGATGGAGCCATTCATTTGTTCTATGTCGTTTGTGTTGGTTGTTGTGTCGAAAATTTTGTTGTAGAATTGTTTTTCATTCTCATCATGCATCTAATATGTCTGATAGTTTTTGAAATAGTGAATGATATTAAAACGAAGATATTCCTCGGTGATGATTTCAATTAGAATTTATTTTTTATTGAAATGATAATATTCATATAAATTTTGTGGGAGGTATATTTTTGAAAATTCATTGTTACAGAGCCCTGAAGAAGAATGCAATCGAATTCAAAACGTAAACAAAACAATATTTCTTGAAAAAAAAATGTTTCTATTACCCAACCAACATTCCTTGAGAATGATTATTGAAACACTAAACTAGTTAACTGATATTCACAAAGTGTGAATATCAGCATAAATAATATGAATTATTTTCAATCGAGAAATTGACTCCTCCTGTAATACAGAAACGGACGTTTGACTGAAAATTTCGAAGAACACATTGATTCTCATTCCTTGAAAGACTAATTTTGATGTGAAAAACATACCCGAAACTTCATCCCTTACGATCAGCAAGTACCCCGCACACTTTTTCAATTGCATGAGGGGGATACATCATTGTCAGTTTTTCATTCCACTATTTCATCAAGGAAGTTACCAGATGAATTATAATTGGAAGCATAAACAACAAATAAATTGTTCAAAATGACCTCCACCTACAAAGATACAGTCAACTTTCGAAAGCATCACTTACATTATTCAAGATGTCTGGGGTCAGCATTCCCGAATAATTCTTCGTCGCAGCTTTTCTGAATTTGTAGGTTCAGTAGAGAAAACTTTTGACTTCAGGTCTCCCTACAGAGAAGAATCCAACAGTATGAGATCGGGTGATGTCGATTACTACCAACGGTAGGGAGGCCCAGACAACAATTTGCACTTCTTAATTTACCCTGTACTAGAACAGCTATCTTCTTTTGAAACACTCTTTTTTCTTGAAACATTTTCCGTAACTCCTAGACTGACCATTTCTTCCTATTCTCATGTTCTTGCTTTCTTCGAATCTTCTCTTGTACAACATGTTCAAATGATTTTTCTGTCCCGTTTTCTGTGGATCAGTTATCAGTTATCCTCTAACTCTCTTGTTTTCTCCTGGCTTGATTTTTCTCTGTTCTTGCTTTTCCACCTCTTGTTGCTCAAGGCACTCAAGTAAATATTTATATTCTTGCTTCTTCGAACTTTCTGTTACTATTTTTCTCTTCTTTGAGCTTCTTTGTTCTTGCTTCATCGTTTGATAGAACTCTAAAAGGGTTCGGGGGTCCATCTAATATATTTGTAATGATTATTCTGATCTATTATTATCATACTTACAGTAAAAAAAGAAGCAAGAGCTCTTCGAACTACCACTTCATTCAAAGCGATTTCAACGAAGCAACTGGAACTGAGTAACGTTCTCGTGTCTCCCAAAAGCAAACAAAGCATGTATGGAGAGATGTTTTTCATGAGGGAATACTCGGGAAATATTTCCCCTGAACATAAAAGTGTGAAGTGGTTTAGCGGAACACGCACAAGGACCAATTATTTGTTTGGAAAAACTCAACCTGAAACAGTTTTCCTGGCTCGTTCAGAGAGTTATACTGTTGGATCCAGGAGAACATCGATTGCGTTATCGTTTGATCGTTGGAAAGAATGAATAGAAACCAAAGGCACGATCCGAGATATACCGCACTCGGCGATAGCGGAACCAGGCTTGCCTGAAGGGTTCAAATACAATTGATAACACGCGTTGAAACAAAAGTCACGAACAGGAATTGAAGAATTGACGATTCCTCTGGATGTATTTTTCAAATAGAATATGAGGAATATACATGTTCGACAATTCTCTTCACTGAAAGCGAACAAAAATGTATGGTTTGTCGACTGATTTCAATTCGGAGACACATCTGATACCACTCAATCTTCAGATAATTACACCGTTTGTGACTGATACCATGTCAGACATTGAATCACTTCTGGCAGGAACTTGTGCGAGAGTCTGCAGAAAATAAATGAACTTTTTTCAAATTCTTTATTTAACGTCGGCCTATTTTTACTCCCAAGGCCAATTACCGACGCCGGAGAGCAGAGTTCCCGCAACAGGAAATTTTTGGCGAACCCTCTGCTATTCCAACCAGAGGTAGGGATTTTTTATGAACCCAACATCCAGGGACTTAGGACCGCCAGTATAACGTCCTCTCCGAAAGACGGCATATCCTCAATATATCTTGTGCTCATTGATATATTGCCTTTGAGCCATGACATGCTATTTTTCTGCAGTTGTAAGAACTTTTGACGCGGTCTTTTCCTGCATGAGGTCACCCATTTAAGTACTAACCGCGTTCGACGCTACTCAACTTCATATATCGAATGTGAGTCAACCAGAAGAGCTAGGCCGTGCCCCAATAAATACACTTGCCAATTGCTTTTCACCATCGAATAGCTGAAATTTTTTGTGTGGGCTCAGAGAGTGAATAGCTGCTTGGTGAATTCTGCTTGTCCCCTCCGGAACTGAGTAGCCTCAATCAGATTTCCGAAAAGGAAGTCATGACCATCAAAATTCCTGATGATCAAATCTTTGAGCTCAATAGGAACATCAATGGTGTCGCCGTCAGTTCTCAGGCCGTCTTTTGAAACAAGTTTCATTTTCATTGCCATCAACCTCATTGTCTTTTCGGTTTGAGAGGGTTATTTATCTGCATTCTGAAGATACTTTTTTTATATAATTCAAGCAGGTCGATTACCAACAGATAAATGAGTAGATCATTTTTTAAATTACATAGGGCTGAACTTGAGTTAACACGTGTCATGAACTCTTGAAATTCTTTGTTAGAAAATATTGATTACGGATCCATAGCGGATTACCCGAATCAACTGTAGTTATCATGGTGAACATCTCAATTCCCAGGAACATGTATACATACATTTGAGTTTCTGCCAAACTTTGAACCCTGTTGATAATTTGCTCAAACAGTTATGTGGTTACCGAAAACTTTCACCGTTAATAGAATAATTTGATAGCCGTCAGCAACCTATTTGCATGAGATCGATATAATTATTTCATCACTCCAGGAATTGGGGAAAAGGTTGTCAAGTTATCAACTCAATGAGGAAAAATTTGAGCTTAGGAGCTCAGGACGATTTTTAGTGGTACAGCATATTCCGCGACTGTTTTTTCAATATTCATATAATTATCACATAAGTTGTTTCAGTTCTTGCAGGTGATCTTTCATCAGTTCCAAAATAGTTGTCATATATGTGAACCAAGTTTTCGGGTCTGTTTTTCATCTGTGCAGTTTCCCTCATACCAGTGTCTCCCAAAATATGAGTGTGTTGGTGTCTGATAGAAACTGAACGCCTTTGCGAAGTAACGAAAACAAACAGCGTTGGGCATTTGCTATCTACACATTCACAAATATTGGTTAATAGATGGGTGATGGCATAATCTGTGGAGTTACTTTCTTTCAAACTAAACCAGTTCTCAGACAGAATTTCATATTTATTGAATTGAACTGGCCGATACTCGATGAAAATCCACAATCAACAAAAATATCACAGTTACATGTTTACGAAACCACGTAACGTGTTTCGCTATACGATAGCGAAACATGTCGCAGTTTTCTGAACCCATTGCTAGTGAGGTGAATTGCTGCTGCTTGAGGAAGCTATTGTATAGCGAAACACGTGTCGCGGTTACGGCAGATAACGGATATTTCTTGGCAGCAGTATCATCTCAAATATTGTGTCTAGATTCGAAATCAGAATATTGGAAAGTAAATGAAAACATTCAGTCCATTGCCTTCTTTATAGATTGATTTAATGATTGCACTCTAGAATGCAACACACACACACACACACACACATATATATAAATATATATATATATATATATATATATATATATATATATATATATATATATATATGTGACAGTTTTTTTTTGGGGTTTTACGTGACTTGAATGAAACTCATATGCGCACACACACTCACATATACATATACACATATATATGTATATATACATATACATATAAAAACAGACAACCCTCGATAGCAAGATACCTACATTATATTTCAACATATCTAGACAAGCATGGCGATAACAATAAATATAGAAAATATACAACATAATTCAGGCCACCGCTTAGACCACTTAGATCCCAAACAGAAGGTCACACAGACCAGTGTAAGATGGACCACTTAGATCCGAAACAGAAGGTCACACAGACCGGGGTAAGATGGACCACTTAGATCCCAAACAGAAGGTCACACAGACCAGGGTAAGATGGACCACTTAGATCCCAAGCAGAAGGTCACACAGACCAGGGTAAGATGGACCACTTAGATCCTAAGCAGAAGGTCACACAGACCAGGGTAAAATGGACCACTTAGATCCCAAGCAGAAGGTCACACAGACCAGGGTAAGATGGACCACTTAAGCTTTAACTTAGTTTGAATACAGCAAAGCAAAACAATGTGGTAATAATAGAATACCTATAAATTGCTTCCACGAAGTAGCTTCGAATGAAAATCACTAAAACTCATGGTATACAGAAGAACCACTCCTACCTTGAATAAATGCCAACACCACAATACAATAATCACAACTATTCACCCACAATAATTTTAAAACCACAGACCCACTGTCTCGTACGAACGTTAGAACTATACTGGTAGTTTTCATCTATCGGGATGTATGACACAGCGGTTGGTCATCTCGCCATAACCCTTGAGTCATCCCCAGCACAGGCAGGTATTTCGAATATTCGAATCTAACAGTCGGCCATACTGCATATTGTCTCGCCCCGAGGCAAGTCAGTCATTCTCCGAATCAATAGGCATTGGTATCTGACCATCACCATCGCTTTCGCTGGCTGTCGAATCTGATACCCCTCCATCTGGAAGCCAAGGTTTCATATGGTCTACAGCTATTAGGTTTTTATAATTTTTGGTGGACCTGTGAGACCCTTCTCGCCTACCCATGTTGTTTTGTAGCTAACCTTGAATAAATGGGCTTCACCTACACCAGATCTTGAGAAAAGTAGGTAAATTGTTGTTCACAAAGCCGCTGAATTTATCCCACTTCTGAAAGTTGTGACAGTTTTTTTTTGTGGGGTTTTACGTGACTTGAATGAAACTCATATGCGCACACACACTCACATATACATATACACATATATATGTATATATACATATACACATAAAAACAGACAACCGTCGATAGCAAGATACCTACATTATATTTCAACATATCTAGAAAAGCATGGCGATAACAATGAATATAGAAAATATACAACATAATTCAGGCCACCGCTTAGACCACTTGGATCCCAAACAGAAGGTCACACAGACCAGTGTAAGATGGACCACTTAGATCCCAAACAGAAGGTCACACAGACCGGGGTAAGATGGACCACTTAGATCCCAAACAGAAGGTCACACAGACCAGGGTAAGATGGACCACTTAGATCCCAAGCAGAAGGTCACACAGACCAGGGTAAGATGGACCACTTAGATCCTAAGCAGAAGGTCACACAGACCAGGGTAAGATGGACCACTTAGATCCCAAGCAGAAGGTCATACAGACCAGGGTAAGATGGACCACTTAGATCCCAAGCAGAAGGTCATACAGACCAGGGTAAGATGGACCACTTAGATCCCAAGCAGAAGGTCACACAGACCAGGGTAAGATGGACCACTTAAGCTTTAACTTAGTTTGAATACAGCAAAGCAAAACAATGTGGTAATAATAGAATACCTATAAATTGCTTCCACGAAGTAGCTTCGAATGAAAATCACTAAAACTCATGATATACAGAAAAACCACTCCTACCTTGAATAAATGCCAACACCACAATACAATAATCACAACTATTCACCCACAATAATTTTAAAACCACAGACCTACTGTCTTGTACGAACGTTAGAACTATACTGGTAGTTTTCATCTATCGGGATGTATGACACAGCGGTTGGTCATCTCGCCATAACCCTTGAGTCATCCCCAGCACAGGCAGGTATTTCGAATATTCGAATCTAACATATATATATATATATATATATATATATATATATATATATATATATATATATATATATATATATATATATATATATATATAGTAACCTAGTGAATACATAGATATCACCTATACGCAACCTTAGGGACTTCTTGATGTTTATTACCCGTTCTCATTGTAAAACAATTATATATAAATACATTACTTCACATTTGGGAAAATAAACATATATTATTCTCATTTTATTATTATTTTATCAGACTATTTGGTTCAGAATACATGATGAGATCGGAACCATTGGTATAAAAGTTCCTGTAGAGATCAATGAATATAAAACCGAGTGACATCAACTGCACTCAACGCGCGTTTCGCCAACAAGGTTGGCATCTTCAGGAGAGGAAAACTGAAACTGTTTTTTTGTCCTCAAAATGCCAACCTTGTTAGCTGAACGCACGTCGGGTGGAAATAATATCAGTTAGGGTAATTGATTTCTACGAAAAGTTTTCCTGGTTCAGGTATAAGTTTGACAATACACTCCTAGATTTTTTGATTCGTTTCTCAAAGCACAATCAGATTTTGAAAGTAAATTTCAGAGCTTGTAGTAACTTAATGTTTCTGTTCGATGCTGTCAGAAAACTTTTTCCTTCTATCAAAATAATATTGAAAAAATCTATGATATCTCTGGTATTTCTATTGAAAGAGTTTTTGCTGTTTTGATTTCTATGATATGGATCACGTTTCATTAGTGAACATAAATTATTTTTATCGGTGGACTATTGTGATCCAATGATCTTTTTTATCCATTCGTCCAACTTATTAATGAATATTGATTTTATATCTTTACAGGATGAATTTCAATCCAGCTCAGTATATTAATCAGTCAATCAGCTTATTATCAAACAAGCCACTCAACAAATAAATGGATATGTTCCGTCAGTCGGTACAGATTCGAACATTAAAATAAATATTGGAGAGAAAAAATTACATGATAAAAATTAAATTCACTTCGTTTCTATTCAAAAAGGTTTCACACTCGAATTCATTCACCATATTTCTTTTGTCAGATGATGACAATTCTAGAATTGAAGTTATATTGGGGAAATCTGAGGCAAATAATTGATAAATGTTTTCGTTTCACCTTGTACATTGGTGTATGCATTTATTGCTGACAAACTCTTGTATAATATCATAGTATCCAGGGAGTCCTTGACATTTAAATCAATATAATTTATTCAATATCTATATAAAATACAACCTCTTCATACAGACATCAAAAAAATATTTATCCTCTTTCCGGGTGAGAAAACAAGAAAATGTTGATTTCATGATAAAGAGATCAATTTTTCAATATTTTTTCTCGATTTGATTCGTTTTCTATCCACGCTTCTTTTGACTGTAGGTTTTCAGAAGTGTACATCAACTTAACAATAGTGAATAACTATAAAAAATAATATATGAAATGATTTTGAAAGATTTGAAAATAATTAAAAATTATCAAGGTTCGACTTCATGGTATCCTGTTCATAAAATAGAACATTTGCTTGTCACTAATCAGAGATTTCAGAGATAATCGTTGAAAGTCTACTGTGTATGTCAGTATCATATAAAAATATTCAATAAATTGAGAATTATCAATTATTTCTGCTTTCATTCACCTAAATCGAAAACTATATATAGATCTAGATAACAGGTCATCACTAGGATTTTTTCCTAGGACTCAAAGTTACTTCTCGATATAAAAATCCAATCGGAATCATAAAAATAAAATTCGTAATTCAAATTTGAATTGAAAGTTATACAGTCAACCATATTTACAGAGCACTTCATTTATCTCTGAAAAAATCCTATGTGAACGTGGGCTGTTGAAATTTTCACTTCGTTTGTACTAATTCAGCAATCTGAGATGTTTTTCAATAGAATTGAAGATTGTTGTGAAATTTATCATGGTATTTAATATATATTTGTCAATCAAATATATGGTAATTTTTCGTTCAACCACCCTCTTGTGAATAATTCATTTAAAAAAACAAGCAAAGGGATAAACAAGGAAGAGGGGACCGGTCATAACCATCATGGAAAAGTATAAAGTGCGTTTCTGTGACAAAAACTTCATTCGAAGTTCTATTCATTATGGTTTATTCAAAAAATGATTCCACATCGAATGGTCGTTCGCTCAGATGCGAATTGGTTTGAAAATTTGCAATGGTATTTTCTGATTGCCCCTTACAAAAGTTTTTCTTCTTGGGTACCCTAGGCAAAATTGATCAGAGGACACTTTTCTGTTGATTATTTTCCTCAATTCGAATAAGTGTTGAAGGCTAGACTGCTTTTACAGAGTTTTACAGCGATTATTTTTTTCACTTGTCAAAATGTGACGTTTTTGGCATTTCAACCTATAGTAGTGGGTTATTCTATGGTTATTCTAGCCAATCATTGTGTATTATACTGATAAAACTAGCTGGTCCTTTCGATTGTTTCGATAAAACGTTGTTTACCTTTGAACTGTCAAAACTATACGGTTTACCGCGTCGATTCTATTGAACTGGCTCATATTTATATAAATTATCATGAATGAACAGTTACCTTATTATTAATAGTCATTCACTTTTCACTTTTTCAGCATAATAATAACATAACACATTTCAATGAACACTCAAACACGTAAATAACTCATAACCTCAACTTTATGACAGATATAGCGATTCAAATATTTAAGGTTTCCTTCAAATGAAGATGGCGTACAATTAGTTTTCATTAAATACAATTCATTTTTTGTTGTATGAGAAGAAACCGTTGTATGCAGATTTTGATACAACGACATAACGAATGATTTTATGTTCCTTCTGGCGCGATTTTAATGTCATAAGAAATTTTCAATTATCAACCTTGTACAATGAGAGGTGTGACGCCATCTCTTGGTATCGTCATATCATATTCAATGCGTAAGCATTATATCTCTTCTGGATCATAGAGGGCCTACATCGTTGTTTGACATTTCAAATTAGTAAAATTTTCATCTTTTCTTGTTTCCTTCTAATGTAAATGAAATACTGATCAATTAAATTGTTCTTCCTTCTATTGTTCAAAAAATAATCTTTCCAAATACAACTCGTTCTTCAAATTTAATAAGACAAATTTTCATTTTCGAAACACTCAAACTTTTTTATTTTGAGGCAAAAGCATTCAAACAAACCGAATTAGATAAAATCACTCGTCCTACGGACTCGTGATTTTGTCAATCGGTTTGTTTTCATACTTTTGCCAAATAAAAAAGTTTTTGTGGAAAATGAAAATTTATCGATTAAATTTGAAGGACTCGTGGTATTACCTTTGATTATTTTTTTCACTTGTCAAAATGTGACGTATTTGGCATTTCAACCAATAGTAGCGGGTTATTCCATGGTTACTCCAGCCAATCATTGGGTATTATACTGATAAAACTGCTTGGTCCTTTCGATAAAACGTTGTTTACCTTTGAACTGTCAAAACTATACGGTTTACCGCGTCGATTCTATTGAACTGGCTCATATTTATATAAATTATCATGAATGAGGAGTTACCTTATTATCAATAGTCATTCACTCTTCACTTTTTCAGCATAATAATAACATAACACATTTCAATGAACACTCAAAAACATAAATAGCTTATAACCCCAACCTTATGACAGATATAGCAAACGACCAATTCATATATTTGAGGGTCCCTTAACCCAAATGAAGATGGCGTACAATTAGTTTTTATTAAATACGATTCATTTTTTGTTGTATGAGAAGAAACCGTTGTATGAAGATTTTGATACAACGACATAACGAATGATTTTATGTTCCTTCTGGCGCGATTTTCATTATTTCATTATCATATTCACTGCGCATCATATCTCTTCTGGATCATAGAGGGCATACATCGTTGTTTGACTTCAAATTTGTAAAATATTCACCTATTCTCCCATCCTTCCTATGTAAATGAAATACTGATCAATTGAATTGTTCTTTCTTCTATTTGTTCGAAAAATAATCTCTTCAAATACAATTCGTTCTTCAATTTTACTAAGATAAATTTTCATTTTCGAAACACTCAAACTTTTTCATTTTGAGGCAAAAGCATTCAAATAAACCGAATTAGATGAAATCACTCGTCCTACGGACTCGTGATTTTATCAATCGGTTTGTTTTCATATTTTTGCCTAATGAAAAAGTTTTTGTGGAAAATGAAAATTTATCGATTGAATTTGAAGGACTCGTGGTATTACCTTTGATTAAATGCACTAGACCTTTTAACCGATTAAACTGATCAAAATAAACCGGGCTTATTGCTTACTTTTCAGGTACTATCTCGGGTACTATATTGTTTCTGTGTTCGATTTTGATGTTTCCTCAGTTTACATGTTTCCTGGAAATAATCTCAACATTAATCTCTCCTTCAGCTCCTTGACAAGCTCAATCGACCAAAATGCGTGCACTTCCATGATTTTCAAAATTTTGTATTCAAGCAAACGCTTTCGTGAAAAATAATTTAAAATAATATCTCTCGACCTGCGGTCTCGAGATTTCATCAAATTATCATACACTCAAGTCATTTGCTAAGCAAAATTTCGCGAATCATGGATGTGCAGCACACATTTTAATCGATTAAATCTGGTGCACTTGGGATATAACCCCCGAATATTGCTTACAATAATCTAAGCACATTCAATTTTGTATCTTGCTGTATCTTTTCTTTGACATACAAACCAACCGAATGTAGTTGAAAAAAAGTTATTCGTGGAACGTGGAATCGAAAGCAATATATTATTTGTTGGTGAACTCTTTGTTCAAAGGATGTTACTCCACCAAAGACTGTCATGAGTCTATTAATTTGCATTCTGTAGTACCACTTATGAACGTCATTACCTGGAATCATGATTAATAGTAAAGGGGTGTAAAGTAAATTATTCCTCTATAATTAGTTGGAAAATTTAAATATCAATGGTGAACAGTTGCAATTACCCATTATAACACGCCCGAGGAGCTTATTGGATCGTGTTAAACTGCTTAGTGAAAATCACACAAGTTTTTTTCTTAGAAAACTCGCACCGAGAAAAATTTTCGGAATTTATGCAAGCTCGCCGAAAATTTGGTGAAAAATGTTCACGCCAGAAGTGTCTGAAATTGAAATTAATTACGTTTTGTACAATTGATCCTAAACAAATTCATCGATAGTTCCATTGAATTAATTTGAAATGTTCCATGAGACACGGAAATGATGATGAAAAAAATAATTCAAGTAACCGAACGCGGATTTGAACCCATTGAACTACTGATTTGCAAGAAGCCGATTCAGTAGTGGTCTAAGAACGGACTTCACGGAATCTGGCTTATCCAGTACCAGAATAGAAGATTTTGAAAAGTGAGTACTTGCAACGACAATAACTAACGAGTATAATCGTGTGCCTGTGTAGAACTTGTGCATAAGCTTATACAGGGCTTACTGAAAAAAAAAGCTCAATTTAACTTTTTCATGTGGTCATCTTTACCTTGGCCCTAAATTATTCATCAAGTTGAATGTCTCGATAATAATTGGATGAGAACCCACCTCATTCAGATATTTTGTTACACCATGGAGCAATTTTAGCTAATTCAACGACGCATCGCACTTATCAGATGTGCCTATATGAACATTGAAATAGTATAAATCAAGAGCCCGCTGCGTTATTTTATAAAAGCTGAAAGTATCTCTGCGCATCTCCCCAACATAGGTGGGAACGATCAATGAATGATGGTTACTTGGTCAGATACCAGGTAGCAAAAGTGTATATAATATAGTACCTCACTTTCGTCAAAGTATAAGCTCAGTTTTTTTTCATATTTTTCTCGGAATTATATTAGAAATCACATCGTCCATTGCCAGACACTTCCAAAGATATTTGACTTTGATCAAACTTTGACACCTTCATCGACACTGAGAAATTTGACAATATATACCAAAATAGAAAAATACACTGAGAAATTTCAAGTGACATGCGTCAAATTGATTAGCTGTTTTCATCTGACTCACTGGAGCAAAAGCAATGGAATAATTTAGTACGCTCTTATTGGTGCACTTTGGGAAGGCGTGGCTTTTACAATGATACACTCGATGTCACTGGATTCTTCAAGTACTAGTTCTATATACTAGTTTGATTATTTTGTGCTACGATTTCTACCTCCATTCAGATACCCCTAAACTTCATTGAATTATAATTTTACTTAAGTTTCACAGTATTAGAAGAGTTTTTGTGACGCCATCTACCATATAATGTCGATATTTCCGTTTTCTTGACAATGTAAGACAAATTTAAATGAAGGTGGGAGTAGATATCTATTTGTCAGTTTGGCATGATGATCTGACCACTGACTGAAATATCAGAGACAAGGAAGGGGAGACACACAAGCGCATATAGCTTATCCAATCCATTTTGGCACAGAACTGATAAGGTATATGTCCAGCAATCTCTGTGAATTATACTAAGATAAAAAAACACCTGTTATATGTGTTTACTAAGTTGAAATCTATTCCTAGTAGGTGTATTTTCTTTCGTCATGGTCTATTGTCTATACTACCAGTGTACTATTGGAAAAGTATCTGAGTTTGTGCCAAGATGGATTGGATAAGCTGTACAATGATTTTGACCCCCACTTTGACCCGAATCATAGGCTAGAGGGCGCAACTTGAATTGGGCGGGAAATTTGTATTACCTCTATATTTAGTTTTTAATAATTAAATTCTCAAATTGTATTCGAAATTGGTATGTCACAACAAATGAACATATTTTGGCACATAAAATGTTTTTATTCCATATTCATCAATTTGTTAATATAACAAAAAAATAGTGATATTCATAACTATCATCTGCAAAGTGTCTATTGCAGATTCGGTAATTGGGAAAAGTTTCATCTGTGACTTTGAACCCAGAGTTGAACCCTAACTGCTGTTGCCAAAGCCGTAGTCTGAAAACCGACATGTTAATAGAATGTACAGGAATGCAAGACTTTGCGCGCTACCTTACCTTTCACGGTTTTTTGGGAAATAGTGCATGCCTTCCACTTCATCTTCGTGGTAGCCACAAACTACACAGGTTCTTTGTGGATGAGGTGTCATTACAAAATGGACCTGCCTCAGGAACTTTAGGTACACTACCAGAAACACTCAAATTCAGCCTATTGATCAGAGTCAGAGTTTGTCTCTGTATTGATTCTCGAAAAACGTTTTCGACGAGGTTCGAAGTTATGTTCACAAAACACGTATATATAGAAGGGTATCTGCCATGAGACGCTCTGGAAATGGAATTTAGTTTACGGAACTGATCCATGCAGCGCTGGTGCACGGTTGAAACATTTTGTTGCCAACAGATGGCAAACTTGTTGGAGCCGGACTAACAATTGACGTTTGAGGTAATATGAGGCTTCAGTAGCGGCATCTTTTGACAACAAAGACTATAAAAGCGTGGCAATATGTTGAAAGTTAAAACTTTTTTCAGAGAATAATTAGCTCACCACCAAACTGATATTATTTGCATTTGGAGCGCGTTTCGCTAGCAAGGTTGTCATCTTCAGGAGGAGAAAATTGATAGGGAGATACGAATATCAATTTTCTTCTCCTGAACATACTAACCTTGTTAGCGGAACGCGCTTCGAGTGCAAATAATATCAGTTTGTTGGTAAGCTAATTAATCTCTGAAAAAAGATAGAATGAGATAGAGCTTTGGTGCCAAATTTTGCCATTCAACTTCAGTGTCTCCTCTTCCTTGTCTCTGGAAATATCGACAGAAAGCTGATGAAGCTTCAAAGCAGTGTTGACAATAGAAGTTCATACGAAAAATACTACTTTAAGCCTGAAAATAGAATTACAAATGTTCTACGATATCAATGAAATATTTCACGTTATTAATAATCATAAGTTTTTTTATGTATCTTTTTTGTGCATTTCGTTTGTACAATAGGATCAGGCTATTATAAGGTATATTCTGGTTTGCCGCCCGTACTGTTTGAAGTAGTCAAAGAATAGTCGTTCAATTCGGTTACTGAACAGCCTCGCGTAGATCTTCTCCCTCCAAAACAGACTAACTGATTTTGGACGATCCCAAACAGTAAATACTACAAACCCTAAAAAACCTATTTCAGTCGACAGTTCATTTTTGGATAGAAAGTTCCATAAGTGTATATGCGCATTTTATTTCATCACTTCCGACCTATCCGTTTGCCAAAAGACTTGTTCTTGAATTATTTGATGAGACGAGCCACAACTTCCGATATTAATTGAGAAACAAATCAATACTTATTCCAAGTTTTGCCACGAATAGTTCAGAAACATGTGGCAAACCTTTACCGCTTCGAGAATGTTTCTTGCCACTAATTTGAAGTGAAGTTTGTAGCACGCATCGCTGTTGAGTGTTGCGTTCTCGTATTACCTACGCACTCCATCCCATTAAGGGACTTTTCCCATCAATTATTCCGGTGAACTTATCTTCTAGATATCATACATTATGGAATTTAAAAGCTTCCTTCCTTTTAATGTCTTCTTTGAATAGCGATGGTCCGAATAGTGAAAGACATTATTATGTTCGTAATGCTGATATATTGTGACATGAGTGGATATATATTGACTTTATAGAAGCTTTGGCTATTTGCCTGCTACTGAGATAAAATAGTTTATCAACAACCAAGTGAGAATATTTTACATAGTTCCAGAAATGATACAAATAGGTCACAACCACACCTACAACATACACATTCGATGACAATAAACCTGAGGCTCATGACAAAATCATTGCATGATTTATTATCTGCCATATAAAAAGCATGAGTACTTCAAACTGAGTAAGAAAGGTACACGATGATCCCGTGATCGGTTAGTGAGATATTGAGATAGAGAAGGATATCGAATATTTAAGTGATCTGTTAAATAGCTTTTAATGAATTGATAAATTATTGAAAGAATTCGTTGAATATCTGTCGATCTTTTCGAACTTTCACTTGAAATGTGATAAACCTTTCGAGTACAAGTTTCTCATGATCAACAGGCATAATAAACTTCTCATACATGAATATAAATCTTTGCAAACTATCTAATAGACCAGTCGAGGTGACTCTAAATCCAATAGAAATTGAAAATCTGCTATCCTTTGATAACTCGATGTCCTATCGACCTACCTCAGTTTTATTACGCACACTTCTGACCCAACTCATTTCATAATTAAGATAGAGAATAAAATCATATGATTTTGACATGAGATACCTGTCTACAAGCTAACCCAGCCCGATATCATTCAGAAATCTAAAGTAATAGTCAAAGAGCTGGTAACTCACATTTCATGAAGTGTTCTATGCACTTTGAAATTTTTCTATTATGCATCTCTTATATACGAAGGTAGGTATGTGTTGGCTAGACTTACCTTGGAACACCAGGTTCAGCGCATATATTACAGGTGCGAAAAAATATGGCCCAAAAAATTTTTTATTCAGAAGCCAACAATCCTTGATGTGAATTAAGGTTATTTTACGATGAATAATAAATGAGACAAACACTTTTGAGACGTAAAAAGAAATCCCAAAGTATTTTTTATATTAAATAAAGCGTTTTATACACGCTTCGATTAATATAGCGTATTTACTAAACAATTGAAAATAATCACAAACGGGCAGACATTTTTTGTGGGAATAAAATATCAGAAAACATGAAAATAATTGGTGACTGTGATAGACTGCAGTACGCTGCGTGTAACCGTAAGAGTGAGTGAGAGTACCGATCACCGAGGCAGTTGCGGTTGTTTTTTTTGGATTTTTTTCTAGTAATCTCCTTGAAAGTGTTTGTCACTTTGATGATTCATTGAAAAATCACCTTGATTTTACATAACAGATTTTTGGATTCTGAATGAAACACTTTTTTTGCCCCTGTCCTCTATGTGCAGTGCAGTACCTAGTGTCCCAAGCTGGGTCTAGCCAACATAACACCTACCTCCCTATCTACCCAAGAGATGCACTGTAGCAAAATTCCAAGATGCACAAAACGCTTCATGAAACATGTGTTACCAGCTCTCCTACTATACAGCTCAACGTGTTGTCGAAGCGTCGCAGTTTCCTATAATTGCTTTCCTGGAAATTATTATTTTCTGATCTGTCTTTGTGTATGTTCGCTAGTGTTTACGAACATCAGTTTGGAAATTGTTCTAATGATGAAATAATGAGCAAGGCCTTCACAAGTTGTAGCCCACCTGTTTTACATAAGAATTCAAAATTGAATTCGCAGAAACATGTTCTTATGCAACTGATTATGAAATATCGCTGTTTATAATACTGAATTGACTGAACTTCAGACTTTCTGAAAGGGATGAACTACCGTTTTGGTGGGTGTTGCATACAATCTTTAGGGGAAAGTATAAATGAACAAAAAATAACATTTCTCTGAGAATTTCTTTATTCGTGAAATATTCCAATGAATCACATTCGTGCATAAAAATGACCAGATGATTTTGCATTCAAGCGTGATATCTTATACGAATTGCATCCGGTTACTTTCATATTTTGTAAAAGAGCCCTCGTTCTTCGGACTCGGGCACTTTCGCCAAAATATGAAAATTAACTTGCAATTTTTAGATATCATGCTTTATTGCAAAATTATCGGTAATTTTTATGGACTCGTGCAATTATAACCGATAACCCATCCAACATCTGAAGCATTGTTATAATGGAGGGTATATCTATTATTGTATCTCGAGATAATTCGCATTCATTTGTTTTGTAGTTTCTGTAATGATGCTGAAGAGTTGTTATCGAGCAGTGATAATAAGGTAGGACAATAATGAAGATGGGGGTTTTGAATTGGTGTTTCAAAAATTAAATATTTACTGATATGAGTGAACAAGAGTAATATGATGTCATCGGCGCGTTTAGGGTATACAGACAGAACCAGAAGCAACTGCGCTTCAGGGAATGGCTAATGACTTGTGAATCTGAATTGTGTCGATTCATTTTCGTGCACTGAATTTACAACAACACTTCTGAAGTCACAAATCACTGAGAAAGCAGTAGCGACTCACGATTCACAAAATCCCTGTTTTCTTCAATGAATTATAGCCAATGAATTGAATTCACCAAAAATGAATTTCCAATGAACTGAATTCACAATTCTGTCAACTCTGGTAGAAAGGTATGGAAGAATAAATGAAACCTTTATTCAAAAAATGATAATACTTGGAAATAGAATAACAATACCTATATCGATACTATATGGTGCATATGAGCTGAAATAATATAAAGAGTAAAGTTTTTTTTCTACCTATAAGGCCCTCGGCAAAAACATTATAACTGGCACAGTGTTCAATATTTGGTGAACGCGCGGCCCATCGGATTATGTAAGAAATGGTGAAAGTTCAGTTCAGGCCCGCCATAAGCGGGCGTGCAAGGCGTGCGCTGCACGCGGGCAGCACATCTGAGGGGGTGGGCAAATCGAGGAGCTCATCACGTAATTTCCAAAGTCATTTTCATAATAAATAGTCACCCCACCTACATCATAAAGAATAATGATAGCTTTTGGTAGGTTTGGTGATCCAGAGTTAAATTCTTCAATGGTGGTATTGGTGGGATTGGGATCAATTCGATTAAAGAAAAACTATTGTTTCTTTGACAACGTTTCGAATTTTAATAAATTCATCATCAGGGCTCAAAAATCAGTTTTTTCGAGTAAACATATTGAAACTATGTATAAAACAGACATTTTAGATACACACTCTAGGTACAAACAAAACCACAATGAGCACGAGACAAACGAATACTGGTACACGAATACAGTATTCGTTTGTCTCGTGCTCAATGTGGTTTTGTTTGTACCTAGAGTGTGTATCTGAAATGTCTGTTTTATACATAGTTTTTATATTTTTATTCGGAAAAACTGATTTTTTAGCCCTGATCATGAATTTGTTAAAATTTGAAACGTTGGCAATGAAACAATAGTTTTTCTTTAATCAAATTGATCCCAATCCCACCAAGACCACCATTGAAGAATAATAATAGCATTATTGGACCAACAGTAAATCCATTGATAGGACAAAAATACATTATTGTAAAAATAACATTAATATAAATGAATATAAATCCAAATTGAAATATATAGAAACACATGATTATGTAATTTAGTGTATAAATATTGGTGAAATGTGAAAATCTAAATTGAGAAATTATAAATTTAGATTCGAAAAAGTGGAAGGCATTGTATAGACTATACACACAATAAACAGAAAGAAGACTATGATAAAGTGTCAACATTTAAAGTAGCTTACGCCAAGTTCACTAGTTGTCTTGATATCACATATAACGGAAATTTTATTGAAACTGATACAGCTGACATAAAGAGTTGCTTTGAGGTACAGATTAGTACTAGGTCTCTTACAGCAAAACAGTGAAACGTTTCTCACATTAGCTTATGGAACACAATAGACAATACTGCGTAACAGTTTGAATATAATAGTATATTATGCAACGATCGTGTAATGATAGTAGTTATTAATACATGAGCATAAACCGGGATACGAAACGAGCCGAAGGTGAGTTTCGTATGGTTTATGCGAGTGTATTAATAACCATTACATGAGAGTTGCATCCGCTATTTTATCTACACCCGATAAATAATGAAGAACTAAAAATATTACATTATTAGGTGTTTATATTGAACACAATAATAGTAGGTGATAAATCGTATTTCTTTGAAAAATTCTACAAAATTATAATCAATGGTATAACCACGGAAAATAAAATGAGAAACTATAAAAAAAAAATGAAAAAAAAATCTCTGCCGAGGTCAGGATCTGAACCCGGACGCTTCTAATCACTGCTCTCGCCAAAGCTCAATCAATTTGATCGAAAATAAAAACACATGTGTTGCATTTGTCAAATGAAAAATATAATCCTTTCGATTGTATTTTTTCTTCTAAGACATCTGTGGAGGAGTCGCTGGTAATTCTTCTATATCACTGCTATAAGACATTTTCATTCGGTTATCGAAAATTGACTAAATTCTTCAAAAATTCAATACCTCTGATTTTAACTTGACAAACGTCAAAATGCGAAGCTTGCACATCATGCTTGATTGAAAAATAATGGGTTTCTATTGGTTGAAAATCTGTATCGTAATGGATTTCATTATAAAACGGGTTGTGGGCATATAAGTGTATTATCAGAGTACGGGTGTAGATAATAGTTATTTATGTAATAAGGATCATGAAGACGATCATTATGGTACAAGTCGTGAATGTTATAACACGGCTTGTGCCATAATGATTGTTTATGATTCGTATTACATGCAAAATTTTATCTGATGGCATTTATATCAATACATTTGAATAAACTTTTTTGATCAAACCACTACATGTTTTCCTTATAGAATTTCATTATGGTACTTAGTACCATAATGAGCTTCCTTATGTCATCAAAATTGAGTGACATAACGTTGTCATTATGACATGCCATCAGATGAAAATAAATGTTGTACACTTCCTTCAAGTAATCAATGTAAGAATATTGAATCGGGCACCCATAATGTTAATCGAGATCCCTCTGTCTGAATAGACATTATCTATTTTGAATGCTGAGAATTTCAGATATCTTCTTTGAATGCGCTCGATAGAATTTATGTGACAATCATTGAAAATATTTCAAATGATAGAGCTATACTCTAACTGTGACCTAACATATGCGTAATAAACAGCCTTCAATGCTCGGATATTCGATGAAAATTGTTGATTTTTGATTATGAAGCAGTACATTTCATAAGCTTTGGAAATTGTTGAATTTATACAAGGCTGGGACGATTATCAAAGACGATTCCCAAATCTATGATAGAACTCAAACGACTAAAATTTTGATCACCAATCTTATGATTGTGCAGAAATGGCTCAGATTATCTGGAATAAGTCACCATATGACATTTACCTACATTGAGCAGTAATTTAGTTTTGCACTTTATCCAGTTCCCCCTGCAAAGTGAAACAATTATCAGTCGAGTCAATTCGTTGGAAAATTTTCAAATTATCAGCGAGAAATATTTCGTTTTGAATTATTCTACTCGAATCAGCGATAAAGAAATGAAGAAGATGAAAGAGAACTACAAAAAAACCGACTGGCGCCGGGCGCAATTTTTACGTTTATACCGTAAATTGTTCGTTTCCGTTAACCAGCTGACGAACGTCAACCCTCAGAAGTCGAAACGTGTGCGAGTAATGGATCAACGAGGCCTTACCTTTTAACGTGCGATTACCCAGCACGGTGGACCGGCGAGGATTCGAACCCCGGCCTTCCGCTTGATAGGCAGATATGCTAACCACTACACTACCGAGACCAAATACATTGATTGATAAGTTCGCAGAATATCGCAAGGGAGAACACACTTTGAAATTGTTATAGCTGAAGCTTCCGTGGCTCACGAACTCAATGTTGACACGGATTTCCCATCAATAAATACAATTCGTCCGAGAAAAAAAAAACACTCAATTTCAATTTGAACACAAAATGATGAAGCTTTGGTAAACCCCAAAATCAATTATAGATTAGAGTTATTTTTCACAATGTTAGATCTGACAATAACTTCTTTGAAGGATAAATTCTAGGAGTTGAAACATTTATCGTTGCCTTCGGGCGACTTACAAACTCTCTGGCCAGAGGCCTTGGGTTTTGATGGGGTGGTTGCTCAGGGCACCAACTACTTAATACCTTTGTACATAAATAACCATTAGGAAATACATCTTCGTTCATGAAAATACCTTTTATCGATTCGCAAATGTGCAAAGACATAAGTATCAATATTTCTTCCTTGAATAGGAGTGGTTTGCATGAGGCTTTTCTTCTTGCTTCTCAGAGAGAAACAGAAATCATCATGCCAATATTTGCTCTCTTTTCCAAAACTAATCGAGTGTAAATATTTCTATAATAATTTCTGTTGTTCATTGAATATTACTGCATTTCGTGATTGTGAACAAGATATGTACAAATCTGGGCAAATTTCTATTTGTCTGTCGAGAATATTATTCATCTCTGGCTACGGCCTTGCGGAACAATATTTTTCTCTCGAAAGAAACGAAGCATTGTACATCTCGTAATACATAATATGAACTTTCTTGTGTGGAATTATTTCCAAGATCATTATCCGAATAGTCTCTATCGAAACTTCTTAACCAGTCGTTATAATGAAGATTTGATAACGAAATAGCCGGGTGGAACCTTGAAATATCTTAAACTTCTTCGTCTTCAGAATGGAGAAATTCGAGGGATGTGACTGGAAAATTCAAGTTCCAAACTTTCCCACAATGAAGTAGCCATGTAATGCCTGTTTTATTGCAGCTGTGATGACATTAAATCCGACCCCGAAAACAGCTAATTACCTTATAAAGACACCGAGATCATTTGCATAATATTCAAATACATAAAGACATTAAAGGATACTTCTGATTATACAATGGAGTTTCAAGGGTTCTGACGTTTAGTCACTCATCATTGAGCTCTCTAATGGTCTGTAGGATTCTGATAATTATATAAAAGATGAACTCGAGAGCATTAAGGTTGAAGAGAAATGCAATTCAGTATTATTACCGAACATAGAATCTCTTTGTTGAATATAATTGAATATTTATCTATGACTTCACTGCAGAATACGTTCCTCAGAGTGCAATAAGCTCTTTCGGATGAATGGAGTCGAGAATTCATTCGTGGAATGAGAGAATGGGAAGTATTGATTCAGCGGGAATATTTTTTCTGGAAGGCTCTCCGAATAGAGAGATATATGTTATTGTGGACTCTCCATCCTGATACAAACCGAACAATTTTCGCCTACAGAGTTGAGAACTTTTTCATCAAATGCGATGAAAAAAAATCTTTTCGAGTACCTGTTCGTTGTGATTTTTCCACAACATTAATGCATGCATCTTCAGATAATAATTATTTTCTGCATTCCTCAGAATGATGATATCAATATTTGCGAATTTACTACGCATAACAAGCTATTTCGAATATTTTGGACCACTTGGGTGAGAGGTACGAAATGTGATTTACTTCGAAATGAAACTTGTCACTCTCGAATGTACTAAGCATCAACATCTTTCTCTGGATGAGGAAAATGCGGGTGTTATAGTAATTATTTTTTGTGCCATCGCAGGGTATGAATTTCATCTTTCGATTCGAACGGAGGAAATACTTCCTTTGATATGAGACAACTTGTTATAGAAAAATCCATATCAGAAATCTGAAGACGGATTCATTACCTATATTCCGTGATGATTCGAAAAAGCAAGCAAGTGTTTCTCATATTCCATTGCATTTATTTTCCCAATTAGGATTTCAAATATACATTACCTCACGTTTGTGTAACGGTGTTTCTCATCACACATTCATAACAAATGCGAAAATCTACAAATCACAACAAACTCCTTCGAGAAAAACATTCAATCTCCTCGGCCTTCTCTCCGATTTTATTCACCAGATATTTGAATTCCTCAGGACTGAATATATATAATATATTTGAATAACTCTCCACAATCTACATATTCACCCATAAATTTCGAGAATGCAGTATCAGCAATAAAAGAGGAAAATGTGTGGCTTGGTCTGTTAGATTTCCAAATACTCTTCGTGCGTTAAACTGTGAAACCAGATAAAGAGCCTCACCATTTACATTTTTTTCATTTATTGTCGTTTTTATGTTTGAGGGGCGTCCAGAAAGGATTTTTGTAGCAAGATATTTCGAGTAAACAATCTCGCGGGTTGATTTTGAGTTTCGAAAGGATTTTATGCGAGGTGAGTCATAAGAATGACGACAGCTATATGGACTTTTATAGTTCTGAGAGTGATTCGCAAAGGGAAATCAAGGATATTTGTTTTCCAAATGGTTCAGTGTGAACTGAAAATGAATCATAAGAAATGATTGTGTAGCAGAAAGCATTTGTGTTTGTTTCTTCGTATATTTCGACTGTATGGGTATATTCTCTTGGACCCTTCATAAACTCACGAGGCAATCAAACCAATCCAGCCTTATCATGATTATGTTATAGCGCCAAGCGCGTCCATGTCCATCACCTCACGAGAAAATCTAAATTTTTTTCTTCAACCCATTTTGAATGGCTTATGTGAAGGAGTGAGTGAAGATGATAATACTGTCTATTCGTCATCATTTAAAATATGCGATTTTTATGGGAAATACTGAGTTGTTTATCAAGAAGAAAGGTTGACTGAAATGTGTCAAATTTTGACATTTGCTTGAAACTCAAAAATAGAAACTGAATTGTTTATTTCGGCAAAAATATAGGCGTTTTTTCAGATACTTTTTGTTCTTCTTCGAACATGTAAAATATTCGTTTTTGACAGTTTTTCGACTCCTAATCTACATAAACAGAAGGATGTCACTGTATTGTGTAGGGTTCAATAACTGCTCAACATAAAATCCATGATAGTTCAAAGCACGTTAGCTTGTTATTTATGGAGCGTAGTTATGAGCGTGAAATGTCACAGCTGTGCTGCCTGGTCAATCACAATCACTGAAATGAAAGCAACGGATGAGCCAATAACGTTTCGTTCATATTATTATCCTGATGTGCGAATGAATAATAATATAATGAATGCTGGGGTAAAAAAAAATTAAAGTAATACTGCCTCAAGGCAGAGTTAGCCCTTATGTTTCCGAAGAGATATGAGTACACTCTTATACTCAACATGAAGGAGAGAATAGCCGAAGAAGTAAACCAAAATACAAACAAAGAGTGAAAGTGAACGGAGTGAACATCAGTCAGAATCTTATGAACATAGTATATTTACATCAGTGAAATATGTATAAACATTCCAATTTCAACCAACTGAAAAGTATGCTGATTAGATATTGACTGTACCTGAAAAGAGAAGTGATTTCAAATTTGTTGTGAAGTTTTGGATCTACATTTTCTCATGTTTTCTGGAATTTTATTATATAGCACGTTTATCATATATGAGAACAATGATCGGAACAGCGATGTTTCATGTTTGAATAGTCTTAGCTAGGACTCGAACCTAACGTAAATACATCGCTTCTGGGAGTATTTTTATTGTAGAAGTAGGCAGGCTGTTCACAACGGATGATTTTCTGAAAGTGGGTTCGAGAGACGTCTCTTAGAAGAATCTATCCATCCAAGTTTTTTAGGGGTTCAGTTATATGGCCTCGTTTTCTCAAGCCAAAAACCAGTCGTGAGAAAGAGTTCTGTACGAGCTGAAGTCTATGGATGTCATTTCTGTTAATTGCTGGGCCATAGGTCACGTCTGCAAAGATGAGATGAATGAGAACTAAGGCTTCACTCGAAATAATTTTAGTTTTTTGTATAAAAAAAAAACTGTTGGGCATATATCAGTTATATTAGAGATTGGCATAGGCATTCTTCACTTCAGTCAGTAGTATCAAAACCACCCTGAAATGATTCCTTATCAAAACGATCAAAATTCAAAAAAGTGTTGAAGAATTGTTTTCTCGACATTTTTGAGTCCTTAAGAAAAGATGAAATAACAAATTTTTCATCGATTGCTTGGAATTTGCTAGGATATGCAAGTGAAGTAAGTGCTGTGAAGTATTAATTCACGTTTCAGTATGTGGTTAATATTTCCGGTTTCTACCGATTATTCCATTGAAAAAAGCCCCAGAAGTGAAATACCCTTGTCAATCGGAATTTCAGGTGGGAGGTACTCAGAGGAAATCTTCATCGAAAGTATTTAGAATTGATTATTGCAACATTCGTCGTAGAAATATCAATGATGTGTATCACCATCTACAGAGAAACCTGACATTTTCATTCCAGCTGAAACTCAAGTATATTCATCTACGAACGACGTACTATGCTTTGCCCAGGTTATGAATTATATTCTTGCTTTCGTTCCAAAGGTGGTATTTGTTTGTACTCCAGGAATGATTCATCGTGCCAACTCGAAGAAGGGGTATTACCGAAGGACTTTGATGTGATGTAATTCAGGCTTGTCAATCATCAACATACTTAATTTGTCTGTTGCCTTTATTCTTCACCTAACAATTACTCTTTCGACAGACTACCACCACAGCCACTCACACTCATATTTCTGATACGAATAGCCAATACAGTGGATTTGTTTTTGACTACTTATCCTGATCCTTATCAGATCAAAATTCACCCTCCCTTGAGTAATTGTGATCTCACCTTGATTTTGAGCACTTGTGCGTAGTCAGCTCCAATCAATGGTGAACTACCCACACGTCGTGTCTGGCTTTACAGGTGAGCCGACTGGGATGGTCTTCGAATGTTTTTCTCTCATTTTCTTTGAAATTTTCTTTGAAAGGGGTTTGTTCATCATCTAGTGATTCCACTTTATGTACTCAAGAAATTTCTGATACCATCATTTTGGTAATGGAGACATTCATTCCAAGTGGTACAGAAGACACCACAGACTGAGGAACTCTGGTTCAATAAAACTTGGTCTGAGGCTGTCACATCTGAACAAGCAGCATTCAATCGCTGGCACCAAAATCTAGGTTCAGAAACGATAATCGAGTATTTCAACGCAAGAAATAGGTGTAGTGGAATACTTGAGGCTGCTGAAGGAGCACATAATCACAGAATTCGTACAAGAGTTGTTGAATATACTAACGGTTCCCATTCTGGAGCTGTCGCTGAAAATTCAACTTTCAGGTCATTTTCCCATTTGACCAAAGAGGATGGATCGCAAGCCACCACTGACCAACAAAAAGCAAATACATTTGCTGATATGTTTGTTGGCAATTCGACTTAGGATTCATCGGGACAAGAACCCCAAATATCACTCCTGTCGACAATCATATGCCTGAAATGATTTTTCACCAACAAAATATGAAAAATAATTCGATAAACCTGAGTATGAACAAGGTTTGGAGATCTGACAAACTCTCAGCAATTGTTCTGAGAGTGCGTTTCCATGATTTGACACCGGTGATTTTTGAAATGTCCAAGGAAGGAAAGAAAACTCTGCCTTATAACTATAGACCAATATTGCATTGCTTTCTATCATTTCCAAAGTCATGGAAAAAGCACTCAATATGAAGCTTATCAAAAATCGGGATGAATCAGGAATAATTCATGATTTAATGATTCGGAGAAACTGTTGCCCTTGATATTTCAAAAGCGTTTGATCGAGTTCGACTTTTGGGTTTGCCTTCTCAGTCGAGTGTTTTGTTGAAGAGTTTTTCATCTGATGGGTCTCTGTATGTGGATGTTGATGGAGTATCGTCTCATATTCTCTCAATAAATACAGGTGTTCCACAGGGTTCCGTTCTGGAGCCCACTTTATTTTTGCCTTATATAAATGATTTGCTGGGCGAAACATCTCTTTCTTGCATAGTTTTGCGGACGACAGTACTCTCCATACTACTTTCTTTTTCAGAGTCCCAATATCAGTATGAGAAACAAGAATACAGAAAGACATTAGCGTCAATAATATTGACGATGATTTGGCAAAAATGATAGAATCGGGTAACATTTACATTGTTATATTCAATTCTGGAAAACCCCAGTCATGTCTCTTCTCATCGAAAGATAATCTATCTTCATCCAATATTCAGTTGTCAGGAGTAACTACTCCTAAAAAGTCAAGTACCTGAATACTATGAATTAAGATCAGTAATAATCTCTCATGGGAAAACCATGTGAAATCGATCGCTAAAAGTGCTTGGATTTCTATTCAGAGCGAATAAATACTTCACTTCTCGTCAACTTCTGATGATCTACAAGGCAGAGATACGGTCTTTTTTGGAATATAGTTTTCATGTGTGAGGCTCGGCACCACAACATTAAATGATACTTTTTGATTCTATTCTATAACTATTTTTGAATTTTCGCAGCAACTTCGCGGAGTAGATTCAAAATTTGACCTTCTGCACTCGTATAAATTCTTATATTCATTTTTATCTTTCAGATTGTGGTAGGTTAAGAACTCAAAAAAGGTAGAAGGTAAACGATGAGAAATTAGATGCACCGACAATCTCAAAAAATCGTACGTTTCAAATTCCTTGATATTCGGTGATAATTCAAGATACTATCCATACTATTTTGTTTGATATATCCAATTATCTTACGAACATTTTTCAACGATGTTAACACCTTCTACCCTGAATTCGGATTTATATTCTTGCCGGCAATTTGAACAGTCCGACCAGTCTACGTTTCGCAAACGCTACTTTGTAGCATTTTGCACGTTGGATGTTGAATGATAAATTGCAGTCACGTATTCGTAACCGCGATAGGCAGTGGGTGTTTACATAGAAAATATCATTTCCGTGTGAAGTGAAATTTGTAGCACGTAAGCTTGAACTATCAACACATGGAAATCACCTTATTCTGCGATGCAGTTGTGAACGAGTTGTTGGTGTCGAGTTCTTCAATTGAGCCCATTAAAAAAAACTTTTTAATTATTCTGAAACATTTAATCACTTCTTCGTAGTATCTAATTGCTGTTATTCTGTAAGAAAAACGAAAACAGATTCCTGAAGATGACTTTTTTTTATATGCAGATCCGCACGAAAGGAAAGCCCTGTAATGTTCAGAGAACACCGCGTGAATCAAGGTACAGGAGATACGAATTAACATTCAGTTTGGATTTTTGAAGTTCGTAAGCCTCAGGAAAGACCTCTTTCGGCAAGGAGTTCCAAAGGTCGGCTATTCTATCGAAAAAAGATCCCTGGACAGGAGAGGTTCGGCGGGTCTCCAAATTCACAAAAAAGGGGTGGGAATTCTGTACTCATTGAGTCATCTGTGTAGATATTGCCAAGGGTGGAACGATTGATAACAATTCAGAAGAGAACTGACCATGAAAATATCCGAAGAAGAGAGACTAGTCTCCGACCCTTCTACGATGTTCCAATTGATCAAAGTTGAACACCAAGTACACATAATAATAATAATAATAAATCGGCTTTATTCATCAACTTCATAAACAAAAATCAACTTACAAACTAGTAAAAGAATAACCATAAGTGATGAATCGGCGAAGTATCAGCAAAAGCTGTTTTTCAACTCAACCGCAACTAGTGTAATAATGACAAATGATAATGATATCGTTAATAATAAAAATAAAATATAAAATTAAGTGGAATAGTCAAGAAAACGTATTTTATCACCATAAGTCAAGTAGTGAACTTGTTAGATTGTTTTACAAATTTGGAAAAAGTTGGCCCTATCAAAAGCAGTTCACGAGTTTCATTTTCAACTCGAATTTGTTGTTATATCTCATGATTTGAGACTTAGAGCCGATTTATGGGGATATGCAAACGGAGCTACTAGTCCTGAATGAAGTATGATATATTCTCCTGCAGACCACGGCTAAGAAACTCGAAAGCCGCTAGCAATTCAGACACCAGCCCTGATAGCCTACACGACTGGGAATTGAACTTTATGAAACGCTTGGGGACATTTCTTAGAAATCATTCGTTTACTAAGAGTAGTAGTAATTCTTGCGTTTATACCAATATCTCAGCTGAGAGAGTCGATTTTCAAACAACAAAGTTCCTGGAAAATGATCGATTTCTATGGGAGAGATAGAAGTGTTACAGAACAACTATCGTGAGTGTATATAGAACAGATCAAGTAACTCAAATTCCTTTTTTATTGAATATTTGGAGGCAATTGCATCAGACTGTAATTCAGTTCGTTGTTCAAGTCTTTCAGTTCAGGTATTATTACATTCGCAAACATGTTGACGAATTTCCATGAACAGCTTATTCATCATTGGTCAGAACTTTATTATCAATAATATAATCATCGAAATTATTTTCAATATTATTTTGTACTATTATGCCATCCACTTCGAGAATTGAGATATAGGATATAATGTTCGTGCTGAGGTTTTTGATGTTTTCCACATCAGTTCAGGTTCACTTTTCACATAATCGATTTCACAAATGTCTTCAACTATGCAAAATGTTGAAGGGCAGTAGAGTCTCGAAACTTCACAGAAACAATTCATTCAGAAAAACGACGCTGGGCGCCAGCAAGCAACGGTGCTCAAAAAATATTTCAAGACTAGAATATCAAAAACCTTACTTGAAATATAAAAACAACCCAACTTGCAAACAGAATGTCGTATGACGTATCTGTATCTGTAGAGTAGGGAGGGTGAGTATAGACCCACAGCACTTAGGCCACAATATGGCCCATTGTACATCCTCCCAAGGAGTCGCCCTCCTAGGACATTGTCCATCCTGCCTTATCCAGGAAGGAGGACAGGTCACCAGGGGACATCTCCTTAATATCGGCAGGTGTAGGCCAAGACTCACCGAACACACACTCTCTTATCGACGATAGCTCCAGACATTCGCATAAGACATGCCTGAGAGTTTCATCTTCCTGTTCACACATCCTGCATAGAGGTGTGTCCACTAGCCCCATAATATGGAGGTGTTTCCTTAGTTGACAGTGTCCAGTCAGAAATCCCCCTGTTAAACGTAGGTTCTTCCTGGTCATCGCCAAATATTTATTTGGATCCAGCTTCTCAGGGTCGCCCAGGGTGATCCTGGCAAAACTGCATCCTTTGGTTTCATCCCATCTTTTGAGGGTTTGAGTATGGGTGTAACGTTTGGCTAGTTCCGCAATTGTCGAAGTCGTCAAGCCATGGGTGTCACCTGGTCCCAAAATGTTCATTCCAGCCGCCATCCTGGCCAAAGAGTCAGCAATGCGGTTACCTTTGCTCCTGTCGTGCCCTTTCACCCACCTTAGTACGATATTATTATCTACCGAGGCGTTAGCTAAATCTTGATGGCACTCTAGTGCTAACCCTGAGATAATACGTTGTCTATTCAAGGTTAGTAGGGCTTGTCTACTGTCAGTGTAGATTATTATGTCTTTGCCAGAAATTCCTTTTCTGGTTAGCTCTTTTGTGGCGATTGAGATACCAGCCAGTTCTGTTTGAACCACGCTGGTATTTTTTCCCATTCCCCACCTAATCCTTAGGCTAAGTGATCTAGAGTAAACTCCACATCCTGATCCTTCTTTGGTTTTTGAGCCGTCTGTGTATATGCGTATTGCATTTGCAGCATCCGCCTCAGTGTTCTGTTTCATTTGTATTTTGTAGGGTTTATTAAACACAAACCTGGGTTCAATTGCGTCACTGGCTGCCTGTAGCAGAGGCACCGCAGTGAGTGCCTCCCTCCACAGGCCCCGCCTCAGTTGACCCATTCCTACCTCGGGGTTTACACTAGCCGTGCGCAATCGTAGCATGGCCATTAGCGCAACCTCCTTGACGTGCAGGTCCAGAGGTGTCAGACCAGTAACTAATTCCATTGCTGCGGTTGGTGTTGTTCTCATGGCTCCTGTGATGTTCAGACAAGCCATTCGCTGTATTTGGTATAGTTTTTGGATGGCCGTTGCTTGTAGAGTTTTTGGTCCCCATGCAATGGCTCCGTACGTTAGCATAGGTCTTATTATTGCAGTGTAGATCCAGGTGACTACACGGGGCGAGAGGCCCCATGTGCTCCCCACTGTCCTCCGACACTGCTCATAGGCCACATATGCTCTTTTTGCTCTGCTCTGAATGTGCGAGTTCCATGTTAACTTCCTGTCGAGGGTAATACCGAGGTATTTCACCTCTTCAGAGAAGTTTAGTTTGCTTTTGAAGATTTCGGGGGGTTTCAAGCCCGATAAGCTTCTTTTCCTAGTGAAAAGGACCATCTCCGTCTTCTTGGGATTGATCGACAGTGAGTGTTCTGTACACCATGTTTCTATTAATTTGAGACCATCCTGCGCTCTATCGCCCAGTGTGTTCACAAATTTGCCGGTCTGCAGAATAACTATGTCATATGCATATGCAATTGTGTAGAAACCATTACTGTTGAGGCGATTTATCAGGTTATCCAGGACTATGTTCCAAAGAAGGGGTGATAAGACCCCTCCCTGCGGACATCCCCTCATGACCAGTCCTCTCACAGTAATATCTTCTACATTTATACTTATTGCTCTACTAGAGAGCATCTTGAGTATCCACTCTCCTACTACCAGGGGTATATTCCTGGAGTTAAGTTGCTGGGTGATTGTTGGGAATGTCGTTTTACCGAACGCTCCTTCGATATCTGTGAATATACCCAGGGTGGATTCTTTATTATCCAATGATCTCTCGATTCTGCCAACCACTTGGTGAAGGGCCGAATCAGTGGACCTTCCCGGAGTATATGCATGCTGATATGGATGAAGTGGATTGTGAACTAAGACTTCATCTCTTATAAACCGCTCGCACAGCCTCTCCATTGTTTTCAAAAAGAACGATGTGAGACTAATTGGTCGGAATGCTTTTGGGAACATACCTCAGAGCTAATGAGGCTCTGAATATTCCGACCAGGTGCGGCATGAGAATATCCAGTCCCCATTGTAGTAGGGCTGGTCTTATACCGTCAGGTCCTGGTGCTTTGAAGGGGGAAAAGCCCGATATGGCCCACCTCATCTTGTCCTCATCAATTATAGTGCTAGCAAATTGCCAGTCGTATTGTGAGGGTGTTATTGGTACTTCCGTCCGGTTCGTCGTTCCTGGGAAGACAGAACCTGGGAAGTGAGTTTCCATAAGAATCTCGGCGCTTTCTCGGAGGTTGGCGGCCTTGTCGCCATTTTCCCTCGTCAGGATGCCGATACTCTTATGGTGGTCGCTTGAGAGTGCCTTCTGTAGCCTCGAGACTTGCGGGAAATCTTCGATTGCCTCACAATAGGCTCTCCAGGCTTCTCTTTGCTTTTGTCTGCAGACTTTTTTGAACTCTCTGAGGTTGGCTTTATATATTCCCCAGTCCTCTTCGAGTTTTGATTGTTTTGCTTTGTTAAAGGACGTTCTCGCTGTCTTTCTGAGGTGTTCCAGTTCAGGGCACCACCATTTATTGGTTGTGCCTTCTGTCTGTACCATCCTCATCGGACAGGATTCCTTATAGGCAATGTCTATTTTGTTTTGGATAGATAACGTGTACCTTTCCAATTCTTCACTATTGCCAGGAGTCAGGGCCTCTGTCTCCCGCAGAGCTCCTTTTAAGAGTCGATTGTATAGAGCTACATCCGTCCTCTTCGGATCGCGGGATTTCACAGTGGTCCTGAGATCCTGGTTTACCGTGAAAGTCAACCAGCGATGGTCTGACATAGAAATATGATCAGACACTTGCCAGTCTTGAATTTTATTTGATATCATGGCTGTCGCCAGCGTAAGATCTATTAATGTTTGGCTACGGGCGTTAATGAATGTCGGCTCCGTGCCTCTATTCAAGATTGCTAGGTCTTTCTTAATTATGTATTCGTAAAGAGACTTACCTCGGGCGTTGATATCCTTGCTGCCCCAGCCCAGGTGGTGAGAGTTTGAGTCGCAGCCCAAAATCAACTCCATTCTCTGGTTTAGGCAGTGGTCCACTAGCACTTCCATCTCTCTTGTGGGTGGTAGAGTGGCTGCATCTGAGGGGAGGTACACCGATGCGAGTATCAACGCCGTATATTTGCCCTTTCCGTCTGGACATTCCACTTTAACCGCAGTTAGGTCTGAGGTGCAGAATTGTGCCATCAGAGAGGCTCTGTATTTCCTGGGAGCGTAAACGGCTGTCCTGGGTTGTTGATTGCTTGGTGAGCTAAAAATTTGGCCAGTCAAGTTACCGAAACCAGTAATTCTGGTCTTAATTATCCAGGGTTCCTGGATCAAAGCTATTGCATCCTCCAACACATCAAGGCGGCGACATAGTGTTGCCGTAGCCGCCCTGCTGTGTTGGAGGTTGCATTGTATTAATTTTATCTTTTTTCCGACGTCGTATGACGTGCGCATGCCTCGAAAAAAAAAAAAACTCAAAACGTGTATCTGGCAATCAGTTCTATTGAAAGAAAAAAAAACAAAAATGATCAATTTGGCTAGGAGACGCTGGGCGTCGGTAGGCGTCAAATGCGTTGGTAGTCAGAAATATAACGAGATGAATGCAGCTATCGGGAGTACTACAAATACGATCACTTCGACGAAAAAAAAAAACTTAGCGAAGCTATTTTTGAAATAACAAAATAACTCAATAATATCAGGAGTCATTGGATGACAGGTGTCGATCCGATAGACACTGTACGGCAAAATACCTCGACGCATGACGTTAGTGAGTCTTGGAGTTATTATGTATTACCGAGAAGACAAATTGTCAAAAAACTATTCCGTGATTGTTTTCATGAATGCCAGTAGAATATCATGAATTTTACATAGATATCACTATTTCCCCTCAAAATTCGAGTCATTTCGGGAAAATTCGGAGAGAATGACAAATTTTTGATCGAGTATTATTGTTTTCAGGAAAAAAAAATAGTGAAAGAAAAAGTACTAGGGATTTATTTTGTTTCATTATTTCATGAATATGAGAAGAGTTATAAATATTATAATAATAATCATTTATTCATCACTCGATTGCATATAGCTAATACATACAATTATTGGACTTGCCAATAATGAGAAAAAATAGAGGACAAAGACCCACATTGACGTGTCGCCAAATCAGCTGACACATAACAATAAAATTAATAATATATATTCACTGTCAGAATTTGATTAAAAGTTCATACATTCAAAAACTCTTCATAAGAGTAAAATGCCATCTCCAACAGATACTGATGCAGTTTGTTTTTGAAATTGTTTAGATTAATCTCATTGCCTAATATAGCTAGTATTTTATTATAAAATTGAACACCCTTATATAAGTATGAGTTTTGACCAATAGACAGTCCCAGTTATTAGACCATGTATCATAACCATGAACTGAGGATCTTGGGACTATGTTTGGGTGATACTTCATTATGTACAAGATAGTTGTATATATATGTTACCGGCAATGTGTACAATTCAGGCATTGTATGGAATACCTAGGCATTGTATTCATTGCCGAGTGAATCCAGGCAAAGTATGAAATAAACTCATTTCTTAACAATTGTACAAACTTTGCCTAGGCATTGTGTATAATGCCTAGGCATTATATAGAATGTCGAAAGTTTTGCAGGCAAAGTATAAAATGAACAACATTGTTAAAAATTGTTTATTGCAAATAACAAACATGAAATGTATTAAACATAGGATCTGAAAATCCTCATATTTTACTAGAGTAAAATTTAAAAGTGAAATATTAGTTTAATTTCCTTATCTTAGGTTAGGTTAGGTTGGGTTAGGTTAGGTTAGGTTAAGTTAGGTTAAGTTAACCTTAACTTGAAAACAATGGAACAGACAGATTTTTAACTCTGCCTGAACTCCAGCAGGCATTCTATAGAATGCCTAGGCAAAGTATGAAATGTTTAAAATTTCACACTTTTCCTGCTTACTTTTGGCAATGTATAGAATGCCTAGGTATTCTATACAATGCCTGATATAACACTTTGCCGGTAACATATATACAAAGACGGCAGAGTTAGTATAGAAAATTGTACGAAAATTTGTCTGCACTGAGTCGAAGGTGGTACATTAGCCCAGCATCTCAAAATCCTTTTTTGCATCACAAAAAACCCTGTCCGCGTGCGCTGAGCATCCCCAAAATATCAGCCCGTGTGCCAAAACAGATACTACAGTACCATAATACAACAGCCGAAGAACATCATCTGTGACTGTGCCCTTCAACTACCTAATTAAAAAACTGGACCCACTCAATCTTCCACAAACAATATCTATCTGTTACCCCTAAGTATTTGAACCATTTTTTTGTTCGATAGATTTATGATTCAATTTTATCAAGTAGTTGGTACACGAGGATACGTTTTTTGGTAAAAATGTCATGAAATGTGATTTTTCTCTATTTATTAGTAAACCATTATTATCAGTGTACTTGAGGAACTCTTCATTGCAACTGTTTGCTCTTGATACAGGTACTTGCGGATCTTGTGCTGAAATCCCAAAATTTGTATCGTCTGCAAATGTAATGTTCAGGTCAGATGTAGAACAGAATAAAGAAACATCATTTGTGAACAATATAAACAAGATTGGATTCAGTATTGACCCCTGAGGTACCCCCTTTGGCACCAATTTTATTTCCGAAAATATTTCACCAATTTTCTCAGTTCAATAAATCCATCAGGATTCTAGTCGAGACATCATATTTCACTTTAAGTCGAAATCGTGAATACACAATTTCGTATTGAAATCCGTTTCAGCCACTTCTGTCATCATTCCGTTTATCTACGACCTACAGATGGATCTGATTGAATACATTTACATAAATATGTGGTGAATGAAATACCGACAGCTTTGAAATGGATCAGATGTAACCGACTTGAAGATTATCATAGATGGGGCGTTCAGTAAAAAGTTATTGAACACGAAAGTCTTTTTTTTTCAAGGGCGTTTTTTGTGAGACAGTGAATATTATGATGCTGTCTTGGTTGTTTGTAATCCTAAACAAGATGATACCCGTCGATTAAATAGTATTCAAGTTCAATGAAAGCTCTGAGACTAGTATGCAGTGTTTTGTATGATCATCCGAGCTTGTAGTGTTCTCGATGTGGCGATGGTCTAAGTGTTCAAAAATTCTATATCGGGCAGCAAGTTGTATACTCTACTGGTCACACGTCTGTTGGTCGGTCCTACATATTCTATGGCAATCGGAATATAGTAAACATCATAAAAACGTAAATGCCAACACCTGTGTGCGTGTTTCAAACCATAAATCGATTCAATCAACTTAGAGACAATTTTTCTATTAGTAGCATATCTTTCCGGTTACCTATTCTAGAATCATAATAATCATCATTCTGGAAGATTATTACGGAGGTACTCTACAACAGAATAAGCAATTTCTTATCCGAATTCAACATAGTCTCTGTATGCCAGCACGGTTTTCGAACGGAATAATCGACTCAAACGGCATCATGTAGTATAACTGAAAACATATATGTCAATCTCGATAGTGGTAAACATGTTGCACAACTTCAGAATTCAGAACAAATTCAATGCATTTTCATCAAATTCAAAAGCACCAAGAAACTTGCCTCAACCCACAACTTCTGAAGACAACCAGACTAATGTCTTAGCATATTTTAACGCATTTCCCGATTCAACGATTAGAAGTGTTGAGGAAAATTTGGATATAAAATATTCATCGGTTCAAAGAATCTTGCTAAGACATAAAATGCGTAGTTATAAATTAACCGAAATTCAAGTAATGAAGCCTCAAGACCCTCAACAGAGAATTGAATTTTGTAAAATGTTGTTGATACGCATTCAAGAAGATCCATTTTATTTGAAAAAATCATTGGGACAGATGAATCGAGATTTTCGGGAGGAGGAATATGTAGTAGGAAAATTTGTCATTATTGGTACAGTGAAAATCCTCACGTCACAAAAGAAGCCGGATTCCATGAAAAATTTAAATTTAATGTCTTCTGCATGCTAATGGACAACAATTTGAGGTACGCGATATAAGACGAATCATCAACATCCAGAAGCTACCTGAATATTTTGGAGAATCTGGTGGAGAGTTTCTTCGATATTCTGCCACTCGAAGCATATCGAAACTGTTGGTACCAACTAGACGGAGCTCTCGCACATTGTACAATAGAAGTAAGTGCAGAACTGGACAGACTTCTTGATGATTGGTAGATAAGGCGCTTGGGACCATGCGAGATCACTCGATCTCAATCCATTAGATTTTCATCTGTGGGGAACGTTTGAAGGAACAGTTTACAAAACAACCGTGTGTTCGAGAGATGAATTGTTAAAAAGGGTTACCCAAACCTTTGAAGATTTGGATGGCAATGAAATCAGATCTGCCACGACCGAAGCAGTCAACAACCGCATATTGAGAAAGCAAATTTCAACAGCTTTCTGAATTTTCAGTGTGTTCGAGAGATGAATTGTTAAAAAGGGTTACCCGAACCTTTGAAGATTTGGATGGCAATGAAATCAGATCTGCCACGACCGAAGCAGTCAACAACCGCATATTGAGAAAGCAAATTTCAACAGCTTTCTGAATTTTCAGTGATATACACGGTGTTCCATATGAAATAATCAACTACCAGTCACTTTTTATGCGAACGAAAAAACTGGATTGAAGGAACGGAGATCGGACTGAAGTGTGAGAAGCTTTCAAATATCACCTAACCCGACAAAATTGCAATAACATATTATTTCTTGAGTCAAAGATATCAGCATTTTTAGAAGTTATGATATCCGAAGAAGGAAATTGAAATGATTTCATATTTCGAAAAAGGTAACATATAGATAGAGGGGAATATCAAGGAAATTTGTTGGGTTTTTGTTATATATTCCAAAATTAATATAATATACATGGTGTGCCATTCTCAAAATGAAAGTGGCTACTTACGTACTTCCTTATAGAAATGGCAACACCACATCGTCGATAATATTTTAGCTAGTTGGGCTGAGAATGTCCGTATATGCCTTCCGTTGAATTTTCAAAGTGATCCATTTTTCTGGTCCACCAGAAACGTCTGATGTGCCATCCACAATGAATCACCCTGTATAGGATTTTTTCCAACGTTTCGAATTATCAGGAACGATATCACAGCAGCATATTCACCAGGAGAGTCGATGGCTTGATGATTATGTCGGGGTCCAGAAAATTGCAGCACCCCTAGATGAGTTATTTTTCAGTTCTCAACCCAGAAAGGTACACAGCTCCGGTTCCATCAATGATGAAGAAAGTTCATCACTTCTCCATTGTTGAAATTAACGTCAGGTTTCGTAATCAGATCCAATATTTGAAATGAAATAAAACTGAATGTTGAAGAATACTCCAAGGATGGGCAGATATTTCTTACTGGTATATTGAGAGGTTTGCTTTTCGCCAGCAAACTTTATTCAAATCATTAGAATGCAAATGAAAGGAATGAACACCTTTCCGAGATAAGGTTTTTTATATTCATCAGTACTTCACAAATATATTCCATAGTTATCTATTCACACAACGTGCAGATGAATTGTGTGGACGTTGTAAATTTTGACCCCCCAAATCCTTCCAAACAGGAATATAATTTTCATAAGAAACATTACTACTACTAAAATAATTTTTTTCGATTACATTCGACCCATTACTGCTGTTGTCGGTCGCGGTTTTCTCGCCCTTATTTTTATCCTGACTGATCATAACATGTGCAAGACTTGTAACACTGGTCCGGAATAAAATTAATATCTGTTTAACCAGTACCTTCAGAAAAAATCGCTGAAACACGTCAATTGATTTCAAAGTGTACGCATTTTTTGTCAATAAAATGTAATATTTTTTTTCAACCCCTTAGCTGCAACCTTCCCCAACTTTTTTTTCAAATGCATACCTATGTCGTGTATGGGCTCAGTGAAAATCTCGTAAAGAATGGGATCTGACCATACCCTTTCTTTTTTTTACCCGTGGTTACCATAAAATGAAAGAAAACTCTTAAAAGATAGAAATACCTACTTAGTACCACAATTTCAAAACTGAGTCAAAACAAAATATTTCTTTTCAGGGAATTAAATTTGGTACAAAAAATGCAAAAACTTTTTTCTTCTGGAACTAATTTTATGTGTAAGTTTTTTGTGAAATGAATTCCAAAGAATGTTGATGCTAGAATACGTTATCAGTTTTACGAATAAATCAATAAAATTTGTTGTGGTGCCTGCCCAGGTTGGTCTGTTCTTAAAATTTGCAAACTTTCAGAAACTAGGTACTGGTGATCCTCAACAATAATTGTTGAGCAGTGTACATCATTATATGCTGAATGCCACTCATTTGTTTTTTGCAACGTTAATTCACCCGTAGATAGCACTAAGTAGGTATTTCTAACTTTTTAGAATTTTTTCTCATTTAGTGGTAACCACATGGGTAAAAAAAAGAAAGGTTATGGTCATATTCCATTTTTTACGAGCTTTTCAACAAGCCCATACACGATATAGGTTTGCATTTGAAAAAAATAGTTGGGGAGGGTTGCAGCTAAAGGGTTGGAAAAAATATTTTATTTAATTGCCAAAAAATGCGTACACTTTGAAATCAATTGACGTGTTTCAGCGATTTCTTCCTAAGTTACTGATTGAACAGATATTAACTTTATTCCGGACTTTTGCGCACCCCTGTATACACATATTATCTATGTCACAAAAAATATTCAGAGCAATGTGATCAAGCATCAATATTATGTATATTTTGTGTGATAATTTTTTATATGAGTTTACATTTGGTTGTGTTCATTAAAACTTTGACGAATCCAACACTTCTACCTTCGAGTCTACGGAAATAAAAGTATTTTTACTGTATTTGAATTTTATGTGTCAAAAACATAGAAAAGGGAATGTCAATCTGCGACCTTGTAACACATTCAAACTGTTGGATCGATGTTGATTTTATTTTACATTGATAGTGAAACAAATTGTTGTCCTACAAACATACAGGAAAGTAACACATTGCACTCTCTACTCCCATTTGAAGTGACCTTCATTCTCACTCGTGCGGAAAGTTACTTTGCGCACGGCTGTCAATAAGCCGTCAAACCTATGAATCCTGTAAGATTTACATATGTCATTATTAATTGTTTTTTCTTATTGATATCATTGACATAAAAACTGGAATAAAAACTATTCATCCATGAAAAATGAAGAAAAAAAAGTGTTGACGCCCAAAATTGAACCCAGAACCAAATGAGCTAATTCATATTTCGAATAACGTCATCAGAGATATGTACTTATATCTCGTAAGTCTATTCACATCAATCTAATTATTATATTTTTTATATTTTCATTTCACTTGTACAAAATTCAGACATTTTGCCACAAAAGCTTAAAACTGTTAATTGATTTGTAAATTCATGTGCACATTTTTAAGAAACAATATTCAAATATGGACTGTCAGAAATAATAGGTGAAATTAGTCAGGCAACTCGATATAAAGCGATCTGATATTTACTTTGAATAAAATAGGTGGTCATGGAAAAAATTGTGTACTTACATTACTTGTGCGAAATTTTTTTTACACACTCGTGAGATTGAGACTTACGCCTCGTGCTACGATATTTTTCACTCCTGTGAAAAATGTAACTATTCGTTCCAGTAATCTAATATACTATTCAACGACATTCACTTCACTTTTTTTTCGAAACCGACTTGGTTGTGAGTGTGCATCGATGATTGTTTTTTGACTTCGTATTTGGAGAATGTAACCCTATGAAATTTTCACAATTCAGAAAATAAGTGAAATGGAAGTTATTCCTCCTTCCTGGAAGATATCAATCACTATCGTAATAAAAAATTGATAATAACTGGAAATGATTAGTGAAATTTAGGATGCATGAATGAACTTATTGTCATCCTTCCTGATTGCATTTATTTTCAGTATGGAATGAAAACACATTTTAACAACAGCAAGATAATATTGATTATTCAATGCATCAGGAAATTCAAATATTTGAATATATTTATTAATGTATTCAAGGTAATGAAAATAACATGAATTATTATTTCAAATAATATACTAATGAACAAATGATTCGTATTCATTTATAGATTAATGCATTTATTGGGTGATTAATAATCAAATAGGTATCGGTATACCTATAACTGAAATGATTATTCTACGATCGGGTTGAATTTATACAGTTTCTATATACGAAAAACTGAGAATTGGTCGTGTGATACTTCAAATAATACATGTACTTGAACCGGCCGGTACTTGACGAAAATCCATACTTAACACAAAATACTATACTTTCCTGCATATCGCTTGTATTTGCAATTCAATCCCCTAGAATGCTTGCATTTATCGATGATGTACATGGTAATCAATCTCGATAGTTCAATTATTCGAGGTGCTTTCTGGAACTCGTGTACCTCTAACAACAGAACTAAAATTTATTGGTGATGATCCACGTTTCATCAATCAGGCTGTTGTGAATTGGTTATTGGTACTCAATGCATATATTGGAAGATTGGTTCAATTGCTTCTGCGGAGGGAGTTATCGAATTAATTCGTTAGAATAGAGTCTAGAGGTGAGCACGTCCGCCTATCAAGCGGAAGACAAGGGGTTCCTGCCGAACCACCGTGTTGGTCTCCACACGTTAAAAGGTATGACCTCGTTGAGGTAGGATTTCCTCCACTCTAGTCGAATTACACCAATTCACGACTGGTAACGTTTAGTGACTATTTGGGTATGGAACTGCATTGCATTTTACTATTCAACCACAGTATATAATTCACCTAGTAATTATTAGCTGACCTATCAGGCAAAAAATGCCCAAGGCGTACTGAAACGCTTCTCAACTTAGTCATATTCCTGGATGAAACCATACGCTATTTAGAATTTTTTTTGTTGTTGTTTGGTAAATTCTGATCTCAACTGTTTAGGCCATCTGATGATTCACATTCCAAAATTGTCATTCGTTTGTTATCATCAGGGCTCTAAATGTCTTCTCGAATTGGCTCCATTTCAAAAAAATATTGAGTTGATCCAACAGCATGAATAATTCTTTCAGTTTTATTTATACAAAATTCTATGAATGGGGTGAAATAAGAATAACCCTGGGGTAGATTCTGCTTGCCGTAGAAGGAGAGGGATATACCACCATACCAACTATGTGCTGTGAAGTGTTAATTCACGTTTCAGTATGTGGTTGACATTTCCGGGTTATCCCAAATATTGAATTCGAAAAATGATCATAATGTTTCCCAGAGAAACAACTCTCCAATCGGATTTTCGAGTGGGGAGTACTAGGAAAGAACCTTCATCAAGAGTATTGAGAATCGATAATTGTAATATTCGTGGTATGAATAAAAATTGCAATGATGTGCATCACCATCGGCAAACAGAAAAACCTAACTTTCTCATTGTGACTGATAGATCAATTTATATAAGAATAATGTACATATGCCCTGTCCAGGTTATGAATTTCATTCTCGCTTTCCTTTCAAAGGTGGTGTTTGTCTATACTCTAGAAATGATTTATCGTGCCATCCCGATGAAGGGCTGGAACCGAAAGATTTTGACGTGATGTGGTATAAGCTTGTCAATCATCAACAAACTAAAGTTGTCTTTCTTTATCACCTAACAATGACTAATTTGACAGACTATTCGAATTTCTATCGGAAAAGAACGAATTTATCAAAGAAAACCATCTAACTACTGAGGTCACCATATTGGGTGATTTTAATGTACATAATTCTTCTTGGCTATAATTCTCGAACAGAACAGATGAAAGAAAACGACCGGCAGAGACATTTGCTATGACTAATGATCTGGAACAACTGATAGATCAACCCACTCGTATTCCTGATACGAATAACCGATTTGCCAATACTAGACCTGCTTCTTACTACTCATCCTGATATTCATCAGATTAGAATTCACTACCCCTTGGGTAATTTTGATCACATTTTGATCTCAACAACTTGTTCGTATTTGGCTCCAATGAATGGTAAGTTACCCACAAGTCGTGTCTGGCATTACAAGTCAGCAGACTAGGACTGTCTTCCAATGTGTCCAATCTCTGATACCATCATGCTCGGAATGGAAACATTCATTCCAAGTACTACAAAGACACCACAGTCTGAGAAATCATGGTTCAATAAAAGCTGCTCTAAGGCTGTCACGTCCAAACAAGCATCATTCAATTGCTGACGCCAAGACCCCAGTTTGGAGATTAGATGAGTAAGTTAACGCAAGAAATAGGTGAAGTGCAAAAATTGAAGCTGCTGAAGAAGCACATAATCATAAAATTCGTTCGAAAATTGATGAATGTCCAAACGGTTCTCGTTCGTTTTGGTCATTTGATGAAGCTGTCGCCAAAAATTTCACTTTTAGTTAATTTCTCCCTCCAACCAAAGAAGATGGACCACAAGCCACCACTGCCCAACAAAAAGTAAATATATTTGCAAATATGTTCGCTGGAAATGGATACTCCAAATATCACGCCCGTCGACAGTCATATACCTGAAATAATTATCCACCAAAACTCTGATGGAATCCCAGCAATTGTTCTTGAAGCATGTGCTCCTGAATTTACACCAGTACTTTGCGAATTATTTAACCTTTCATTTAACTCGGGGGTTTTTCCAAAGTCCTGGAGGACAGCAAGAGTTCAGTCAGTTCCTAGAAAAGGAAAGAAATCTTTACCTTGAATAGACCAATTGTATTGCTTTCTATTATCTTCAAAGTCGTGGAAAAGACAATCGGTATGAAGCTGATCAAACATCTAGATAAATCAGGAATGATTAATGATCGACAATACGGATTTCGTCATCAAAGGTCGACCAGTGACTTGACTTATGTTTCTTATATTTGGCAGCATTCAATCGGAAAATTCCGAGAAACGATAGCTATTCCACTCGATATTTCAAAAGCGTTTGATCAAGTTTGGTATCGGGGTCTCCCTTCTGAACTGCCGTCTTATGGTTTGCCTCTTCAGTTATGTATCTTGCTGAAGAGTTTCTTGTCTAATAGGTTTCTGTATGTGTTTGTTGATGGAGTATCATCTGATATTTTCCTAATAAATCTAGGTGTTCCACAGGGTTCAATTCTGACACCCACTTTGTTTCTGTTGCATATCAATGATTTGCTCGAGAAAACATCTTGTTCAGTACATAGTTTTACGGATGACAGTACTATTCATACTAGTTTCTCTTCCAGAGTTTCCATAATAGCTCAAGAAACTTTCACGTAAATAGAATTAACGATGACTTGTTGGAAATGATAGAATGGAGTGACATGATTTTTGTGGAATTTAATGCAAGGACAACCAAGGCAAGTCTCTCCTCAAAGAAAGCCGATCTATCATCATCTAGTATTCAGATGTCAGCAGTAACTATTCCTACAAAGTCAAGTATCTCGATGCTAGGAATTACGATCAGTAATAATCTCTCGTGGGAAAACCTTGTGAAATTGATCGCTGAAGGTGCTTTCTAGAAACTAGGATTTTTATTTAGTGCCAAGAGATACTTCACTTCTCGTCAGCTAATGATCTACAAGGCTCAGAGACGACCTGTCTTGGAGTATAGTTCTCATGTATGGAGTTCGGTCCCAAACAAATTCATTGAAGCTTCTCGATTCCATTCAGAGGAAGGCAATTCGTCTTTTTGGTGATTCTTCGCTCACAGACTCGCTCACTTCATTAGAGCATCGTAGAAGGGTCAGAGACCTGTCTCTTTTCTATAGATATTTTCACGATCGGTGCTCTTCTGAATTGTTATCAATCTTTCCACCCTTGGCAATATCTACACGGATGACTTGAGTAGAGATTTGTCACCTCTTGGTTGTGAAATTAGAGACCTGTCGAACTTTTTTTGCTCAGGGATCGTTTTCAATAGAACAGCTGAACTTTGGAACTCCTTGCCGAGAGAGGCTTTTCCTGAGGCTTACAAATTTTATATATTCAAATTGAATGTTAATTCGTATCTTCTCTCCCTTGATTCACGCGGTGTTCTTTGAACATTACAAGGTTCCTCTTTCGTGTGAATCTGCATATGAAATAAAATCCAGATGATTTACCAAATTGGGATGTGACAATTATGGCTTGTATGCTCTCAGTAAGTATACATTCCTAATTCCTAGATTGATGATGAAATATATAAATTATATTTTGTAATGAATAATTCATAGAAGTGAATGTATAGAATCTACTTGAATTGGCTCTATTTCAAAACAATATATTGAGATAGTTATATTCGATGTTTCGAACATCCAAATTGATCTGGTAGCAGGGCTATTTCTTTCATTCATATTGTAATGAATGATGGTTAATTGGATTAATGCTACGAATTAATTGTATAATGTTATCGAATCGTCTTCTTTCTTCTTTCAGGTGAAAGGCTGAAACAACACGATATCGTCGGTAACCTCACTTGAAGACTGGGAAGAATCAACAGATTGAGAGATTCTGACTATACATCCAAGCCAGTATTGAAGACCTGCTCTTATAAGTTGTTGTACTAACACCTTTTTCCGCAACTTTGATTTTCAACAAGCATGGTTTGTTCGAAAGATGATTTGATCTATCGCCAGTTTTCAAGTATGCTCACCGGATAATGTGAATCTTCTAACATTTTCGTCTCACGAGGAACGGGCGAATTGGGTTTTGTAACGGGTGCGATATTCAAATAAAGAAATGATAATATGATTGCCAAGCTTCCTGGCTAGAGGCAGCCGGTTTGCTCAGTGGAATGGTAGCAGGTTAAAATGAATCGAAATAAAATAAAAGAGCGCCACCCGTTTCAAATGAACTAAAATATATACCTCTGTGCTGCCAATGAGCTGAAAAACCACTGTCAAAACGGGAAAACAAAATTACACAACCATAATACTAAATTACTTTAATGAGCCTCGCTATTGTTCATTTCCAACCCTACTTTTGGCTTAGTTAGTCATATAGTTGAACAATGTAGTGATAAATGAAAGAAATTTACCCAATATAGCTATATAAGGCTCATATGCAGTAGCTTCAAAATTATATAGTAACTTCAAAATTATATAATATACTGAACAACGCAAGACGTCAGGGGAGTATAAACCAACTATAGCTAAAAGTATCTACTGTTCACTTGGTAACAATCGACGACTTCGAATCTTGAGAGCGTATATATAAAAAAAATATGTTATACAGGACCTTATTGGGTTGTAGCATCCATCCGTATGAACTCCAGGAAAAATCACGAATACGATAACTGTACCACAATGGCAACCTGGCTCGAACTCTCTCGAATCAGCCACTAAAGTTATATAGGTGATAGAAGTTTATTTTACTGTCAACTACTCAGAAACTCGCTTTCTCGAAACTTATCTGATGTCCGAATACTAAGACCCTAAAATTATGAAATTGTTATACGAATTCAAACCCACAAAAAACAACAATCTTTTTTGAGAAATGTCTTACCTCCTTGAGATGATTGGAGGGCAACTATAATATTCAAATCGACTACAAACTTCCGAATCTCATCTACAATCACAGGCAATATATCCACAGAAGTGCAATTATCATGCAGGGAGCATCAAAAATCATGAAGAAAATGCACGTAGCACTAAAACTGAACTTCGATATTAAAGTCAGCCAAAACCTCCAAATCTTCAACCAAAATCAGAACGATGCTACTCCTGATACAAAATTTTATTGCCTACTGACTGGAGAACGATTGAAAACGCGAAATATTTCACGATACCTAAGTCGAAGTATCGATCCGACCAAAACTCTATTAATAAAAACTATTTGAATTCTTTGAAACAATAAAACCACTAGTAGTACTTTACCATGAACGAGCAACGGAGTGCCCTTAGAATTTCGTCTCTCTCGGACGCACTCGAACGAGGATGAAAACGAATGAGAGGTACTTCGATGACTGAGGCAGTACCTCAGCGAAGCGAAAGATAAGATTTCGTGGTAAGAACAACTCCTGTCTCACAGACACATACGTTATGTCTCATCAAATAAGCAACGGCACGTCGATGATCAGATTGGTAATGGGAAGTAAACACAACATTATATTGATTCGAACAATGGGCTATTTTAACAATTTTGATGATAATAAAATTGAATATTTTAGGTTTATGCAATTTCTTTCTATAATTTTTCGTGAAAATATTGCGAATGATGAAATTGAAGACTCTATAGGGCAGAGAAAGGCATTCTCATGAATAGACAGAATTGATGAATACTCTTGTGTATATACAGGCCGTCACACTCCCCCCTAACCTCAAGGAATTTTGATAAAAAATTCTCATCACGTAAAAAAACAATAAATAATCAATTGAATAGTATACCAAACCAAAAAAAAAAAATGGCATTTCCCTTCAAAAACAAATCCACACAAGAAAACTGCGAATATGCATTAAGCAGAAAATACTTCCAATTGAAATATGAATATAGATTCATCTCGCTAGAATGCATTATACTACTCGGAACATGTCAATGCTCTAATGAATATAAAAAAAATATAATAAAACTATTGAACTATAAAGAATATTATCTGTTGTCGGGTTGAAAGTTATCCCCAGAATCCGTGTAACCAGCTTTTAGGTCTTTCATGTGCCAGATGCCACAACTATTTCCAGAATCGTCTCGGAACTCATAAGTCCAAGGACTAGGCCGATTTATAATATTGAATGGACCGATGAATTTAGGTGTGAGTTTCGCGGTGACATAGTCCACTTTTGAAGATTTTTCGTAACTCCTTCTCCAGACTTTCTGTCCAATTTCAAATTTCTCGTCACGCCTTCGTAAATTGTAGGACTTTTGGTTTCGTTCAGAAGCCTTATCAAGTCGAGTACGCACCTCCTTGAAAAGCTTGGAAAATTCGAGCGATCGATTTTGTGGTGATAAATTTTCAGAGTTATCAGGAACTGGAACGTTTGGTAGGTGGTCATTACCATTGAGTGACATATTCCAACCAAAGTTTACGAAGTAAGGAGTTACTCCTGTCACTTCGCTCTTAGCTGTTCTAATTGCACACGCAACTTTTTGCAAGTATATGTCCCAATAACAATGGTTGTCTTTCACGTGAGAAGATAGCAACGTCTTCAAGGTTCTATGTTGCCTCTCACAAGGGTTTGCTTGAGGATGATAGAACGCCGTTTGAACCAACTCGATGCCATAGGAGTTTGCCAACGTTTTCAATTCTTTGCTAACGAATTGCTTACCATTGTCTGTCAGTAACTTACTTGGTGCACCGAACAGAAGAATAACCTCGTCTACAGATAGTTTTGGCGTTAGCCAGTCGCATCGGCCGGAAAATACAAAATTTACTGAAATAATCCTGAATGCTGAGGATATATTTGAAGCCATTAGTTGATCGCAGAAGTGGGCCAACGATATCAATGGATACCAGTTCCCAACGATGTTCAACTTTTGGTCTACTACACATCAGACCAGCTGGGGCCCTCTGTTCTGGCTTCTGCGCTAGGCAGACCTTACAAGAGCGAACATATCTCTTTAGATCTCTAGCCTTCGCTCTTTAGGAACACGACCTCTTTCCAGTCATAACCTTATTCGCCACAGTGGACAGCGTAAAGGCACTTGTTGAACATCGTGAAGTTGTTTATTATACCACTTATTTTCAATGACACTTTCTGCTGAAATTGAGATATCTTGGGAATCGTTGATCGAAACAGTTGGGATGTTAGGCACAGCCTGAGACAGTAAATCAGGTACAACATTATCGCGACCCTTTCTATGAATAATGTCAAAATCGAACTGTTGAAGACGGAGGACCCATTTTGCTAGTCGCCCACTTGGTTGTACCAAATGGTGTAACCAAGTCAAACTGTGTTGGTCACTGATTACTGTGAAGTGGTAGCCTTCTAAGTATGCTCTTAGTTTCTCGGTCGACCATACTATCACCAGGCACTCGCGTTCCACATTACTGTAGTCCTTCTCAGAGCGGCTGAGAGATCTACTTATATAAGTGATAAACGTGCTCTCCATCATTGCGCTGTTGAGACAAAACAGCACGTATGCCATAGGCGCTTGCGTCTGTCTGTAACTGAAAAGGTATACTGAGTTGGGATTTCCAATATCGCCTTGTCTTTATCGGGATCTACGTGTTGTCCTTGGCGGTCTACAACGTAACCTAAATATTTTAGCTCTGACCGGCAAAATTTGCATTTGTCTCTCGATAAAGTCAATCCAGCTGCCGTTAGCCTCTTGAAAATCTCTTCTAAAATCTCCAGATGCTTATCGAAGCTGTCCGTAGCTATAAGAACATCGTCCAAATAAACGAATGAATAGGGCTCAAGGTCTGCACCGAGTACACGGTCCATGAGTCTCTGAAAAGTAGCTAGGCTATTGGAAAGACCGAATGGCATATGCTTGAAATGATACAGACCCCTACCGGGAACTTTGAAGGCTGTATACTCTCGAGATTCACTAGATATCGGTACTTGGAAAAATGCAGACTTAACATCAACAGAACTCAAATACTTGGCATTTCCCAAGATGGTATCGATAAAAGGGATTGGATAAGCATCCTTTTTCGTCACCTTATTCAATTGACGATAATCGATAATCTTCTGGGACACCTCGTCCATAGGCAGATGATGCAATGTCGGCTACTTATGCTTGTCGTTCGACGAAAGGCCGAATAAACCATAATCGGTTCTTGAGTGTGCCCGACCCAATAACAATTCATCGGTTACTTCATTTGTATCGTCAAAAGCATATGCAAGATATTTTCTGCGAAGAACCCAGCACTGTTATATAATACAATGCTCTGCGTGGTATTGGGTAGGGGAGTGCTTATTTCCTGACAGGTGTCAGTCTAGGAACCTACTGTGTAATTAGTTAAGACTGGCCTGAACGGATTGTTCGAAATCCAATTTGATTTATCGCCAGTTTTCACGTATGCTTACCGACTATGTTGAATATTTCTGAACATTCAGCTTTGATCGCGGTATGATTCAATGAAAGGGAAGGTATTTTTCATTATGGAAAATCATCGACTTCGTGTTGGTGATTGGAATTACCTTGTACTGATGAGAGGCCAAATAGCCGGAAACTGGTCCCTCAATTCCTTCATTCGTATCGCCAAAAGCATAGGCACTGATCGGATATAATATTAGCCAGGGGGTGTTTGATTCCTGATAGTTGTCAGTCCAAAAACCTACTGTGAAGGTAGTTAAGACTAGCCTGAACAAATTGTTCGAAAGATAATTGGATCAAATAACCAAAGAGTAGAAAATTGTATTAGGTAATTGAAAAATATGTTACCAGCAAGTTTCAATATTATTTATGTATGTGAACGAAACGAGTGGCTAATGCTGAAAATGAATTTTTTGCAATGCAAGTTGAGACTTATACCATGTTTTATTATCATGTTATCGTATAGATGAAGCTATGTCAATGTGGCCTTGTGAAATCCCAACAACTCTTTTTTTTCAGTGAGCGTAGTTAACTCATTTTGACCCCAGATGAACTTGAACGCTTTTGCTCCCTTTTCCCCCAATCCTGACGATGATAAAAATTTATTTCACCACCAGATTTACCACACATCTGTGCGAAAAACAGTTTTCTTCAGAATATATGGCGTCCCGAATCCTGAGACAACTTACGTTATATACGGCAGTTTGTGAGCATCCATTATTTTCTATACATCACCTGAAGTGAAGGAAGTGCATTATGTTAGTATTTTTTCGGTACGTGGGATCGTGAATTGTAAGGAAAATATTCTTCTGAACAAAATATGGGTTGGAAATTCATATCCGAGGGAGATTTGGTAGAATTCTGTTACACTGCCACTTGTGCCTTTTGAAAAAATAAAAATTAGACCACCTCACGTATTTTGAGACGTTGAACGCTAGTCAAAACGCGGCGCTCTGTCTTCGTTTCGATGTGATGGCCTTCGAAAGGTCAGAGGAAGGCCATATACCGCCTTCTTGTCTGCATAAAAAACGATAAGATTGCCCACGTTTTTATTCGTCAGATGTCATTCACAATAATTAATCCACCTGCTCTATTCCCACCCGAATTAAACGAAGGAAAAATCACCTAAGGACTAGAAACATAAATTGATACAGATTCGAGGTTAACGATACAGTAAAATACGCATCACATGTCAGAACCCCATCAGAAATGAAGCTGTGGAAGCCGCTATTTTGGGCCATGTTGATTTGGATCAGACTCAATTACCCGTGAGGCCTCAGGGTCTCCGTTCGTCTATGATACGGATTTGAGAAGCGAGCTAATTTAATGCCTACAAAACCAAATCAGTACAAGAACGAATTGAATATGATCCTGATAGAAGGCTCCAATTTTTTGATCGAATGAGTGAGCGGTTAATTGAGATTTGCGCCTATTATTTCACGAGATGCCCAAATAAATGGCTTGTCAGGTCACCGAACTTTTCATCTCAGAAATGTTTTCCTTGGAGGTACTTGGAACATATACATTCCGCTACTAAGCTCGAATCCATAGAAGGTATTCGCCAACGGATTGCAGCAGAGTACAGGAACAAAACACCTATGTTATTCAAACGAAATCTATAATATGGTATGGAAGCGAATGAGTCACATCTCAACACTCATTGAGGAAACTTTTCCAGGAAATAGTTCAACTCCAACAGCTTGTTTACTTTTTTTGAAATTGTCATTAAAAGTACCAAACATTGAAACCTTCTACTAATTGATGTTTCGACAAATAACTGGAACTTTTTTGCCGTTTTCTCATTAACGGATTGGGTTTAAATAGGATCTATCATGCAATCCCAATTTCCATTTGAAATTTGCTACTCTATTGTGGAAACGTTAGTAATGCCTTCAATGCCTCGATTGTGAATACTATTTTTCTTGTCGTTTCATGCAAATATCGATTTGGTGAGGAATACACATAATGTTGGGCCCAATGAAAACAAAATTGTTGGGTGCGAACTCTTTAAATGATAATTTCTCTGTGTGAATCCCAACAAATGATTTGTCTGTGTGTATACTGAAACAATATAAAATCAATACCAACCGAACATATTTTTTATTTTTTTCAGTTTGGGAGGGAAATAAACAGTTTCCGCGGGAATGGACTCGCTGATAGAAAGCCTGTGAACTAGTTGACGATGCAGGTTACGTGACTTTAGAGAGAAAGCAACGAATATTACGAGGAAATGGTTCTGTCGGAGGGATTACTCATAAAAATTGCCCTCATCTCGATGTTTGCATCTACAGGTGAGTGTTTTGAAAATGTTTTTCACTCGACCAGAAATATCTGGTCGCCTATGGACAACGTGCTTTATTAGAAAATTGCAAAGAAAATATATCATCTGAAATTCAGCCCATGAAATGGTCGCATTCAAACAAATTCGAATAGGAATCTCGCAATGTAGCTTCGAAAAGTCACTGCAATTATCTTTCAACTTTGTTATTGGTATTTTTCAACGAAATACTTTTGAAACCGGGTGATTCCAAGAAAAGATGAATGATCAAATCTGCATTGAATATCTGAATAATGAAATTGAATGTTTCAAATTCTGGAATAGATATTGAAATAATTTTCCCCGTCGCATATGAGTTTGAATCCACTGTAAGCACCTCACTTTTTTCTTTATTTTTCATTCCTCTCTTTCACAAAACATTCGCGGTTGATTCAGTTGAACTGTTGATGATTCTGATTGAGATTATATGTATACAATGTTATCTATTTCCGGTTCAGCTAGTTTGGGGTTCTGGATATCACGAAATAATTATGTAATCAATGTGAAACTATGAGTATTATTTGATTTTTTTTAATCCATACTCACATTGAACCATAAGAAAAAATTATTTTTTATGGCAAATGATGAGTTGTTAGATCCTGAACTTCACGTGAGAATCTCTTCGCAACGTAATGACCATGTTCCCTTGATGAAAACAAGAATATCTTTGGTGTTGGTTTTGAGGGGATCGAGGCTGTTGAGATAAATATGCGATCAGTCATATCTAGGGGCATTTTAAGAAGTGAAGACCCAATAAAACTGATAATTAGTGAATGATTTCGTCACAATTTCCGAAAGTGTGTTTGCTGGTAGGTACCTAATGACAAAGTGCTTGAGAAAATTGTGACATCAATATGAGTATTATTCGAGGGCTATTCGATTTATTTGCTACTCACACTTATACTGAAGCATTGAAGAACTCCCATTTCCATAACGTTGATGATGGAATTGAGATTCTGATTTATTGAAATTACTCAATATCTGAAACGCCGAAGATGCAACATAAAATCGAATGAACCTAAATATATGATTCAGACTTCATCAAAAAAACGGAAGTAAACATGATCGACGATAATCCGATTGGTTCAAAGCAAACAAGCTCTGCCCAATCAAAAAAAAATCAAAAATAATAGTATTTGGAACAAAACTTTATGGTACTGAAGCTGTAAAATCATTGGGGGTATGGCTGGATCCAAGACTAACTTGGGAAACACATATTGACAAACTGATAACAAATCTTTCCAGAAAAATCTACATTATCAGAAAACTGAAATGTGTCATAGGAAGGGATGCAGCCCTTACTGCCTACCACTCAATCGTTCATAGTGTCATGACATACGGACTCATTACTTGGGAAATGTCGGTACATGCAGAAGGAGTCTTCACAGTCCAGAAAAGGGCAATTCGTGCTATAGCGGGTATTAAGCATACTGAAACATGCAAACCATGGTTCACAAAACTAAATATCCTTACTTTACCTTCCGCGATTATTATGTGTCATGCTCTAAATATTGAGGAAAATCGACCAGCTTCACTATAAACGGAGATAATCATTCCTACAATGCTCGACATCGAAACAATATACAAGTACCGAATCAGAGACTGGAATCAACCAGAATAAAAAACGCTGTTTTCAATGTGTTCAACTCACTGTCGGTCTCAATGAAAGATCTGCCTCTAATTCAGTTTAAGAAAGCTCTGAAAACGCATCTTTTGTCCAGTGCTTACTACAGTATTTTAGAGTTGAAATATGAACTATGATTTGCTACCAAAACGTATTTCAATGTAAAAACACTTGACATAGTCAGTGGGCATACTTGAAGACTGGCGTTAAATCAAATCATCTTTCGAACAATCTGTTCAGGCCAGTCTCAAATTACCTACACAGTAGGTTTCGGCTGGCACCTGTCAGAAAACAACTACTCCCCTGGCTAATACCACGAAGGACATTGAAATATATCCGACCGGTGCCAGTGCAGGTTTCTTCACAGAAGTAAATCCTGCATTTGCTTTCGTCGATACAAGGAAGGAACTGATTTTCAATTATAGGGACGGACACACTTGCAGAATCTATGTAGAATCTATCTAGATTCAGATGATTCAGTATTTCATCAGGAGAAGTTGAGCTGACAAGTTGATATTCTCATATCTTGTTGAGTCACTGCGTGCGAAGGAACCGACCGATTTCCAAGTAGTGTGACACAGCTACGGTATATCAGTCAGTCGCGAGATATTTTTTGCGCCCTAAAAGCATTCGTGTGTCAAAGGGCGTGAGTACGTGCCCCGAGAGTTCGATTTCAGATATAAAATTTTAATCAAACTTGTCAGATGTGATCGGTTTCGATAGTGATATCCATCGACTAGATTTTAGGTCATACGTGAAGAATGAGTAATCGAACCGGCTTTTTTGAAATTTGTTCTAGGTTGAGGACAATGTTCGTGATAATGAACACTTCTGTATATCCTCCCAATTGAATCTTGAAAGATCAAAACTCGCCTGATAAAATTCTGGGCGCAGATGGCAATATAAAGCAAAAAAATCACAATTGAAATATGTAGCCACGTGAAGACGCAACCTTCAGTTTTTCGAGCGACAGCGACTCAATACTGAGACTGTGGAAATGGCCTGAACTGCCAACATCCATTCTTTACATCATTTCTCCTTGATATGTATTTTCAAATCAAACCGTTGTTTGAAAATGATTCTATTTTCATGTTGTACTCACTGCCCAATCTGATTGAACGGTGTGAAGAATATTTTTTCGATCAGTACACAATATGTATACAATTCAATAATAGGTTGCAGGTTATCGACGACGACATCAAGTTAACGCAGTGACACCAATACATTGATAGAAATGCATTGAAACGTTTAGATCGAATTGCAATATTTACCACTGTTATTCTTTGGCATTAGCAGATAATAATTAAACTACTATATAGAAGCGAATCCAATAACATACTCGGTAAAATCCTGGTCTTCCTAAAGTGCACCAATATATGAGTGTACTGAAATATTCTATTGCTTTTGCTCCAGTGAGTCAGATGAAGACAGCTGATTGATTTGACGCATGTCACTAGAAATTTCTCAGGGTACTTTTCTATTGTTGGCATATAATGCCAGATTTCTCAGTGTCGATGGAGGTCAAATATTTTTTAAACAATTGTGTTAGGTTACCATTTCGTTTCTGTATATAGTAATTAGGCATTCTGTGGCATTATGTTGATGATGCCGCATTTTTCTGAATTTGTTTCTTTGGATTATACAGATTCACACTAAAGCGTGGCCCTGTAATGTTCAAAAAACACCACGAGAATCAAGAGGTAGCAGATACAAATCATCATTCACTTCAACTTTTTTAAGTTTGTGAGCCTCAGAAAAAACCTTCCTCGGTAAGGAGTTTCAAAGTTCAGCTGTGGTGGTAATTCTGCAATTGTTGGGTTATCTGTGTTGAGAATGAAACGATTGACAAAAATTCAGAAGAATACCGACCATGAAAATATCTCTTGAAGAGAGACAAGTTTCCGAAACATCTACGATGCTCCAACGAAGTGAGCGAGTCTTTGAACGGCGAATCGTCAGAAGGCAGATTGCCTTTATCTGAATAGAATCAAGAAGCTTCGAAGAATGTTTTGGTATGTAGCCCTATACATAAAAACTATATTCCAAGACAGTTATTTGAATCATAATATATTCAATTGACAATTATTGTTATTCGAAAGTGACAGATCTGTGTTCACTTCCCTTTGGTATTTCAACTTTGATAGTACGACCAAAAACTGTGTTGGTCATTCTGTAGCAAGTATCAGTCTTAAGCTTTCCGAAAGAGGGCCAAAATAGTTGATAGAGCCAAGTGTTAGTGGCATCTTTGATTGGTCATTTCTAAAGAACACGAGATAATAATGACCCTCTGCCTCCTTCAATAGAGTAAGAGCCCAGTAGGGTCAGATCCTCGTGATTTTATAAAATCTGAAGCTTCTTGGTGCATGTACACAACACAGGTGGGAACAATCAGTGACTATGAAGTTTGAACAATGGTTACTTGGGCGGGTAAAGATGTTTAAAATGAGTAGTACCTCGAATTCGTTGAAGTGAAATATGATGTCGATATTTCTGTTCACTTGGCAGTATGAGACAAAGTTTTCTTATCCGAATGTTGAAGTATTTGCCAGTTTAACCAATGTTTATACAGGCAGCCGAGGCTAAAAAAGGATTTGAAGTGATTTTGTTTACCATCTACAGTATAATATCGATATTTTACTTTACTATTCTTTCCTCTTTGAAGGAAAACATGGGTGAAGAGTTCTGTTAGTCAGTTCGGCTGAAACGTTGAAAGGAAGATAATAAAACTCTGAAATACAATTGACGCTATTAGTTCAGGAAATGAAAGTTCAGACATTCGAATAATCTTCGAAACATGAATGATCTACGACATTGACATTGACAAGAAATTCCATTTCTGTTTCTGAATTAATAGTCATATCTAGTTATTATGTATAAGGCATCGAGGAAATGTGTGATTGAAGCTACGACGTCAGTAAGAAAAATGAAAAAAAAGGTATGCTTTGGAGACGAAATCACTAGTGCCATCTACTTGTGGCATCCATCCCTTCAAATAATATTTTCAAATGGTTGACCTACTATATCTCTATTAACAATGATTTAACTGAGTTATTCAGAATAAACTTGTGAAATTCCAAAGCAGTGTTTACAATAGAAGTTCATACAGGAAATCAAAACAATTGACGAAGATTTCAAATCACTTAGAACACTTACATAAATAGTATTTATACCAAATGTATAAATGTATGAAGTAGGTACTTGAAGTTACGAAAAATCTCGGTTTTTCGAGATAGGTTGCACATAGGTATTCGGAAAATATTATTTCAATCATTTCCCATGGGAAAAACTACACGAAAAATGTTTTTCATGAACTTGAGAGATTTTGAGTACACTTTCAATTCTTGATTTCTGGGATTAAAGGGGTACTTTCGATCCCTAGGGATTGAAAATTCATTTTGAATGCCAGTAGTTTGAAAATCAACATCTGTTTCCTGCAGATTTTATTTTAAATATGTTTCGAACAAGCGTTGAATTATTAAATTGTCGATGCAAAAAATAGCCACAGACACAGTTGTTGCAGTTGAGATGCTTGAAAAAATCTGATCAGAAAAAAAAATTTTTACATTTCCTAAAGTGCATCAAATTTGATATACATTGTTTGAGAGTCACTATTTTGTGGTGAATGAAGCTTTGTTTCGTTTTTTGAAAAATTAAAAAGTGTAGAAACCAGTGGATGAAAGTCTTTCTATATCCCTCAACGAATTGTAGCTCTTCCTGCGTTCAGGTTACATTTTCGCCTCGGAATAATCCCTTGGTGTATATTATACTATTCCAAGGCTTGGTTTCAGCAAAAACCTTATGAAACTTTCATTATTCGATAAATGATATATATGTAAGTACCTATCAACAGAAAGTGTTTTTGAAATCTAGAAAATTATGAGTTTACTTTTATAATCTATATGATATAAGATACAACAAATATTTCCAATGAACAGTTCTTCTCTATCGTGGTTATGAAGTGGATGAGTGACATGTTATACTTATACATACTTTCACCTTTCATCTCGGCCGTCTTAGGAATCACACTTCAGGAGGCTGGACCTGATTACTTCCAAGCTCGCACAAGCTGTTCAACGTTAGCTGCTCAACGGTAAAACCCATACCACCCATTTAACCGTAACGCTTCGTGACGAATCACATATCGATATTTAAAAGTTCACCATCTTGATAGTATGGAAACCAAAAGAAACTGCAGTACTATTATGTCACCTCTTGAGCTCACTCCACTCCAGTATGATATCTGAGCTGCACAGATAACACTCTCCAAAGAAATATTATATAGCTTGACAATAATGTTCTTTCTTGGTCTCGAATAAGCACACGGTATGTTTCAATATTCTTGAATATATTCCTCATTCGACAAAGCATTGTATAACACCATCAGTAATGAGGAATGAATATAGATGGGAATCTTTTCATAGATCTTTTATTCACTGATTAGTCACAAACCGATAATGAACGAATCATTCATCACTTTCAATTCTCAATCGAATATTCCTTTCTACAAAATATCCATCAGTTCTATTTTAGTTTTCAACTGTCTCGACCTTTTGGGTTTGGAAGTTGTTCGAATAACGAGAAATTGACTGAAGTCAATGAAAACCGACTGGCAGGAAAAAGTGTTTCCCATCCAAATTTCACGAGGGAAGGATATACAAAAATAACATTCCGGTAATTTCCCTTCAAGATAAAATCCCTAGGATGAGAGCCGATGTTGATTCAAAAGCATTGTTCGGGCCTTTGTAACCCGAAGTTTTTAAGTGGTATTCTCGAATTTTCAATAACAACCGAATTACTTTTATGTACTGAGAGCATTTCCATGTTAATACGAAACAAGAGGAATTTCATCCTGATCGTGTTTGCGAAAGGAAATTTCTGAAACTTCAACAGATTGAGGCTATGGTGTCAATTTATGTATTTTGCGATAGCTCAACTTCAAAATGATTCGAGACTTGGCAACGATACAATAGTGAACAATATACCGTGGTGTGGAAGTTGAGACTCGAAAAATTCGTCCTAGCATATTTCTTTACGAATCAAATTATAGTGAGTCGATCGAAGAGAAGAAGTGTTGAGGAATCGAAAAAGTATCTATTTTGGATTTCTCTCTCTGTTTAACTTGGTAACTTGGATTGTTGCATCTAGAGATCACATTAATTTTGAAGACACTCTATAATGACATTGATGAAGAAAATACTTATATTCTGTCAGATTGTCAGCACAATGAGGATTACACAAACCGAGATGTCTGTTTGCTTCAAGTAGTCGAGTAGAAATGTCTGCTTGAAAGAGACAATCTAACAAAAAGTTGTATACATTTTTATTGACATGAGTTTTCATCGACTATTGATCGATTCTTTCCAACGAATGAATCTATCATTCATTTTTAAATGAGTAATGGGAAAGATAATATTTGGAATTCAGTCTCATGGAAGTCGAAGGGTTCATCCTCTCAAAATTGTACATTGATAATGGATAACTACTTTAATAATTGCTTCGTTGAATTTGCTGCTGGATCAAGAGAGTAAAAAGATGTATACAAAATAACACTGGTTGAGAATGAATTTTTCACAGTTTTCCGTGACACTTATTTAGTTATTCTTCTGCATTCTAGTTACTGGTATATTGAATACTTTCCTCGAGAATGGTACTCTTTATATTTAAGCGCCCAAAGAAACATCCATTCCCACATCGTACGGGCAGAATATCTCCAAGAGGAACATTACTGATCAATGCGGTTCGACTAAAGGGATCATAAAAGGTTCTGTCGACAGTCAGATTGGAATTGTGAGACGGGTATTTCACATATTGGTAAATCGAAGGCAGTCGAAGTCATTAATGTAGTATGGTGGGTCGAATCGTGAGTGGTTTCATTAATGGGAACACCGTTGATCGAGATCAGTCTATCAGTTCTCGATAATGACTACAGCTTAGGAATTGAACATAAGAACATCTCGAACTTGGATTAATTCCTGGGGAGATCATCTTCGATGGCCAGTTCATTCGATGTCGTCTATGAATTTAAAAATATTGGCTCACTCTGAATGAGATTATTTTGGTGAACTCTTCAGTTCTGAGGCAGAGGGAGGCTAGCGAGATATAAACTATTCCAGTAACAACTATTTCAAAATTTGATTTTCATATGGGCAGTCAGATTCTGCTTCAAAAACGAACAAACCCTCCAATGATTACTACAAAACAGTTTCCGGAAATGACACGGTTTCAGTTTATTAGGCATTCCTTCAGCTACAGCATCTGACCCCTTGCAAAGTCTGTCTCTCTCAGTTCATTTTTATTGTCGAAAATTTCGATGATATTTCAGTAAGTTATCCCCGTGAACCACACCAAGATTCATGAGATATCATGAGAATGGAAAACTCATTTATAAAATACAAGCAACGCTGTTCAACCACTACCAGTCATATGACAATAAATACGTTGATTGAGACCTTCACGAAGTATATCTGTTTGCAATACCTACTGGAACACAAAATTTATTCAAACGAAATCAAATTCATTCAATTAATTGATAATAAAGATACTAAACCAATTAATTCCAAATCATATCGATATCTTCAAATCCATTATATGAGGAAGTGAAGAATCAAATGAAAAAAAATAAGAAAATGCTTGAACAAACAATAATTCTACTCTCAATTTCACCTTGGTTCTCACCAGTATGGGTAGTTCCAATGGAAAGTAGTTATCGACCACATGAAGCTGAATGAAACAACAATTGATAACAAATACCCACTCCCAAACATAAATAACTCATTAGATCAATAATTGATCTTAGGCCCATTTTATTATTTCACAACTTTGGATTCAGCGTCCGGCCTTCACCAAATGGGAAATGAATCGAAACATATTTAAAAAAACAGCTTTTTCAGAAGAGAATAGACACTATGAATTTAGGAGAATCCTATTAGATTCGAATAACGCACCAAGAACATTCCAGAGAGTCATAGACAACAAACTTTTGGGCATACAGAACGAAATATATTTTCTTTATATCGACGAAATAATGATATATTTAGCCACCAATCGATTAAAGATTCAGGTAGTAGTCTATCTAGATGAAGACTGGAGGTAGAAGAATATTTTTACGATATTTCATATAAAGCCCACAAAATAAACAAAACTCGCACGCTTTATCGCGAATCAAAGTTAATTACTTTCAACAATGTTATCAACTCTGTTTAAATAATTTACATGACAACCGATGAAACTGACACATCAGATGCAGAAACCGAGATATCACCTGAACCATCATTGAAGAATCAAACAGATTCAGCAAATTATTCAAAGCAAAATCATAGATCGAGCTGTCTGAATTTGAATTTACCAATGACTAATTACTCTACCCAAAGCACAAAGATATGATAATTTTACTGCAAGAAAACTAGAGGAAAAAATTCTTGAAAAAATACTTGGAGACATTCAAGAAGAATACGCTGACTTTCAATATAAACAAATCAATGTATTCCCGGGCAATAGGATGAAAAATGGAAAGTATTACCTTAAACCAATGTCATTCGATTCAAAGCAAGGAATCGAATTCATTTGTTCACACCGAATTCACCAATCAAAATATCTTCGAAGACGAAACCTATAACAATGTAAAAATGTCCCGAAATTACCAGGACAAGACAATGCTCACTAATGTACTAGCAGAAAATGAAAATATTATATTTAACAAAATATACCAACCAACCAACCCAAAGAAATAATCTCGATCATTCTAGATTTATACTAAACTAATCTTCATAATGGAATAAATTGGAGTGAAATAACAAAAGATGTCGAAAAATTTTAAGAATGCGAAACGAGAAACGAAAATATGCCGAAAAAATTCAAAAAATCCCCTTGTAATCACTGAAACACCAACAACTCCTTTCTAACTTCTCAACAAAAATATTTTCGAAAAAACAACAACAAATTATACTTTAACAATAAGATACGAATCAACAACGCTCTCATTATTTTTTCAACCGAACACCAATAAGAATCCATTATGACAGCGGAAAATAATTCGATAACCATCTACTCATAGATTTATGTACCACGTACGACATTAAACTATCATTCTCGAATAAAGACCACCCTGAGGGTAATGGAAGCCTTGGAAGATCTCACGCCACATCAATGAAAATGATTAGTAGATATAATTGTGAACATCCAGGTAAACATTCGTTCAATATCCTACCTTATGTCATTATTCGCTATACCAACATAAAGAATAAAACACATGGTTTCACACAATTCGAAATAATTTTAGGACATACATCTATACTCATCCTCAACTCATATAAGAAAAAGAGTAAGTAACTGAATATATACGCGATCTGAACAACGGAATCTTGTTTCTTGTAGAGAAAAAACAAAAGTCAGACAAGGTAAAGGAATTGAATACGAATTTTTTGAATACAAAGTGATGATCAAGTATTGAGAAATCACAAATTGGAAACAAACTCAAAGGATCATTCGAAAATAATAAACTATATGGAAATTCAGCACTCGTAAGGAACCTTGTAACTAATCAAACATCAAAATACATTTCGATCGCATGAAACCTCACTATGAATAATTGTTACTGATTTTGCTTTCATATGTTCCACTTGCATTTATCGCGGTAATCAGAGGACAATACAGCATCGTCCCAATGAAAAATATAATAGGTATTCACCTTTATGAACGTGATCATATGAAGATATCAAATGACAAATATACACTCAAGTTCATGAAGACTTGAACCTCATGAGACAGACATTGAATCATAATGACAATATACTTCGAATGCTAACTTGACACTTAGAAAAGAAAGTAGCATTTGGAAAGCAACCACTGGAAACCTAGATATCAGTGATGACGAATACTTTAATGACTGTAGTAATAAAATTAATTACGACGTGTCCAAATCAGAAAATCTATTGAAAAATCAAGTATCAGTAACGACATCTGTTGAAACAATTAAAATAGATAAGAAAAGTTCGATAACTATATCGAAAAAACCAAAAAAACTTATATTATACTTCTCAGATGAACTTTCCATGGTCGAACCGAAATTACAAACGTTAGAGAGTTACTTGTATATTATATCGTATTCAAATGACATTTTGTAATCAATAACTCAGGCAATATTTGAATTTGTTTGAACTCAAAGCTTTTCAAACTGAAGAAAGCATAGTATTCGTTCTGAATATTCCTTCAGTCGAACCATAATTTTAAAAATCATACCAACTTTATCCGCTACCCATTCCTGACGACAGAACTGGCTTTCACCATATCCTAGCAACCAATCATAAATTTATCGCAAAGGACGATGATTTAATATGAAATTTCACATTCCAGAATATACATGATTGTATTGTATCTATATTGAATTTTGTTCAGATATTTCGCAATAGCCTATAAACAGTCATGCGATTTGTGAAGATCAATTTTCAAAACAATAAATTAGATTACGAAGACAATGAACAATTCATTCATTTACTTTCGACATAGTCAATTGGCATACTTGAAGATTGCCGTTAAATCAAATCATCTTTCGAACAAATCGTTGAGGCCAGTCTCAAATTACCTACACAGTAGGTTTCGGCAGGCACCTATCAGAAAACAACTACTCTCTGGCTGATACCCCGAAGGGCAATTCCTGAAAAAATTCGCATTGTTGGAACTGTTTACCAGTTTTCCGGTAATTCAAACAGAATATTTCGAGAATATTTCCACAGAAAATAAATAATTGGAGATTATTCTCTGAATTGTTCAGACAAAATAATACTTGTTTACATTTGATTCATTTGAGTGATAATGAATTGTGTTAAAAATGTTTGTAATGTGTTCCTACTTCACTATATTTGGGAAAATCACTACAATTTTTTGAACTTAGTTGGGTTTTGCTTCTGTTATGTTTTTCGAATTATCAACAGCCCTATTTCCTGACCTATGAACGATGCGACTATGATCATTCACCAATTGAGGGAGATTGATTGCTCTTCAAAATGATTATATGCACAAATTCCAAACTAATATCAATCATGGGTGATGGACATTTCTCTTATAATTGAAGATTTTCTGATCATTGTATTCTGATCACTATTTTTTTTTCTATCATATGCGAACGTAAATTATATTTTGTTTTCGTGTTTATATATGATGAGATATGCTCCTATTTTTTCTATGCCCAGTGCTTCATTTCAATGAGTAACAAAGAGAAACATTTTCATGAATATATATTCATTTTTAGACAAAAAGTTTTATTTAACCTGATCATAAGCTCAACTTGTTCTCTCATTTCCCAACTTCCTACAAGAAATAACAGTAGAAAAGCTGTCGAAAAGTTACAACTCTCTCCTTGTCTTAGAGGAGGTACGTTATAAGAAAATTGTGTTCACGGGACTACTTATTCGGGAAATATGTAAATAAATGGTTATTTTTAGAAATTCTGATGGACGAAACAGGCATAAAGATATCAATCCACTGAATTATGAGTGAGTCATAAATTCGAACTAGGAATGAAAGTTGGAAAGTGGAAAACTTTTTGAGTTAGAAGCAAATCGTGTAGTTCGCAGTTTTATTGCATATGTGTTTTCACCTTGGTTGAATGTATAATGCTGAAACAAAGCGTCCAAAATTTTCGTTGAATGTCTGTTTCTTTTACAGCCCTAGTCTATGAAATGGTATGCCTCATGGCGGTAGTTGAAGTTTTGTTATCGATATCATCGGCCAAGACACTATTTTGTGCTTATTAGGGGCCGGTTTGTTTCACTATTGAGAATAGTAAATGTCACCTGGTTCTCATTATCCAATTGGAGTGCTACGTTTTGAGACACTCGATTGGCTGCTTAGAACATGGGTGACAGCTAAGTGAAATTTATGGAACAGTTGGTTCGGGATTTCTATGTCCACTGTTCTATTTAGCAACTGATTTGATTGCTGATGATATAATCAGTTCTTTAAAGAAAACATTTATGGATTAGAAGCCAGATATCTTCATTTAAGTCTCTGATTTGACTAATTCATTTCTTGATAGAGGAAACAAATGAGGAATGAAATTCAGGAAATTGATTGTAGAGAAAATTTTGGAATGATAGAACATTGGGAGTAGACTCGATGTCATGTGACTACGAATTTCCTGACTTGGGTGTAACAAACGATTGTATCTTATGTTGAAGTGAGGTTGTTGAAAACAGATATTTCTATCCGCTACAAAAATATTTTTTACAATTTGAGACCGGACGTGTATGAAGGATACTGCATATTCGAATTGTCGATTATAACTGACCTACTGCCACATTCTGATAACCATTCCCAAAAATAATAACTTCAGAAATTGCAAAGTTCTCACTTCACTTTCGCCAAATATAATTCATGTTGGGAGAAGTGATATGAAGCATATGATAGAATGAAAAATAGTAATCAAAATACAATGATGAAAAAATCAATTATATATGATATGAAGATTGTGAGTATTTGATGAGTCATAAGCCATACAATATAAGATGTAGGTGGAATCTCATATTCTCATTGAGAAATGCCCATCACCTTTGATTGATAATAGTTTGAAATTCGTGCATATAGTCATTTTGAAGAGCAATCAATATTCCTTGAGAAATTGGTGAATGGTCATAGTCGCATCGTTCAAAGGTCAGGAAATAGGGCTGTTGATAATTCGAAAAACATAACAGAAGCAAAACTCAACTGAGTGCTATATATGGGAGTGATTTTTCCTTGGCATGTAGAAATATACTGAAACATGAACACATTACAAACATTTCTATCACAATTTATGATCAGTCAAACGAATCAAATGTAAAAAACTATTATTTTGTCTGAACCATTCAGAAAATAATCTCCAATTATTTATCTTCTGTGAAAATATTCTCGAAATATTCTGTTTGAGTTACCGGAAAACTGGTAAACAGTTCCAACAATGAGGAATTTTTCAGGAATTGCTTCTTAGTGAAAATCATATTTATTAACGGATTAGATGAGGAAAAAAATTATTTCTGAACATAATTATCATTTTTTCAACTGATATGTTAAGCGAAACTTTTTTTCTTCTGAAGTTTGTATGAACTATTAAAATATGAAGAGATCATACGAAATTTTGAAAGATAACTCTTACGGTCCTCGATCAAAAAATAACAGTTCTGTACACTTTCAAATGAAACATTGAATGAAATATCTAACATAAGAAATTCCAACAATAACGATGAAAGAATAATAACTTTTGCATCCATTCCATTCATTTACCAATAATCTCCGAAATTATCAGGATTTTCAAAAATGAAACAAACATCGAAATAGCATAAAGGAGTTTGATAACAATAAACAACAGTTATTCGAAATTTGAAGAAAAAGAATCACTTCTCATGAAATTCGATACTATTTTTGGCATTTCTTTTAGTACATGTAACAAAACATACATTGGACAAAATAGACAAAATTCGAAATCAAGAATAATAGATAATAAAAGTTATTGTAGGCTTTTGAAACGTTCATGTGCTTTTTTAGATCATGTCTTTGAACTTGAATATATCATGAATTAGAAAGGAACCAAGATCACTCTATATATTACTGGACTAGGTTACTACTAGTTTGATATTTTGGTCATGTGACCTGGTTGGCGTCGAATTCCAAGATTCAAATGACATTATATGTATTACACTCGCTTTCTCTCATTATATAGCCTACAATTAAACTTAACCTTATTATCCACTGGCGCCAACATTTGAGATTAAATAATTATGTGTGTTTTTCCAATCTCACTTTTTCTCTAGGTGTGTTTTAGATGATTTATTATCTCAACTCAGAAGAATACTAAAACGAATCCTGATATCTGAATATCACTCTGAAAAACGTTCATAATTGAACAAATCTTCAGTAAACTCAAGGAGAAAGATTGTGTCACAAAATCCAATATAGTTTACTGTATTCTTTTTGGTAGTTGTGATTAGAAATATAATGGGAAGACTAGCAGACTACTGAAAGATAGAATTACATCTCACAAAGGAGACATACGATAAAATTAAAATGTATGCACACTGCTACCAAAACGTACTGATGATCCTAATAATGTATTTTTATTACTTAACAAAATTCTATCGCTTTTGGTACCTAATAGTTCGGCAGGTAGTAGACGATTTGAATGATTATATTGTTAAAATATAAAGGAGACTCAAAGGCACTATCGCACAAAACTGCAGAAACTCGTAAGGAAACGACTGATCTGTTCGACGACACTTTTATTAATGAATAATCCCTTTCAAAATAATCTGAAACATCAGACAATGAATAACATCAAGAATGAATCATGACCCCTATTGATTCAGATGACAGGAGCGATGCCATAACACCGTAACAATTCGGCCATCCTGTATAATTCCGTCCTCGGTAATTATCTGTGTCTTGTTCAGCTCTTCACATTTGTAACCTGAAACCGGAAATCAATGGCAGTAAGTAGTTCAAAGAAAACCCGTTCTAGGCTGGACAGCAACTACATCATCCTTTTTTTTTCCAGCAGACTGCTTGGCCAGAGCCTTCTGCTGTGACTCTCCTGAAGCAATTTGATTCGTAGTACTCCACAGGTCACCTTTAAGGTCGTCCTGCCCGACCACCAACACTCCACAGGTTACCTTTTAGGTCGTCCTGCCCGACCACCAACAACATATTGAAATCCAACCTGAACGACCTTTTTTCAAAATGAAGCATTATTCGGACACCTAACCTAGCACTTCACAGGTTACCTTTAAGGTTGTCCTGCCCGACCATCACCCTTCAACTCTCTAAAAGATCGATTAAATCGTCTCTATCTCTCGCATTACTTTCGGTGTCACTACTATCAGTATCCTCGGTACAACTTCGGTAGGGTCTTAGGGTATCAGCTGCTACCAACGTTCCAAAATGTTTATATCCCCTCATACCCTTTATACTTCGTATTTTGTACCGATCATTGTCAAAGACCTTGTCTATTTTGTAAGGGCCAGAAAAGCGTTTGTTCAACTTTCTATTGATACCCTTCTCGTTACATGAATTGCCATCTTTCCACAAAACTAAATCACCTTTTTTTATATTTTCTGGGTGATTTCCTTTTACGATCATACCGGACTTTCATTTTTTCGCAACACGCCCAAGATGCTCACTGGCCTTTTCCCTCTTTTTGGTAAAGTCAGTGAAACATGAAGGTTTTTCTAGGTTATTAAGAAGATTTCCCTTGTACCCGAATAAGAGTTCAAAAGGACTGTGTTGTGTGCTACTATTAATGGTATTGTTGATTCCCCAAATAATTTCAGGAATTTTGTCGTCCCAGCACCTATTTTCATCACTACACACGGTTTTCATTGCATCCAACAATGTTCTGTGAAATCTTTCAACATGACCGTTGGCCCTAGGAGTGGCGGTGGCCGTTCGAATGTGTTTAATTTGCTTGCTGTCTACAAACTCCCTAAAATATCTGCTTGTGAACGCCATACCATTGTCAGAAATTATACGTTTTGGATATCCAAGAAATTCTCCAAAAATTTGTCGCAAATTTCTGATACACTCCGTTGAACCTAAAGTCCGAGATGGCCTTGCCACCACAAATTTCGTGAATGAATCTACTACAGTTAAAATGTACGTAAAACTACTCCGGCTCTTAGGAAATGGTCCGATATGATCGATGTGAACAGTGTGCATGGGCATATTAGGTTTCGGAATTGGATGTAGTTCACCTTCAGCTTTGCCATAGTTACCCTTGCCAAACCCACAATCTAGACAAGAATGTACATATTTGTTGACGAAACGCGACATTTTTGCAAACCAAAACTGATCTTTTATAAGTTTTAGACAACGCTCAGGACCCGGATGACCTATTTCGTCATGATATTTTCGAAGTAATTGAAATCTTGCAAATTTTGGTATGACTAGTCTTTCTCCATATGATGTTTTTCTATACAATCGATTATTTTTATATGAGAATTCCTTAGTCAGATTTTTGTCAAAGCTATTCTTAATTCGTTCCACGATAATTTGCAAACTATCGTCCTGTAACTAAGTAGCGAGAAACCAATCTTCAACAGTGATCTGTAGAATATTTACTGGGTTTCTACTGAGAGCATCGACATGCTTCATGTTAGCTCCTGGCTTGTGTTCAATTTCGAAATCGAAATCCTGTACCGACAACCACCATCTAGCAATTCGTGGCACTAGATCACGTTTTGAAAATGCATAACGGACAGCGGAACAGTCGGTCACAATTTTAAAATGACATCCAATCAAATATATTCGAAACCGCTTCAGCGTCTCGACAACTGCAAGAGTTTCCAGTTCGTAGCTATGGTAGACTTGTTCGGCAGGGGAAGCAACACGGCTGAAATAGGCAACAGGTCTCAAACGCTCGTCTTTTTGAATTTGCAGAAATATCCCGCCAAAACCCTTCGAACTAGCGTCTGTATGTATTTCTATTCTCAAATTAGGATCATAAGGCACCAAAATCGGTTTTGATGTCAAAAGAGTTTTGAGTTCTGACAAAGCTGAAATTTGGGGTTGACCCCATTCAAATGGAGCGTTTTTTCTAGTCAATTTTGGAGTGGTAGTGCCCTTATGGCAAAATTTTGAATGCATTTACGAAAATACCCTGCCAAACCTAGAAACTGTCTAACTTCATGAGCATTTGAAGGTGTTTTGAAATTTTTAACCGCCTCGACCTTGACTGACCCAGGCAAGATACCGTCTGGACCGATTTCATGGCCAAGAAAATGTACTTGATTTTTCAAAAATAAACATTTTCCCAGATTGAATCTGAATCCATCTTCGCACAGAATTTTGAGAACCATTTTTAGTAAATCTAAACCTTCGTCAATAGAACTTGACGGAATCAGTAAATCATCCATGTAAACTAAAACTTGATGATGACGTAAATTGCCTAAAGTATTATTTAAGGCCCTTTGAAATACAGACGGTGTATTGGTTAGGCCAAATGGCATTTTCAGATATTCATAGTGACCATCAGGAGTGACGAAAGCTGTTTTTGGAATGGAGTTTGCAGCTACAGCTATTTGGTGAAACCCCTGGTTACAATCTAAACTAGAAAAATAAAACTTGCCTCCTAATGAATTTAATTGCTCCTCTATGTTTGGCATCGGGTAAGCATCTCTAATTGTTACTTTGTTCAAAGCCCTATAATCTACACATAACCCTAGTTCATTATTTTTTTTTTCAACTAATACTATAGGGCTGGCAAAATCTGAATGTGACTCCCTGATTATCCCTGCTTCGAGCAACTCCTCAATTTTCCCTCTAACCACTTCTCTTTCTTTCAATGACAATCTATAAGGGCGATAACATACAGGTTTAGACTCATCAATCAGTTTGATTTCAAGTTCACAACCCTTAACTGATTCTAACTGTGCCGAACTGTCAGCAAAACAATGCTGCCACTCATTCAAAATACCCAATAACTTATTTTTTGACTCAGAATCCAATTTATCATTAACATCTACCTGATCTATTTTGAATTTTCTAGAAACCACATTCTTTTTCAATAGACTCACCCTTGGCCTTCCCATAGTAGTGAAGTTGGTACATCTACTTCCCCTGCCAATTAATTTACCCCCTTTCCAGACTATTTCCTCGTCACTCATGTTAGAAACCGGTACCATACAGCTTGGACCTCTAATTACAATTACAGGAATACTAAACAGACATTTTCCCAGTTGAAAATGCCTACTCTCCATAAATATTTCTTCATCTCCGTGGATGTTGATAATTTTAGCTGGTACCATTGTCGTAGAACGAAGGAGTATAGTGATGTCTTCGCTGACGATAATCTTGGGACGTACTTCACTGGCTTCCAAAGTAATCCTCTCCAACAAATCGAAATCCGATTTTGTTAACTTGGCCTTTCCTGAACAAATAACGAGTGCGACTCCCTCAGCATTTATCACGGGTTGACCAATTATCAAATTGAAATTTTCCATGTCAGCATCGGTGACGAAAGCGGATGTTTCTAGATTGATCCCATCCAGTTCTAGAGTAAAGTTCACAGCTTCCTTTGTTGTTATAATAGCTCCAACAAAAGCTTTCAAAGAATTGCTTACAGGGTAGGTTGGAAGATCAATTTCCTTGACAGAGCTTGAATGGATAATGTTGACTTGGCTGCCGCTGTCCAAATATGCAAGAGTACGTTTGCCATTGACAAGGCACTCCTTAGCATAGACGTTGTTAACATTTTCGTCATTTATTATCTGTATGGACTTTGGCTCGGTTGAAGAAGCACTTGGTTTATTGAAGTTGCGATTTCGGAGTCTACAGTCCTCCTTCTCATGACCAAAACGGTTACAAAAATAACACCGTAAGGATCCCTTGAAGCGACAATCTTTGGCAATGTGACCCTGTTTACCACAACTGAAACATTCCTTCGGTCCACTTGGGTTACTTTCGTATCTAGGTCTTTTCACCCTATATTCGTCCCTAGGACTTTGATAGTTGATTCGCTTGGAGCTCGAGTGGTAGTCCCTTTATCAAGCAAGAAATGGCCGCTTCTTTATCAAGTCGACATTGTTGTATAAGTGCCAATTTTTCGTGGTAATAATGTGTCATAGACTCACCTTGCTTTTTCTTACGAGCCACCAATTCCTCTAAAACAGTTGCATAGTCGACGCATCTGGGGAATGCTCGAGATAGGGCAGTTTTCCATTCTGCCCAAGTTTTTCTGTAATCGTCCAAACGATTGAACCAGTTCCTTGCTGAACCTCTCAACTTTTGCTGCATAAGTGTGGACTTCTGATATTCGGTCCAGTTGTGAATTTCTGAAGTTGATCAATCTTTTGTAACCACCCTGTAACAGTTGAAGTCTTCTCATCAGGATCAAATGCTGGAATAATGTCGCCTCGGGCCGTCGATGAGCAAGATCCAGATTCACTTCCACTATCCATCATCTCTGAATCGGGCACACGTTGGCTGAACCTTCTTTTAAGTGCTTCAGTTATTTTCCGCTCGATGTGTTTCTCTAGAAGATCCCGGTAAAGGTTATTTTCATCCTCACTCATTTTGGATTTTCGTTGCACAATACACAATTAAAGACACGTGAAGTTACTCAATCCCACTTCTGATGTTAAAATATAAAGGAGACTCAAAGGCACTATCGCACAAAACTGCAGAAACTCGTAAGGAAACGACTGATCTGTTCGACGACACTTTTATTAATGAATAATCCCTTTCAAAATAATCTGAAACATCAGACAATGAATAACATCAAGAATGAATCATGACCCCTATTGATTCAGATGACAGGAGCGATGCCATAACACCGTAACAATATTTTGCCATCTTTGTTCTCAGATAGGAACTAATCGTAGAGAATTGAATAACTTGCCCTACTATCTCCACTGAAATATCTCAAAAATGAAGATCAGAAATCTTCACGGGTATGCTTGAAGACTGGCTTTAAATCAAATATTCTAAATGAACAATTTGTTCAGACCAGCCTTAACCCACCTACACTGTAGGTTGACGGACTAACACCTATCAGAAAACAACTACTCCCCTGGCTAATACCACGAAGGATATTGGATTATACCCAACAGGTGTTAGCGCACAGAAGGTATTCCTGCATATGCTCTTGGCTTTTTATAGCATTATTTGTTTTACGTAATTTCAAATCAGTGCGAAACGGAAAGTTTTAGAGATATTCATCTGAAACAAAAAAAGGGAGAGATTTTGCATTCACGCTCAACTTTTTCATGAGGTTGTTAGTGTGAAGAAACACCTGCAAAGGGTCAAATTTGTTCTACATAGGTCATCATATGAAGTATCTTCTAATGAAAAGTGGGTACCATGTACTCAATAAAAAATGGCTCCCAGGAAACTGTAATGATATGAAGTGGAAATAGTATAGTAGCTACAATCTCATGCGATCGAATATTGCAAGGATCGGTTCCAAAGCCATTAATTCCTGATATATGCAGCTTACTTTTGGTTGCGGAATTCGTATACTTCCACTTAAACAACTATGCTCATAGAAAAGTCATCTCCGATATAACATTCCAACAAAGGGTGACGTTGAAAATTAATATAAGTCTTTCAGAGGATTTTTGAAGGCAGCTCAGAAAATTATCTATGAAAAGCCCCCACTCTCTCATCAGACGCTCTTCTATCATAATCTCAAAAATTCCGTACTTTTTTCACAGAGGAGTCAAAACTACTAAAACAAAAATCTGATTACCCAATAAGAGTGTATATAGACCTGCAGAATTAACATGGTATGCCAAGGCAATAACTTGAGAACTTATCACCGATGCAATGCAATGAGCGAAGCTCTTGATAGAAATTGCACGTTAGTAGTCGAGACCCCGTTGATCCCCATATCTCACATATTTCGATTTCTGAGGGTTCACACGGCTGGGGAAAACCCATTTGAGAATCCACCCAAACAACGCTATGCGCCGCCAAACATTGGATTGGAAACCGGATCTTTCTCGATTAGTGTAAGGATCTTGTCGGCCATTATTAAGACTCACAAGTTGTGGGTGTTGTCTTTCGTAGGGAGGAAAAAAGTTACTGCACTAATAAACCCAATTCAACCCATGCCAAAATTGCAAAATGTTTTTTTTTGTGTAGAACGATGACTTTTCTTCAAGTTAAAATCAAAAGGTATCATTATAGGTCAGCTAGATTGATGACGATATACATAGCAATCTGGTTCATAATAATTCGTTAATTGCATACCTTTTGATTGATGATTTTTTTGTAATTGCTGAGAACTAACATTATTAATGAAATGCATGGTTATAGATAGATACAAGTTGAATTGTACTTGTTGTAAAAAAAATTGTATTATTATTAGTAGAGGCATTATCTCTCTACTAGTATATGTCAGAAGAGGAAATGAGTTAATATTCCTGTCACAGATGTCCGAATGTATAGCTAACGTCGATTATCCCCTTCGAATATTCGGCAATCAAGAAACGTAATTACCAAAACGGTATGTAAATAGTTTGAAACTATACATCGCCCGAGGATATTATTTTATATCAAATTTGCTGACAGTTGTAGTATCCATTTACGTATATTGGCTCAACGAAGATGTCGTTTTTGTCATATAGTGGACGGCGGACTATCTATATTCATGAGATGTCGGGGCCTCGGTAGATCTCTCGGCCCACAGCTACAGGATTAAGTTGTAAAACGGATTAGACAGACCGTAAGCAAACTACCGCCGTCAGTCTACTGGGATTCTTGATTTCGAGGAAATTTGTATTCTCATCATTTATTTAGAAAAAACTCTCATCGTTGTACTATCAGTATAGTGATTTTCCATTGATTATCGTTTCAGAAAAATAGATTTGATTTCTGGAGTTTGAAGACCAAGCATGTCAAAAAGAGTAACTGAAATATTTCCACCTAGATCATTGATATATAAACCAACGATGTGAAAACTTTCAATGGGGATCGATACCATTAACATCAAACTAATATCACTCGCACTCGACGCGTGTTTCGTAAACAAAGATAGCATAAAAAAAAAAGATTTTGAATCCAAATACTGATCTCCTGAACGAATATCCCAGTCTTCTAGGAGACCCCTCAGAAGCTCATTTGAGAGTTTGTGCGAGTATTTTGGTACTTCCAGGAATCGAACCTGAATCATTCGGCTGATAGCACGAGCACGACCAGGACACCACACACTCAGAGGGTAAGTTTCTAGGAAACTCCGAGTTATGGATAGCGGGAATTGATATTTCCATCCGTTTTGAAACTGTATGGTGTAACATAATGTTGTTAGTGAGTTCTTTACGAACGATTTGTAGCGGGCAACTTTCCTAATGTCCTTCATTCTTCCAACTAATGAAGGACCAATAGTCTAATGAGTAACTGAAAACAGTTAGCGGATCACTCGTCGAACTAACTCTGACACAAAGCAGTTATTTCCTTGTCGTGTACTGGACCGATATGGTGTACAACATCGAGAACTAGAATTACACCGCACGGCTCATCTGATTACTCGTTTCGCCACTTCGAAAGTAATTGTTTGCAACACTAGTTTGTTGCGGTCACTTACGTCGTCAAACTCGCCGTTTCTCCCTCGACGCTCTGAAGCGGACGTGATATAGTAGCTTGATGAGCTTTAGCTAGTCTATCGGACCCAAGTTGGCGTTACGTGGTCGTTTGCTGAAGGCTTCCATGTATATTTTACGTATCGGCTTCGAACCGAATAATCGACCTACTACCTTATTCCAATCGACTTGGATTCGGTGGATAGAAGATAAATATCAGGTAAAAAAAGAGATTTGGTAGGACTGTAGTAAAATGAGATGGGAAGTTGGAAAGCCCAAAATTGAAAGTTGTTACTTGAAAGCTATTGGTCTTGTCGGAAAAAGTTAGAATCGAAAATGTACCTATGATGTATATTAGCAGCACAAAGATATTGATTAGGGAGGAGGGAGAAATATGAGCCTTTGAATTTACTGGTTGACGTCGTTTACACAGATTTTGCAAATAAATGTTCTCGACAGAATTGATCATTCCATCTTACTGGAAAAAATAGCTGGAATGGGTTCTGATCATTAACTATCGCATCTCCTACGCTCCTATTTGGATCAGAGAATCAATTTTGTTCATTATAATGGTTTTGCATCCTCATCATATTCATCATCATCCGGTGTGCCACAAGGCTTCAATTCAGGACCCCTGCTTGTCCTCATCTCCATAAATGATTTCACCGCTGAGCTTACGTGTGGAAACTCACAGACGACTTGAAGATCTTTTCATCTATCTCAAGTTTAGATAGTTGCTCTCACCTTCTGTCTCAATTAGACCTGATCGAAAACTGGTGTCAAATCAACAAACTGAGGATGAATGTTGAAAAATGTAAAGCTTCCTCTCATACACGAAATGCTAATGATATTGAGTTATTTCAAACATTCGAAAATTAAATACTCCTCCGCGACAACACCGTTAGAGATATAGGGGTAGTGTTCGACAGCAAGTTGACATTTGTGTGGCCACACTAATACCATTGCGGCATCGGCTAGAAAATACTACCTTGGTTTGGTATTCTCTTTATGATGTTCATAATGAGACCTCAGAAATGCCCAGAGCATTTTCTGAAGTTTCTTGAATTCACATCGGATGGTGTGTATTCTGCTATAGGAAGTGATAATTCCACATTACTTCTAAGATTCGGTTTGCCTTCCTTGAAAAAACGAAGAATTCCATCAAGAATAATTTTGACATAAAAAATTTTGCCTGGTCTCAATGATGCGCTCTCGTTAATAGAACTAATCAATCGCAATGTACCTCAAGCTGATACACGCAGACTTATCACTTTCTATACTCCTTCTAGTAGATCCAACCTTGGAAAAGTGTCACCTATGAATTTGATGTGTGAAAATCTGAATATTCCCTCCGGGGAATGTAATATTATTTTTTATCCAATGAGGACTATACTAGCCAGAATTGAACAATCATTTAGCATTGTGTCCATAACGCGTTACGTACAGATAACAACTCTGTCACTTTTCCTGCATAATTCAGTAATGTACGTGAATTCATCTCTTAATTTTTCCCAAATCCTTGACATGTTCATCATACGTTTGCTTATCTATAGTGAAGCCGTTGAAAAGATAGAATGATCACGTGAATGGTACGTACTCTTTGAATGTTACTCTCCCCAATGTTACAAGTCCGATTTACACCACTCAACAAAAACGTCGCATTTCCTTGTTCTCCCATAAACTCTTGGGATGCTTTTTTATAAGTGTTCATTATCACACCTTTTTTCTCTACAGTTAGATGTCTTTTTTTATCTTTTTCTTGGAGGTGAAAGAGTGTTTCCATCCATATTATTCAATTAACGTAACACACGTAAATACAAAGCACAAATGAGTACAGTACAGTGTAAACAGTTCTTCATTCATTTCAGTTTAGAAGGCGTGGCTACGCCGCGCAGGCTATATATAGATGCAGGCATTCACTGTTCACGCGTCCTTGAATTCTATCTTTTGAACGGCCCAACTACAGTTAGTTTTGAGTAGCCTTCATTTATACTGTATTATCATATTATATATCGTTCTGTATATTGATTCTTCGTTTGGACGATGAATTCGTTTTTTTGTCGCCTTCTTGTTGGTGATTTTCCGCTCACAGACTCGCTCACTCCGTTGGAGCATCGTAGAAGGGTCGGACTTGTCTTTCTTCCATAAATATTTTCACGGCCGGTGCTCTTCTGAATTGTCGTCAATCGTTCGTTCCTTGGCAGTATCTGTTGAATAACAAGAAATTCAGTCCTCTTTATTAGCTCGACATGATTACTACAGAAATGCTCTGTATACTGGAAACGATTGCTGGAGTGACGTAGTGATCAGTTCCGACAGTTGTCACAATAATTATCAATGTGATTATCAATTTACTTGGATTTTGTTACTTATTCTTCGAATAAAACTTCCTTTTCCAAGTCGTTTACGAATATATAATTCCACTGCCGGAATTCTCTGGTCAACAGGTTATGGGCCCAGAGATCTAGAAGTTCTAGAACAATACAACCTTGCAAACTTTTTCCATCGCTTGTGTATCACTACTGTTCAATATGAGTGTTCCAAGTATGTCCAGGATTGAATCTCTCAGTAAGGAAAATTATGATACATGGAAGATGCAGATGGAGGCATTGCTGATCAAAAACGACGCTTGAGCTTACGTCAACGGTGATACTACGAAACCCATTCTCATTGCGAATGATGATAAGTCTGAAAAGGAGTTAGAATTATGGCTGAAAAATGATGCCAAAGCAAAGAGATATAATATTGTCCATGAGTCCCACAGAACTCAAGCAAATCAAGGGTTGTGCTTCTTCGAGAGATGTCTGGCAAAAATTGGAGAATATTTTTCAATCCAAAGGCCCCGCCAGAAAAGCAACGCTTCTGAAACAACTCACAATACAGCGAATGATGGAAGGCGATGATGTGCGAGAACACATCAACAAATTTTTCGATGCAGTGGACAAGTTGAATGAAATGGAGGTAAAAATTAACCCAGACTTGTTAGCTATCATGTTTCTCTACAGTTTGCCGTCAAGTTTCGAGAAGTTTCGATGCGCAATAGAGTCGAGGGATGAATTGCCCACTCCAGAAGTCTTCGCATCAAAATTATCGAGGAAAATGACGCTCGGAAAAGTGACACTAGACCTGGGATGCAGAATGCAATGTTCGCTAACAAGAAATACAACAAGTGGAGACAACAAAATAAGTCAGTAGTTGAAAAACCTCAAACGATGAGAAATTCGAATGCTGATGATACCGGTACATTCAAGTATCGATATCACAGATGCAGAAAAGTAGGGCACAAATCTTCGGAATGTAAACGAGGAAAAAATTACCAGTCTTCTACTAAATATGCCGAAAATGTTTCTTTATGTGCATCGGACGCTTTTCAAGTTGGATTTCCCGATTAAAGACATAAATAGTGCATAGACAGTGGTGCTACTTCACATCTGTGCAATGAACTACAAAAATTTTCTGAGGTTAACGATTCTCATCATGAAAAATAGGAATCTTGCCACGGATGTTTTCACGGATATAATTGCGGAAGGAACAGTTTCATTCACTGCGAACGTATTTGGTGAAACGAAAGATATTACTCTCAACAATACTTTGCATGTTCCCGAATTGCGCACTAATTTGTTGTCAGTCGGAAAAATTACAAAGAACGGTTTTGATGTTTTATTTCAAAAAGACAATGCATTAGTTCTTGACACTGACAGAAATGTAAAACTTGTTGCAGATCGTGTTGGTGATTTGTATTACGTATGTGAAAAAGAGCCAACTTTGAGTGAAACATCAAATTCTGCATTCATTTCACATCTTTCAGAAACTCTTGCAATGTGGCATCGTCGGCTCGGACATTTGAATACAACAGACCATCTGGAAGCTATACGAAATGGTCATATAACAGGGGCCGATTTGGAACAACCCAAAGAAGAATTTGAATGCGACGTTTGTTTCAAAGGAAAAATGACCAGAGCTCCTTTTCCCAAGCGATCTGAAAGAGAAACGGCGCAATTGGATCTAATTCATACCGACGTTTGTGGTCCAATGCGAATACAGTCGAATGGCAGAGCAAAATATTATGTAACTCAATTGACGATCACTCAAGATGGTGCGAAGTCAGATTCATCTCTTCCAAAAGCGAAGTCATAGGAAAGACTAAGGAATTTATGAAAATGGTTGAAAACCAAAAAAGAAAAAAAATTAAATGTTTTCAATCAGACAATGGAGAAGAATACACCAGTGAAGACTGGTATTGTGGGACGTTTAACTCTACCGCACAACCCAGAACAGAATGGTATAGCCGAGAGGAAAAACAGATCACTTCTTGAAACTGCACGTTGTCTTCTCATGCAGTCTGGCCTACCGCCATCATTCTGGACTGAAGCAGTTAATACGGCGAATTATATACGAAATTGTTGTCCAACAAGAAGCCTTCATGGAAAAACACCATATGAAGTTTGGACAGGGCAAAAACCCAACGTCAGCTACTTCAGAGAATTCGGTTGCCAAGTGTATTTCTTGAATAGAAGATCTGGCAAAGATAAGTTCGAGGCAAAATGTAAAGTGGGTACTTTTTTGGGATACTCGGAACAATCAAAAGGTTATCGAGTTTGGATACCATCTGAGAAGAAAATAGAAATCACTCGAGATATAAAATTCTCAGAAAAATCAGAAATATCTATCAATGAATTTTGTGATTTCCTTCCAGATAATATCACAAACGAAGAAATCGATACACGATTGGAAACTTCGGACATCGAAATAAATGAATCGAAGGTTTTTGTATAAGTGTATATTTAATTTAATATACACTTTATACAAAAACCTTCGATTCATTCACCAAAAAGTGTATTCAGCTTTCCAACTTCATTCATCGAAATAAAACCTCTCGAAAGTTTAAAAAATAACGAGATGGAAAACGAGGTTGCGGAAGCCAAGGAAAATTTTCCCGAAGATAGAAATAGGTCCGATTCTACTGAAGAACTGAATACGGATTTGTCACAAACTAGGCGAGGACCCGGTAGACCTAAAATAATCAGATCTGGTTCCAGGGGAAGACCTCGCGAAGAATATCATCAATTACCACCAATTTCAATGGATATTGAGGAAACAGAGCAAGTTTTGAACGCTGGAGTACCTATGAAACAAGCAATTAATGGACCTGAGGCTGAAGAATGGTACAGTGCCATGGGCGGGGAAATAAAGTCGATTTTGAAAAATGATACATGGACACTTGTAGATCGTCCTAGAAACCATGATGTCATAGGAAGTCGAATCGTCTTAAGAAACAAGTATAAAGCCGATGGTACACTTGATCGAAGAAAAGCTCGACTAGTAGCTCAGGGCTTCAGCCAACAACCTGGAGTACATTTCAATCAGACTTTTGCTCCTGTTGCCCGTTTGAGTTCAATTCGGCTTATCGCAGCTCTAGCAGCTCGCTATGGAATGCATATTCATCAGCTAGACGTTACATGTGTTTATTTGAATGGTGAACTCGAAGAAGAGATTTATATGGAGCCACCGAAACAACTATCTGGAATCATAGAAGCATTAATAGAGAACGGAAATTGTAGAGCTGATATTCAAGTAAAAGCAAGAAATATGCATGAAGATCTGAAGAGCGGAGATAAAGTTTGTCTTCTGGAGAAATCTTTATACGGATTACGTCAAGCCGGAAGAAGCTGGTTCGAAAAATTGAATACGGTATTGAAATCTATCGGAGCTGAACCAACTAACTCTGATCCGTGTGTCTACCATTTGAACAAGGAAAACGATTTAGCTTTGATTACCTTCTACGTGGACGATATTCTGATTGCTTGTCGCAATCTTGAAATCATTTCCGATGTGAAATACACACTCTCCGAGATATTCGACATCAAAGATATTGGAAAAGTGGGTTACTGTCTTGGAATCGAATTCTCACGAGATGGAAATGAAATTTCCTTACATCAGAAAGGATACATCACAGATTTGTTACAACGTTTCGGAATGTCGGAATCCAAACCAGTTAGTACCCCAATGGATTCAAATGTTAAATTTGTAAAACCTTCAAAGTCTGACGCAGATGAAGAACTGAAGGTACCCTATCGTGAGTTGGTAGGCGCTCTTACATACTTGGCTGTGACTACAAAGCCTGATATAAGCTTTGCTGCCAGCTGTCTGGGACAGTTCAACAACTGCTTCAATAAAATCCACTGGACTGCTGCCAAACGAGTATTACGCTACCTTAAAGGGAGCATGAACCTCGGAATCATTTATAAACCAGACAATGAACCTCTCAAAGGATTCGTCGATGCTGATTGGGGCAACAATTTGGACGATAGACGTTCTTACACTGGATATTCGTTTATATTTGCTGGTGGACCCATATCTTGAGATTCGAAGAAACAGCGAACGGTTGCTCTTTCATCTACCGAAGCTGAGTATATGGGATTAACAGAAGTTGCCAAAGAAGCCACATATTTACAAAGATTTCTGTTCCAATTGGGATTCAATGATTTGGTAGATATAACGATCTATAATGATAATCGCAGTGCTATCATGCTTGCGGAAAATCCTACTTTCCATGCGAGAAGCAAGCATATAGATATACGACATCATTTTGTTCGCGAGGCACTCAAGAACAAAAAATTCCAAATACATCATGTTTCGACGGAAGAAATGGTTGCAGACATTTTAACGAAAAGTCTGCCCCGGCCAAAACACAACTCTTGCTTAGAAATGTTAGGATTGGGGATTTCAAGTTGTAGCTGTCATGTCTCGAGGGGAAGTGTTGAAGAACAAGAAATCCAGTCCTCTTTATCAGCTCGACATGATTACTACAGAAATGCTCTTTATACTGGAAACGATTGCTGGAGTGACGTAGTGATCAGTTCCGACAGTTGTCACAATAATTATCAATTTACTTCGATTTCGTTACTTATTCTTCGAAAAAAACTTCCTTCTCCAAGTAGTTTACGAATATTTAATTCCACTGCCGGAATTCTCTGGTCAACAGTATCTACATAGATTACCCGACGAGTACAGAATTCCCACACCTTTGTTGTGAGCTTGAAGACCTACAGGACCTCTCTCCTCAATGGAACAGCTGAACTCTAGAACTCCTTGCCGAGAGAGGCAAGGCTGAGGATTGCAAACTCAAAAAATGAATGTTAATTCGTATCTCCTGTTCTTTGATTCACGCGTTGTTCTTTGAACATTAGAGGGCTTTCACTTTGTGTGGATCTGTATGTATAGGAAAAAGATTTAAGTTGTATATAAGATTGGAAAAGTATGTCTCCGAGATAAAAGGAGTTCCTACCTGATATTCTTCCTGTGGCATAAATATTTACTAATCATCACTGTTCCTGTTCTGTCTTGAGCTTTTGTCTTATCCCGCTATGCCATCCTGCTGATGTAGTTATACAACAGCATCATAACCACGTATTCTTATAGGTAACAGAGATTTTATATGAACTTCAACAGAATTCTTAAGTGTATTCACTTGGCCAATTCACTCTCTTAGTCCCCATTTGGGACCCCAGTTCTCTCAACGAAAAGCAAAAGACACTTTCAGTGTTTTCGATCTGCCCGGAAAATAAACTGAACCTAACAAGAATTCGAAAATTGCGAATTTTCTTATATTGTTCATAGTCTTATTTTTTTCCCTCTGCGTCTTCCCATATTGCTTTGTTTTTGATTGCGAAGGTATGAAATTAGATTTTTCATCTTGAGTTTGAATCGAATGTCATTTCTAGGAATAAAAATCAATTCATTTTTAGAGATAATTAATTATTTTTGTATCATTATCAAACGTGATTTTAGAGGTTTGAATTATTATTTGAATATGAAATGAACGATTTTAATGTTCTATTTTTCTCAGAATCAAATCATTTCTAGTGATATTTCTGGAACACATCTGTTCAACGTGTCATTCAATTCGATACCAGAAGATTAGAAATTTTTGATCAATCCCATTATTCTGGAAGGTTATAGCTGAAATGGGATTCCTAAGGGTGTCCTGAAAACCTGGAATATTCGTTGAAAATGAATCCCACAAAAAAATGAATCGTTACAATCCCATATTACTCATTGTAGGTAGCAACAATAATTCATTGAAAATCTGATGTCGGTTGAAATTATGATTTATTTAAAAAAATTGTTCTAAAATTGTTCGTTCCGTTAATCAGCTGACGAACGTCAACCCTCGAAAGTCGAAACTTGTGCGAGCAATGGATCAACGAGGCCTTACCTTTTAACGTGCGATTACCCAGCACGTTGAAGGTTCATTATAAGTTCAATCCGAGACCTCTTGAAAATTTGGAAACATAATATCCTAGGATTGATGTTCAGTGAGGGATTCCTCGAAACAACTCTGAATGGAAGGTGAATTGTGGTCCATTATATTGAACAAACTGTGTGTTCCATGTTATTGTCTGGTAACTGCTCTAACTACAATGTGTGTTGAAATAATAGCCTTCGGGTAGAATCGAATCGAGCTGGATCCAAATTGTATTGCAATGTTTATATTCTTTGGGAATTCAATTTTCAATGCAATTCGCGTGGATATTTATTATCTTCATAATCTATCGAAACTCCACATACTCATTTGAATTTGAAAAAGGCCTTTGTGTCATTGAGACTTTCATTTCTCTCCAGATAAAACTCGAATAGTTCTTTATTCTGCTGTTGTTTGAAATAAACAAGGAAAAATGAGGAAGGACTTGGAATGAATGAATGTATGACTGGCTCAACTTGATGAGTCTTGTGTTTGATTCATCATCATAGTATGGAATGAGGAATGGATCTGCCACGTTTCAGGTTGACTGGTTTACGAATAACTATATTGCTGTTGCTGAAGACTGGCGTAGCGAGTTAGTAACAAGGTGAATGGCGTTTGATATGAAGATATCATTTATAATGTTCACTACAAGAACTATATAACAATTATTTGGGTCGTTTACGTTTCGGAAACTGCATATGCTTTCGTTTTTCCATGGCTATGATCTATGTCAACTGATTTCGTTAAAAACAGTCAACTGCAAACATCATGATGGAAAATTCAGTCAATTTTGTTTTGTAAGAATCTGCCTTGATAATTCACTTTGACTTACCTTTTTCTGTAGGTCGCCTCGATGCAGTTTCGACAGCAAAAAGAAAGTACTCTCTAGAGACAATTATTGTGATATATATATATATATATAAATATATATATATATATATATATATATATATATATATATATATATATATATATATATATATATATCCCAACTGGCAATTTTGAATTTCATAATAGTTGCGAAAATGTTTCGGAGAAACAAATTATAAAACTGCACAGAAATGTTTTCAAAGTGTTTATAAAACAGCTATAAGTAGTGAATTGGCACCGTTTTATATAACATTATGGTCTTCATTAATATTTTGTTGAGCCTTTTACAAACACTACAAAGTAGTTTCATAAACATTTCGACCGATACTATAAAATTTTTCTAACACTCCTAAAAAGTAGTTTTTTGAAGACTTCTCTTACTGCACTTCTGCAACATATTTGAGCGATACTTGTGAAATAATTATTAGACAATTCCATAAGAGTTTTTTAGTAGTATCAAGTGAGCGTTATAAAAGTTAATGCAGCCTGAGAAGATACCGATTAAATGAAAAAGTGTTGAAACTGTTTTTTTAAAGGCGCAAGAAGTAATTTTGTAGTGGACACTAGGAAAATATAATAGATTTGTCACCAACTTAAAACCAGCAAATAGAAAGGTTGAAGCCATTTTAATGATTTCCCTTCTGGACTTATAAAACTGTGAAAGACATTGTTTGTGCTTCAAAGATTAATATTTTTACTGCAAATGAAATTTTATTGCCAATATATATATATATATATATATATATATATATATAGCGTATTATTAGCAAAATTTAATCGCGCCACTCAGTTATTGATGTTTTTGGAAAAAAAAGATTGATTATACAAAAACTTACACTGTCGAAATATCAATTTTCTACTCGCAAACTCAACTCAGTTTGTTCTAAATAATATTATCTTATAATATTCATGTAAATTTCAGCTGTGAATATCACTATAGTTGCGGTATTTCATATCTTCAACTCATCTAATGTCGGTATTCCGGATTGCTATCATTTTAAAATGGCGTCATTCTATAAAATAATTTGGTATCAATAGCAACCATTTTAACGCATTTTAGCTACTATTAATCTCCTATGAAACTGTTAAGAAATACTGAGTTCTGGAAGTGATGGTATTGCGGCAGAGTCGGGCTACTAGATATTGCATGGGATTTCTCACATAGATTGGATATAAGTATTATCTATCAGGATGTTCTGGCTAGAAAGCTTCTTCCATAGGTTATGAAGGCTAAATTTCGAAGGAGCTTTTAGCTAGTAGTTTGAGGGTATATATACATGGTGTTACACTCAAATCGACGGATTTAATAATCATTATATTAACATTTTTCTGTTTTCAGCAAGAAAAAAATGTACACACTATGTATTACGTGAAATATTTTGGAGTGTTATGTTAGTATTTTCAATAAACAGAGTGACTCAAAAAGTTTCCAAATATTTTTTTGATGGAACACCCACGCTTCGAATCGAGTCTCAAGCTTTTACTGTATGATATTGTTTTTTGATTCTTTTGATTCATTCAAGTGAACCTGTTTTTGAAAATTAACGACAGAGATGCCCCTATCACTGCACATCAGAATATCGTAACATATTTTCAGTCTTCGTCTAAACGAACCACTTTTCTTAATTTTTTTCCAATATCCCACGACATCATGCGTTAGGTATTGTAAGTTATTGGGACATTGTTGTCAAATAACACCCACAAATTATACTTCATTGACCTCTGAAATAAATGACAGCTGGTTCTTCTTAAAAGCTGCATTTCATTCTTCGCGACAGTAAATATACATTCGCGGAAGCAATTTGATTGAATAACAGTTATTTTGTTGTGTTAGGATTGTAGTAAATATACCATACTATAATAGTATATTATGCAACGATCGTGTAATGATTTACATGAGAGTTGCATACGCTATTTTATCTACACCCAATGAATAATGAAGAACTAAAAATATTATAATATTGGGTATTTATATTGAACACAATTATAGTAGGTAATCAATCGTATTTCTTTGAAAAATTCTACGGATTTAATGGTATAACCACGGAAAATACAACAATGAGAGGAAAAAAAATGAAAAAAAAGTCTTTGCCGAGGACTGGAATTGAACCCGGGACGTTTAGGAATACTGCCCGCGCCGCTGACCACTCGACCATGAAAGCACATTCGACTTAAACGAAAATAACAACATATGTGTTGCATTTGTCAAATGAAAAATCTAATCCTTTCGAATGTATTTTTTTCTTGTCTAAGACATCTGTGAAGGAGTCGCTGGTAATTCTACTATATCACTGCTATAAGACATTTTCATTCGATTATCGAAAATTGACTGAATTCTTCAAAAATTCAATACCTACTGATTTTGACTTGACAAACGTCAAAATGCAAAGCTTGCACATCATGCTTGATTGAAAAATAATGAGTTTCTATTGGTTGAAAATCTGTATCGTAATGAAAATCTGTATCGTAATGGATTTCATTATAAAACGGGTGGTGGGCATATAACTGTATTATTAGAGTACGGGTGTAGATAAAATAGGAAATCATCATTGATGTGACAATATGGTAATAAAAACAAAATTGTGTTTGAAAGCATTTCAGTGAAATAATTTCATTGAAGCTACAGGAAGCAGTTATAAGATAAGCTTCGAATAGTTTTATAATAAACTAGCAGAAAAGTGCTCTAAAACTGCTTCAAAACGATTTACTTTCATTGCAAAATATGCTTTATAAGTTAGTTGTTGAAACGTTTCTGTGATAATTTCGTGACAATTTTATAACGGTTTTTTAATTTTATCTAATAAAATCTATTAGGAAATAAATTGAACTCTTTATTCTGTTCAAGACTTGGAAGCTTGAACAGAATAAAGAGTTCACTTTATGTCCATTTCCATGTTGACTGCACACCCGAATTATAAAGGGGTTTTTCGTCTTATATATTATATTTATATGTCAATTTTCTCCCAGTAGGTACAGAATTCATAACATAACTTTCATTGTACCAAAAAAAACAACTCTGTCTTTTTGGTCTCTTTTCTCGGGTTTCAATGTTTCCTGCTGCAGTCGAGAATGAGGAAGTAACAAGGATATCTTGAATATGCCCGCATCTCAAAATCAGTCAATCGTGAAGAGCCTCATACCGTCATATAGAGTAAACAAGTATGTGACGAATTTAACAATGAACATATCATACACCCGGTTCTTTCCCAGAAAATGTCCTATAGTTTTTGAACAGACATGGACTTTGCATTGAATGCAAACAAATGACGATACATCAATATAAACGATTCACACTTTGGATGATTCGTCTCCAAAGTTCAGAAATACAATTCAGTTTCATGCATTTCCGTAGCTGAATATCCCACCCGAATCCGACTTCCTGAATAAATCACCAGAATTATTGCCATTTCCTCGAGATAAACACAATATCTCGGTGAAATGTAGCAACACTAATGAAATATCGGAATATAATATTGGCGGAATACTTGACGATGAGACCGGAATGCTCAACGAACAGCGATAACGGTTGCCTATTTCAAGACGCTGGGCTCTAATAACTCGATTCACTATCATACAATAGTGTCCCAGACACAGGTCCTTGACAGTCCTTTTGTTATTGAATCAGCCTCAAGCTTCGATAGCCTCCGTTGGAGATCACCCGGAGATGATTAAACGGACCTCAAATGGTGTAATTTGAGCTGTTGCATCTCTTTCTCCAATCGATGTGTAAATTTCGGGGACTGCTGTAATTCACCATTCTCTTCTCAAGTTTTCCAAATAATTCTCGAAATTGAGTTCAACAGTGGAAGAACGTCAACTAGTGAATATATTGGTAATGTAGGAAAACTTTCAAAATATCACAGCTTGCTCAATGTCACTATTGAGTTTTAATTTTTAATTTTGCAAATTGATGTATCATGACCTTATTCGAATGAAATTCAATTTTTCAGTTGAAGTGATCAACTCGGAATGTTTTCGTTAGGATAAATTGAATTTTTTCGAAAAACTCATTTTTTTAGAGGCTGACTGGAGACAAAAAAACCATCATTTACTTCCAGTATTTCGTATCGGAGATAAAATATTTTATTGAAGTATTCAAAAGCTTGATTGTAGTCCTCGATGCACAGTTTGCCTTCAGAAAATTAGTTTGTAGTATTTTGACAAAATTCTTTTACAACGTATATACCAATTTTCATATACGAGGCTCAAGATATAACGAAACATCTTTGACGGTATCTTGCTGACTAGTATTTACAATGACGTTTTCGTTCCCTCTTAACAACATGCTCTCATTTATATCGACTACTTTCTGAGGAATCCGACTTTTTTTTATTAGATCGATGAATTTTTCTATAGTGAGCCTTCTTTCAATGTTCGAAGGCAATGGGAAGACATAATGATGAAAGTATATACTTTCTAATCTGTATGCAGCCTGAACTCATTGCAGAAATGCTTATAGTGGACACCACACGGCTGAAATCTGACTGAACTTGAATGGATGGCGATATATTTCGGACAATTTATCATGCGATTTTTTATTTTCCATCAAATTTTCAATAGATCATCTCAAATAATACTTCTGAGTATATTCATGATACCATTGTTAATTGCATTAGTACAAATCTGAGCAAGAATGAATTTATCATTTTTCACTGTGCAAGTACTCCACATTTGTTCCGGCAACTGTATCGCGAGTAGTATACTATATTGTGCAATATATTGTGTGCAATATATCCCTACTGTGTTGCGGGTATAAAAAATATACATCTCCCTGCTCTATAAATCAGCCCCTAAACTGGCAAGCTTATTATACACGAGCTGAATTTAATGCGACCATTTCCATTCGTCTGAGTGAGGTTCACATATCAGGAGGACAGGCTTGCTTATTTGGTGTTATTGGCTTCATGAAACAGCTGACTATATTTCGGCGTATTCCTAGCTGGCTGACGAAAGGGAATCAAGGCTAGTTCTGGGACAACGAAAAGACACGTCGGCATGTTTTACTCTTTAAAACATTTGCGATTGGAGATATCGTATAACCCATTCCTAACCGGATATAGAATAATTCTGATATTTGCATATCTGGTCTTCTGCCTAACGATTCGAAATCATTAAGGTCAGATGATATATTGAAATGGAAGTGGAAAAAAATCATGGTGACACGGTGCTCCAGAATTTGACGGATAAGCTTATACCGTGTTGAATCCCTTGCGAAATGATTGCTAATATACCCAAAAATTTGACTCATAAGAATCAAAATGACAATGATACCAATAATTCAACATGAATTCACAAGTATTTGGGGTTGAGAACGACCAAAAACATTTTATGGTTAATGCTAAACACAAAATGGATCTTTCATTATTCGTTGTTTTGATGATTTCATTTAATTTCGCAAGAAGTTCCATCGAAATGCCAGTTTCATTTCATGCCATTTTACTTGAAAACCGCTACTTTCGTACTTGAAGCGAATTCATATTTTATATTTGAATCAGAGAAGTTCGAAACAAGCTCATGTTGTTGAATTCTAGTCAGCGGCATAGAAAATAAAAAGAATGTTTTTTCAAATGTCAATTTCTCAGTTGCAACTTCTGCTGGAAAGTGAGCAGGAATATGAAGCATTGAGAGCTGTTTTGTGCTAATGTACTGGTTCAATATGGTAGAAGGCGCACGAAGTAAAATCTGCCTCAATAAGTAGAATTCAAGTTTGATCATTACGTTACATTGCTGAATCGCTTGTTCGAACCTGAGTGGTCATGACTCTCGCAACGAATCGATAGGAAAATAATACCCCATCTTATCTAGCGCCATTTGTAATATTTACCTGTGCATAATTCTCCGATGTCACTTACCAGCAGAGTTCATGTAGACGTGAAGTGAAGTGGCGCAGAGGATAAGAAACTTCAGTGAATTGTGGTACAAGTAAGCAGAGGTCAAATGTCAAACATCAAATGATCTCATCAGCTAATTCATATCAACTTAACCGAGTTCACTCGAATTGAACATAAAACTAGTTTTTACATGAAGATCTTGATGATGTTGATGGTTTTAATAACATGTATTGAAAAAATGTCTGACTCTTAAGAATGAAAATGATAATAATACCAATAATTCAATATGAATTCACAAATATTTAGGATCGAGAACGACCAAAATAATGATTTGATGAATAATGCTGAACATGAGAATGATCTTTCATTATTTGTTGTTTTGATAATGTTATTCGACTCCGCAGGAACTCCCATCGAAATGCCAGTTTCATTTAAAGCCAATTTACTTGAATGTTGATTGTTTTCAGATAATTTTTCTCGGGCTGTCATCCACTGATGATTCAACACAGTATCGATGATTGCACTGCGATTCATTTGAGTTGCTAACTTTCTTTTTTTGCGTGTGATCGGTGTCAATAAGGGTCGCTGATACCTGTTTATTGAGTATGATACCGCAAGGGAGGTATGTTTCCAATGAAGTCGCTCCGTTTCATATAGCCTTCATGGCAGAATAGAAAACTATTTGATTTCAGGTGGGAAGGCTATTACTTGATATGTATTTTTCTTCTGTAGCCTCTCGTCCATTTTGATCAATATAGAATTATAGCGAACTAATATCAGCTGAGTGGACATGGTAGTACTCGTTACATTTATCTGCAGTGCATCAGAATATCGAACCCTCGAGAACTTTCGAAGACAAAATTCGCGACAGGAGGACAGGAGGTTTTTTGCTTACACCCGATATTACGAAAACTAATAATTTTACATGACTGGTCAACGTGGTTCTGCTAAAACAAGTTGGGGATGAAAATTTGATATTCTCTTCATCTCGAGGGCAGAACCCCATACAAGGACAAGGACACAGCACTAGTAAATTCCCTTGCATGATAATGATCACAATCATTTTCAAGTGGACACATTCATGAAGGGAACAGTGGAATCATCACTCGTCCCATGAATTTTATTTCGAATTTGAAGAAAGACATGATGACGCCATAAATCCAGAATTCAACACCGTACAAGGCGATTTATGACCAAGAAATCAATAAGATAAACAATATCCAATCCCCAAGAGATCGTGAACGCTCATAAAGGAGTTGAGTTCATTGCTGCCGTGAAAAGTTTATGGCCATTAAAATACGAAATGCTATAAACTGATAATTTGCTGAGAGCGCCCTGCAAAGGGTGTAGTGTTAGAAAATTGATTCTTATGGAGAATGAATTATCAGAAACGATAGAATATCTGGATATTTTGAGGTTATGAGCTTTGGATCACACCTTCGTTGGCATTGAGTTCAGCCTTTTTGTTGCCCTGTTGAGAAGCGATTCTTGGGAATTAGACTTCTGACAAGTCACCATATTAATAGTGGAAGAATGAGAAGACTGTACCTTCGTTTATTATTGCTCTCGATGAAGCAACTACAGACGTTTTCTGATGTCCTAAAATGACCAAATGAATTAGAATGAAAAACTTAAATCAGACAAATAATCGAGCGGTCCACCCCAAAAAGACGCCTAAAATACACCTTCACCTATCGACATGAAACGAATGTTAAAAGCCTCGAATCGATTTTTCCATCATTGCCTACGAAAATTGTGAATAACTTTAAATCAACAAAGGCAAATTACAATACAAGACTAATTTATTTGGGTGAACTGAGCAAAATAAACACACAATTTTCCTCCTCAATATTTTTTCTAAAATGCGAAGCGTAGAGATATAAGTGATCGAAGATCAAAAATTACAAAAATTCACAATTGAAAACAATACCACCCATTCCCGATATGTTCCACCATACTCACGTGCAAGATAATACTTGAGAGTCATATTTTTCCATTCGAGCCCCTTCTCATTTATCTTGTAGATTTTGCAATCGAATTCAAATGTCAAATGTGGAATTTTCAAAGGAAGCCAAATTTTTCATCATTTTCGCCCTTTTCAAGCATACATTTTTATGGTTTTTGTCTCTTGTACATCTGACGAGTTAGCAATGGTGGCCACTGATTCAGTCGAAAGCGCTCTGCACGCGGATCAACCGGAAGTTCCAGCCAGCACATTTCTAACCGTGGAAGCCTAGCCGATCAAATATATATATATATATATATATATATATATATATATATATATATATATATATATATTTGATCGGCTAGGCTTCCACGGTTAGAAATGTGCTGGCTGGAACTTCCGGTTGATCCGCGTCTGGAAAGATTTACTTGTCTACGTTTCGACTCCCATTTCGGAGCCATTTTCAAGACTGCGTGACCTTGCGTCTAGGTCTGAGTTGTCTTACTAGCTGGCTATCATCACTGGAGATCGGGGATTGAAGGTTGGTGGGATTTAAGGGTTCATTGGTAATTATGGCAGGATCAGGTATCGGACGGTCAATGGGAGGTTCGAAAGGATTAGTTCCCAAGTCGGAGTAAATAGAAGTATGTCGGACCAAGAGTGGTTTCCAGGTATTAGGGAGTCTTTGAGAATCATCGCGTTTATTGAGACAGTTGGGACGTTTTTTGATTTCAATGGCTTCACGGGTAATTCTGGTTTGGAGGGTTTTGGCTGTGGCAACGGTTTTGGTGTTTTTGAAATCTATTTTGTGGCCTGTTTCTAAATGATGTTGGAATAATGCTGAGTTTGTGTCAGAATTACGGACTGCTAGTTCGTGTTCATATGCTCTACAGGACACTCGTCGGTTGGTCTGGCCGATGTATGTTCTGGGACAGTTAGAGCATGGTATTTCATATATTCCTTGGGTTTTATTGGGGATTGTGTCTTTGGGTGTTCGAAGGTAGGTGGATATTTGGTTGTTAGCTGTGAAAATGGTTTTGATGTCATGTCGTGTCAGAATTCGACTTATTTTATCAGTAACACCATGAATATATGGAAGGAAAGCTTTTTGTCGTTCAGGTTCATCCTTCGGGGGTCTAGGGTGAAGATCTCGGTTTTGCTGGAGTTTAAGAGACTTGTGGATTTGGGAATCGGAAAAATCGTTCTGGGTAAGTGTGGATTTGAGCTTTTCCATTTCATTGGATCTATTGTGGTTATCGGTGAGTTTGAAGGACCTATGTATGAGAGAATTCAGAACCGAATCCAATTGTGCTGGGTGATGATGAGACTTGGCATTGAGGTACCGGTTTGTGTGAGATGGTTTGCGGTAGACGGTGGGAGTGAAAGAATTGTTGGACTTCCTGATGAGAACATCCAAGAATGGGAGAGAGTCGTCCTTTTCTATTTCCATTGTGAATTGTATGTTGGGGTGAATGGTGTTAAGGTGGGTCAGGAATGTTGGTAGGGTTTCAAACCCATGAGGCCAAATGGCAAAGATGTCATCTACGTATCTGAGCCAGCAAGTGGGCTTGAGTTCAGATGTGTCAATGGCTCTGGTTTCGAAGTCCACCATGTAGAGGTTTGCAAGAACTGGGGAGAGAGGGGAACCCATCGGAGCTCCTTTCACTTGTTTGTAGAATTTGCCCTGAAATAGAAAGTATGTACTGGACATACAATGTCTGATGAGGTTGAGATTGTCTCTAGAGATTTGATGCTTGGTTTCCAAAACACTCAAGGTTTCAGCTAAAGGAATATTCGTGAAAAGAGATGCTACATCGAAGCTTACGAGGATGTCTGTTGGTCGGAGGTTTAAGGTTTTGAGTGTTTCAATGAAATGAAAAGAGTTTTGGATATACGACGAACACTGTTCTACTAGAGGTTGGAGGGTGTTTGCTAAGTATCTGGAAAGGGGTTGTGTTGGGCATCCAAAGGCGCTAACTATGGGACGGAGTGGGATATTCAGTTTGTGTATTTTTGGGAGGCCATATTTTCGGGGAATGCGCGAAGATTTCTCCCTCGGAATGAGAGCTTTCTTCTGGTCATTCGGGATATTGGAGTTGTTGATGAGGGTTTTGGTCTTTTTCTCGAGATACGTTGTGGGGTCTCTTGAAGTGTGTTGGTATTCAGGGGAGTTGATCAATGTTGTCATCTTTTCAACATAGTCTGTGGTGTTGAGGATCACAGTGGCGTTGCTCTTATCGGCTGGTAGAATGATGATATCTGGATTGTTGTGGAGATTCTTGAGGGACCGTCTCTCAGCTGGGGTTACATTGGATTGGGGGACTTTGGCTCTTCTCAATAAGGAAGCAACAAGTGTAATTTACTTCTTATGTCGTGAATGGTATTTCGAATAAGAGCGAAACTAGCATGTTCTAAGATGCGTTTAGTATGGAACGATTTGATGTGGTGTTTCAGACGGAATGACTTGGGAATTACTTGATGTTATCTGCAGGATTTAAGGAAGGCGAGGTCACAAAGGAGTTTGGATTTCTGGATGAGGAGTGATGAATAGGTTTTAGTAATTTTGAGTGTTTCCTTACCGTAAAGGCGTACTATTTGATCGGCTAGGCTTCGAACCTGAGTGGTCATGACTCTCGCAACGAATCGATAGGAAAATAATACCCCATCTTATCTAGCGCCATTTGTAATATTTACCTGTGCATAATTCTCCGATGTCACTTACCAGCAGAGTTCATGTAGACGTGAAGTGAAGTGGCGCAGAGGATAAGAAACTTCAGTGAATTGTGGTACAAGTAAGCAGAGGTCAAATGTCAAACATCAAATGATCTCATCAGCTAATTCATATCAACTTAACCGAGTTCACTCGAATTGAACATAAAACTAGTTTTTACATGAAGATCTTGATGATGTTGATGGTTTTAATAACATGTATTGAAAAAATGTCTGACTCTTAAGAATGAAAATGATAATAATACCAATAATTCAATATGAATTCACAAATATTTAGGATCGAGAACGACCAAAATAATGATTTGATGAATAATGCTGAACATGAGAATGATCTTTCATTATTTGTTGTTTTGATAATGTTATTCGATTCCGCAGGAACTCCCATCGAAATGCCAGTTTCATTTAAAGCCAATTTACTTGAATGTTGATTGTTTTCAGATAATTTTTCTCGGGCTGTCATCCACTGATGATTCAATACAGTATCGATGATTGCACTGCGATTCATTTGAGTTGCTAACTTTCTTTCATTGCGTGTGATCGGTGTCAATAAGGGTCGCTGATACCTGTTTATTGAGTATGATACCGCAAGGGAGGTATGTTTCCAATGAAGTCGCTCCGTTTCATATAGCCTTCATGGCAGAATAGAAAACTATTTGATTTCAGGTGGGAAGGCTATTACTTGATATGTATTTTTCTTCTGTAGCCTCTCGTCCATTTTGATCAATATAGAATTATAGCGAACTAATATCAGCTGAGTGGACATGGTAGTACTCGTTACATTTATCTGCAGTGCATCAGAATATCGAACCCTCGAGAACTTTCGAAGACAAAATTCGCGACAGGAGGACAGGAGGTTTTTTGCTTACACCCGATATTACGAAAACTAATAATTTTACATGACTGGTCAACGTGGTTCTGCTAAAACAAGTTGGGGATGAAAATTTGATATTCTCTTCATCTCGAGGGCAGAACCCCATACAAGGACAAGGACACAGCACTAGTAAATTCCCTTGCATGATAATGATCACAATCATTTTCAAGTGGACACATTCATGAAGGGAACAGTGGAATCATCACTCGTCCCATGAATTTTATTTCGAATTTGAAGAAAGACATGATGACGCCATAAATCCAGAATTCAACACCGTACAAGGCGATTTATGACCAAGAAATAAATAAGATAAACAATATCCAATCCCCAAGAGATCGTGAACGCTCATAAAGGAGTTGAGTTCATTGCTGCCGTGAAAAGTTTATGGCCATTAAAATACGAAATGCTATAAACTGATAATTTGCTGAGAGCGCCCTGCAAAGGGTGTAGTGTTAGAAAATTGATTCTTATGGAGAATGAATTATCAGAAACGATAGAATATCTGGATATTTTGAGGTTATGAGCTTTGGATCACACCTTCGTTGGCATTGAGTTCAGCCTTTTTGTTGCCCTGTTGAGAAGCGATTCTTGGGAATTAGACTTCTGACAAGTCACCATATTAATAGTGGAAGAATGAGAAGACTGTACCTTCGTTTATTATTGCTCTCGATGAAGCAACTACAGACGTTTTCTGATGTCCTAAAATGACCAAATGAATTAGAATGAAAAACTTAAATCAGACAAATAATCGAGCGGTCCACCCCAAAAAGACGCCTAAAATACACCTTCACCTATCGACATGAAACGAATGTTAAAAGCCTCGAATCGATTTTTCCATCATTGCCTACGAAAATTGTGAATAACTTTAAATCAACAAAGGCAAATTACAATACAAGACTAATTTATTTGGGTGAACTGAGCAAAATAAACACACAATTTTCCTCCTCAATATTTTTTCTAAAATGCGAAGCGTAGAGATATAAGTGATCGAAGATCAAAAATTACAAAAATTCACAATTGAAAACAATACCACCCATTCCCGATATGTTCCACCATACTCACGTGCAAGATAATACTTGAGAGTCATATTTTTCCATTCGAGCCCCTTCTCATTTATCTTGTAGATTTTGCAATCGAATTCAAATGTCAAATGTGGAATTTTCAAAGGAAGCCAAATTTTTCATCATTTTCGCCCTTTTCAAGCATACATTTTTATGGTTTTTGTCTCTTGTACATCTGACGAGTTAGCAATGGTGGCCACTGATTCAGTCGAAAGCGCTCTGCACATCTGTTTCACATACGAATAAATATATATATATATATATATATATATATATATATATATATATATATATATATATATATATATATGTATATATATATATATATATATATATATATATATATATATATATATATATATTTGATCGGCTAGGCTTCCGCGGTTAGAAATGTGCTGGCTGGAACTTCCGGTTGATCCGCGTCTGGAAAGATTTACTTGTCTACGTTTCGACTCCCATTTCGGAGCCATTTTCAAGACTGCGTGACCTTGCGTCTAGGTCTGAGTTGTCTTACTAGCTGGCTATCATCACTGGAGATCGGGGATTGAAGGTTGGTGGGATTTAAGGGTTCATTGGTAATTATGGCAGGATCAGGTATCGGACGGTCAATGGGAGGTTCGAAAGGATTAGTTCCCAAGTCGGAGTAAATAGAAGTATGTCGGACCAAGAGTGGTTTCCAGGTATTAGGGAGTCTTTGAGAATCATCGCGTTTATTGAGACAGTTGGGACGTTTTTTGATTTCAATGGCTTCACGGGTAATTCTGGTTTGGAGGGTTTTGGCTGTGGCAACGGTTTTGGTGTTTTTGAAATCTATTTTGTGGCCTGTTTCTAAATGATGTTGGAATAATGCTGAGTTTGTGTCAGAATTACGGACTGCTAGTTCGTGTTCATATGATCTACAGGACACTCGTCGGTTGGTCTGGCCGATGTATGTTCTGGGACAGTTAGAGCATGGTATTTCATATATTCCTTGGGTTTTATTGGGGATTGTGTCTTTGGGTGTTCGAAGGTAGGTGGATATTTGGTTGTTAGCTGTGAAAATGGTTTTGATGTCATGTCGTGTCAGAATTCGACTTATTTTATCAGTAACACCATGAATATATGGAAGGAAAGCTTTTTGTCGTTCAGGTTCATCCTTCGGGGGTCTAGGGTGAAGATCTCGGTTTTGCTGGAGTTTAAGAGACTTGTGGATTTGGGAATCGGAAAAATCGTTCTGGGTAAGTGTGGATTTGAGCTTTTCCATTTCATTGGATCTATTGTGGTTATCGGTGAGTTTGAAGGACCTATGTATGAGAGAATTCAGAACCGAATCCAATTGTGCTGGGTGATGATGAGACTTGGCATTGAGGTACCGGTTTGTGTGAGATGGTTTGCGGTAGACGGTGGGAGTGAAAGAATTGTTGGACTTCCTGATGAGAACATCCAAGAATGGGAGAGAGTCGTCCTTTTCTATTTCCATTGTGAATTGTATGTTGGGGTGAATGGTGTTAAGGTGGGTCAGGAATGTTGGTAGGGTTTCAAACCCATGAGGCCAAATGGCAAAGATGTCATCTACGTATCTGAGCCAGCAAGTGGGCTTGAGTTCAGATGTGTCAATGGCTCTGGTTTCGAAGTCCACCATGTAGAGGTTTGCAAGAACTGGGGAGAGAGGGGAACCCATCGGAGCTCCTTTCACTTGTTTGTAGAATTTGCCCTGAAATAGAAAGTATGTACTGGACATACAATGTCTGATGAGGTTGAGATTGTCTCTAGAGATTTGATGCTTGGTTTCCAAAACACTCAAGGTTTCAGCTAAAGGAATATTCGTGAAAAGAGATGCTACATCGAAGCTTACGAGGATGTCTGTTGGTCGGAGGTTTAAGGTTTTGAGTGTTTCAATGAAATGAAAAGAGTTTTGGATATACGACGAACACTGTTCTACTAGAGGTTGGAGGGTGTTTGCTAAGTATCTGGAAAGGGGTTGTGTTGGGCATCCAAAGGCGCTAACTATGGGACGGAGTGGGATATTCAGTTTGTGTATTTTTGGGAGGCCATATTTTCGGGGAATGCGCGAAGATTTCTCCCTCGGAATGAGAGCTTTCTTCTGGTCATTCGGGATATTGGAGTTGTTGATGAGGGTTTTGGTCTTTTTCTCGAGATACGTTGTGGGGTCTCTTGAAGTGTGTTGGTATTCAGGGGAGTTGATCAATGTTGTCATCTTTTCAACATAGTCTGTGGTGTTGAGGATCACAGTGGCGTTGCTCTTATCGGCTGGTAGAATGATGATATCTGGATTGTTGTGGAGATTCTTGAGGGACCGTCTCTCAGCTGGGGTTACATTGGATTGGGGGACTTTGGCTCTTCTCAATAAGGAAGCAACAAGTGTAATTTACTTCTTATGTCGTGAATGGTATTTCGAATAAGAGCGAAACTAGCATGTTCTAAGATGCGTTTAGTATGGAACGATTTGATGTGGTGTTTCAGACGGAATGACTTGGGAATTACTTGATGTTATCTGCAGGATTTAAGGAAGGCGAGGTCACAAAGGAGTTTGGATTTCTGGATGAGGAGTGATGAATAGGTTTTAGTAATTTTGAGTGTTTCCTTACCGTAAAGGCGTACTATTTGATCGGCTAGGCTTCGAACCTGAGTGGTCATGACTCTCGCAACGAATCGATAGGAAAATAATACCCCATCTTATCTAGCGCCATTTGTAATATTTACCTGTGCATAATTCTCCGATGTCACTTACCAGCAGAGTTCATGTAGACGTGAAGTGAAGTGGCGCAGAGGATAAGAAACTTCAGTGAATTGTGGTACAAGTAAGCAGAGGTCAAATGTCAAACATCAAATGATCTCATCAGCTAATTCATATCAACTTAACCGAGTTCACTCGAATTGAACATAAAACTAGTTTTTACATGAAGATCTTGATGATGTTGATGGTTTTAATAACATGTATTGAAAAAATGTCTGACTCTTAAGAATGAAAATGATAATAATACCAATAATTCAATATGAATTCACAAATATTTAGGATCGAGAACGACCAAAATAATGATTTGATGAATAATGCTGAACATGAGAATGATCTTTCATTATTTGTTGTTTTGATAATGTTATTCGATTCCGCAGGAACTCCCATCGAAATGCCAGTTTCATTTAAAGCCAATTTACTTGAATGTTGATTGTTTTCAGATAATTTTTCTCGGGCTGTCATCCACTGATGATTCAATACAGTATCGATGATTGCACTGCGATTCATTTGAGTTGCTAACTTTCTTTCATTGCGTGTGATCGGTGTCAATAAGGGTCGCTGATACCTGTTTATTGAGTATGATACCGCAAGGGAGGTATGTTTCCAATGAAGTCGCTCCGTTTCATATAGCCTTCATGGCAGAATAGAAAACTATTTGATTTCAGGTGGGAAGGCTATTACTTGATATGTATTTTTCTTCTGTAGCCTCTCGTCCATTTTGATCAATATAGAATTATAGCGAACTAATATCAGCTGAGTGGACATGGTAGTACTCGTTACATTTATCTGCAGTGCATCAGAATATCGAACCCTCGAGAACTTTCGAAGACAAAATTCGCGACAGGAGGACAGGAGGTTTTTTGCTTACACCCGATATTACGAAAACTAATAATTTTACATGACTGGTCAACGTGGTTCTGCTAAAACAAGTTGGGGATGAAAATTTGATATTCTCTTCATCTCGAGGGCAGAACCCCATACAAGGACAAGGACACAGCACTAGTAAATTCCCTTGCATGATAATGATCACAATCATTTTCAAGTGGACACATTCATGAAGGGAACAGTGGAATCATCACTCGTCCCATGAATTTTATTTCGAATTTGAAGAAAGACATGATGACGCCATAAATCCAGAATTCAACACCGTACAAGGCGATTTATGACCAAGAAATAAATAAGATAAACAATATCCAATCCCCAAGAGATCGTGAACGCTCATAAAGGAGTTGAGTTCATTGCTGCCGTGAAAAGTTTATGGCCATTAAAATACGAAATGCTATAAACTGATAATTTGCTGAGAGCGCCCTGCAAAGGGTGTAGTGTTAGAAAATTGATTCTTATGGAGAATGAATTATCAGAAACGATAGAATATCTGGATATTTTGAGGTTATGAGCTTTGGATCACACCTTCGTTGGCATTGAGTTCAGCCTTTTTGTTGCCCTGTTGAGAAGCGATTCTTGGGAATTAGACTTCTGACAAGTCACCATATTAATAGTGGAAGAATGAGAAGACTGTACCTTCGTTTATTATTGCTCTCGATGAAGCAACTACAGACGTTTTCTGATGTCCTAAAATGACCAAATGAATTAGAATGAAAAACTTAAATCAGACAAATAATCGAGCGGTCCACCCCAAAAAGACGCCTAAAATACACCTTCACCTATCGACATGAAACGAATGTTAAAAGCCTCGAATCGATTTTTCCATCATTGCCTACGAAAATTGTGAATAACTTTAAATCAACAAAGGCAAATTACAATACAAGACTAATTTATTTGGGTGAACTGAGCAAAATAAACACACAATTTTCCTCCTCAATATTTTTTCTAAAATGCGAAGCGTAGAGATATAAGTGATCGAAGATCAAAAATTACAAAAATTCACAATTGAAAACAATACCACCCATTCCCGATATGTTCCACCATACTCACGTGCAAGATAATACTTGAGAGTCATATTTTTCCATTCGAGCCCCTTCTCATTTATCTTGTAGATTTTGCAATCGAATTCAAATGTCAAATGTGGAATTTTCAAAGGAAGCCAAATTTTTCATCATTTTCGCCCTTTTCAAGCATACATTTTTATGGTTTTTGTCTCTTGTACATCTGACGAGTTAGCAATGGTGGCCACTGATTCAGTCGAAAGCGCTCTGCACATCTGTTTCACATACGAATAATATATATATATATATATATATATATATATATATATATATATATATATATATATATATATATGTATATATATATATATATATATATATATATATATATATATATATATATATATATTTGATCGGCTAGGCTTCCGCGGTTAGAAATGTGCTGGCTGGAACTTCCGGTTGATCCGCGTCTGGAAAGATTTACTTGTCTACGTTTCGACTCCCATTTCGGAGCCATTTTCAAGACTGCGTGACCTTGCGTCTAGGTCTGAGTTGTCTTACTAGCTGGCTATCATCACTGGAGATCGGGGATTGAAGGTTGGTGGGATTTAAGGGTTCATTGGTAATTATGGCAGGATCAGGTATCGGACGGTCAATGGGAGGTTCGAAAGGATTAGTTCCCAAGTCGGAGTAAATAGAAGTATGTCGGACCAAGAGTGGTTTCCAGGTATTAGGGAGTCTTTGAGAATCATCGCGTTTATTGAGACAGTTGGGACGTTTTTTGATTTCAATGGCTTCACGGGTAATTCTGGTTTGGAGGGTTTTGGCTGTGGCAACGGTTTTGGTGTTTTTGAAATCTATTTTGTGGCCTGTTTCTAAATGATGTTGGAATAATGCTGAGTTTGTGTCAGAATTACGGACTGCTAGTTCGTGTTCATATGATCTACAGGACACTCGTCGGTTGGTCTGGCCGATGTATGTTCTGGGACAGTTAGAGCATGGTATTTCATATATTCCTTGGGTTTTATTGGGGATTGTGTCTTTGGGTGTTCGAAGGTAGGTGGATATTTGGTTGTTAGCTGTGAAAATGGTTTTGATGTCATGTCGTGTCAGAATTCGACTTATTTTATCAGTAACACCATGAATATATGGAAGGAAAGCTTTTTGTCGTTCAGGTTCATCCTTCGGGGGTCTAGGGTGAAGATCTCGGTTTTGCTGGAGTTTAAGAGACTTGTGGATTTGGGAATCGGAAAAATCGTTCTGGGTAAGTGTGGATTTGAGCTTTTCCATTTCATTGGATCTATTGTGGTTATCGGTGAGTTTGAAGGACCTATGTATGAGAGAATTCAGAACCGAATCCAATTGTGCTGGGTGATGATGAGACTTGGCATTGAGGTACCGGTTTGTGTGAGATGGTTTGCGGTAGACGGTGGGAGTGAAAGAATTGTTGGACTTCCTGATGAGAACATCCAAGAATGGGAGAGAGTCGTCCTTTTCTATTTCCATTGTGAATTGTATGTTGGGGTGAATGGTGTTAAGGTGGGTCAGGAATGTTGGTAGGGTTTCAAACCCATGAGGCCAAATGGCAAAGATGTCATCTACGTATCTGAGCCAGCAAGTGGGCTTGAGTTCAGATGTGTCAATGGCTCTGGTTTCGAAGTCCACCATGTAGAGGTTTGCAAGAACTGGGGAAAGAGGGGAACCCATCGGAGCTCCTTTCACTTGTTTGTAGAATTTGCCCTGAAATAGAAAGTATGTACTGGACATACAATGTCTGATGAGGTTGAGATTGTCTCTAGAGATTTGATGCTTGGTTTCCAAAACACTCAAGGTTTCAGCTAAAGGAATATTCGTGAAAAGAGATGCTACATCGAAGCTTACGAGGATGTCTGTTGGTCGGAGGTTTAAGGTTTTGAGTGTTTCAATGAAATGAAAAGAGTTTTGGATATACGACGAACACTGTTCTACTAGAGGTTGGAGGGTGTTTGCTAAGTATCTGGAAAGGGGTTGTGTTGGGCATCCAAAGGCGCTAACTATGGGACGGAGTGGGATATTCAGTTTGTGTATTTTTGGGAGGCCATATTTTCGGGGAATGCGCGAAGATTTCTCCCTCGGAATGAGAGCTTTCTTCTGGTCATTCGGGATATTGGAGTTGTTGATGAGGGTTTTGGTCTTTTTCTCGAGATACGTTGTGGGGTCTCTTGAAGTGTGTTGGTATTCAGGGGAGTTGATCAATGTTGTCATCTTTTCAACATAGTCTGTGGTGTTGAGGATCACAGTGGCGTTGCTCTTATCGGCTGGTAGAATGATGATATCTGGATTGTTGTGGAGATTCTTGAGGGACCGTCTCTCAGCTGGGGTTACATTGGATTGGGGGACTTTGGCTCTTCTCAATAAGGAAGCAACAAGTGTAATTTACTTCTTATGTCGTGAATGGTATTTCGAATAAGAGCGAAACTAGCATGTTCTAAGATGCGTTTAGTATGGAACGATTTGATGTGGTGTTTCAGACGGAATGACTTGGGAATTACTTGATGTTATCTGCAGGATTTAAGGAAGGCGAGGTCACAAAGGAGTTTGGATTTCTGGATGAGGAGTGATGAATAGGTTTTAGTAATTTTGAGTGTTTCCTTACCGTAAAGGCGTACTATTTGATCGGCTAGGCTTCCGCGGTTAGAAATGTGCTGGCTGGAACTTCCGGTTGATCCGCGTCTGGAAAGATTTACGTGTCTACGTTTCGACTCCCATTTCGGAGCCGGTTTCAAGACTGCGTGACCTTGCGTCTAGGTCTGAGTATATATATATATATATATATATATATATATATATATATATATGATGCGTTGTTTTTCCGGGTTTCATTCCGTGTTCTGTGGTTTTGATCCTCTGAAGGATAATTCTCACAACGTTTCGGCAAAGTCTCATTTGCCATCTTCTAGGTGATGTCTTGAGTTTCGATCTCCGAACTCAAGACTTTGCCGAAACGTTGTGAGAATTATCCTTCAGAGGATCGAAACCACAGAACACGGAATGAAACCCGAAAAAACAACGCATCATACTTCGTCCGTGAGAATCTTCATATATATATATATATATATATATATTCAACAAATGAATGAAATGATAACGGCATTCAGACAAATCATAAGAATTTGAGAAAAATAAACTTCTTCGAGCGGGATTCCAACCCACGACCTTACGTTATCATTTCATTCATTTGTTAATTATACAGACACTAATACATCTATCGTTTCTATAATATATATTTATTGTCCGAGATAATCCCTTCGAAATTGTTTCAACCCCTTTCGCAGACACGAAGAACTCTCCAAACGAAAACTTTCCAGACTTGTTTTTCCCGCTAAGAACATCAATTCTGCCAGAGGTAAATATTATTTTTCATGAAAGCACTCAATTAAGTATTCCATCAATTTTTCGATGTGACTCCGTTTCTCCCTTTTAATTGCTTTTTTGCTATGTCACGGTCGGCGCTGCAAATTATATCGATGTCTGCCAGTCGTTTAACGTTTTCCATTTAATTGAATATGACGAATGGTGAAAGGCTACACTAAAAATAAACTGGATATTTTTTCACCGTTGCCACCCTTGAAATATGTATTAAACACGGTAATTGAGTTCGTGACGTTCGTACGAAATATTTTTTTTGTGTTCGATTTCTGATTTGGGGTATCATGCCAAGTTGTATGTTATTTACGAATTAGTTGAGACATTCTGCATCACTTCTCGGAAACAGTTTGAACTTTATGAATTAAAGAAATTTAGACAAAACTTTTTATTCGCGTTTACTTGAATATGGTTGACAATTATAGTAAAGAGCCCCCGATGCTAAATGGAGATTCACTATTGGGTCGCAAAGCTCCGATGATGAGAGCGGCTATAGATTTTCAAAAATGTAAAAAAAACGTTTCATGGATATACTCGAGCGTGCCAGATATTCATTCATGTTCTCCGTTTTGAACGTATATTAATCTGATTTTTTGCTTGATGGGTTTGGTCGTACGTAAGGGTTGAAAAAGAAAAAAAATCTCAATAGAGCACGTTCTTTGTTTTTTTATATTTGGTGCCCGAGGAGCTTTATGTCTCGATTAATCATATGAAAAGTCCGGATTTATATAGCACCATGTCTTGCTTTTGTATTTCACAAGATTGCAAGTTACCCCAATCATGCAGCTGCACACATTGAACTTTTTCGACGTATTTTTGATACGATTTGTGGAAATCGTCTGATTGAATATTTATCGTTTTGCTTGAACCATTTCCTTCGAAATGAAGAAAATTCATTAACGCTCGAGATGTAGGGATTACGTTTTTTTACAACTTTGTAGCCCTCCCCTTTCTCAAATTGACAAATAAGTGAAATATACACTTATTGGTACATAATGAACTCACCCTACCTCAATCTGACGCGCTCGAGAATTTCTGATGATCTTTTTTTTCACCGACCTGATCCTTATATATATGGGACTCATATTTGGTGGAGGTATTTGACCGGATACAAACGTATCTCACTGTATAGCAATCCAAAAAAATGTCCACAAAATTCCCGCTTGGGCTTCCCCACTATTATCTCTGCTCAATGGTATCGGTTTGGATTTGCATTGTTTATACCAGTTACACTATCCAAACATGTTGCGAAGAAAAGTTAGAAGAAATACAAATCAAATGAGGCAATGGAATCCAAACACAATGTTGGAATTGATTCTTCGTCAAAGAATACAATTATAGTTTTGATTGATAGAAAAAAAATAATATTGTTACTAAAATATTGAGATCATGATCATGGAGTAGCAGAGTAAAAAAATACAAAAATACCCGAATTCCCTATGGTGAGGAAAGGAGGACGCTAACAATGAGACGCACTGATGCTACTATTAGGGCGCGCTGATTGTTCGACGAACGTATCACGAATAGCCCGGGAGGTACCGTCAAATTTTCATGGGTGATTTGAGTATGATTAATTTTGATTTCAGAAGGTTTTTTTCTCAAAACAAATGATTACAGTAGGTGTCAGCTGGCACGACTACGTGGAGTGCAGGCGTGGGAGGTTGCGAAAGTCGTTGAAAAAATTAACTTCTCGTATCATTTGAAAAGAGCTATACATTTGTGAAATCTTTGAATACAACATATACATTCAAAAAAAATATTGATAAGTGGATAACGTCGTCAGCTGACCGTATCAAGATGTATAAAAAATTCAGATGATCGGATCATTTGAGTATGGCACAAAATTTAATACGTGTTAGTTTTATATCTGAACATTGTTCAAATTCATGTCAGCTGGCGATACAATATGGATAAACGTGTCAGCTGAGCTTTCAAAGTGTACTGTAGCATTTAGGCGCGTGGCGCGATGATGATACGGCTAACGTATTTTGACACATCTTATTGTCAGCTAACAATTAATTATTTATTTTATTCAATATAAGTGTTCAAAACACTAGGCGTTGGTGAATTTCATATGTAATGACTGGGAGCAGAACTACATGATGCCGTTTTTCTCAAATAAAATTGTATACGTTAATTAAGAGTCTTGTTGCAAGTTTGAAGAAGTCAACGGTGAAGTTGTGAAAACAATTGACGATAATTTGTCGTGTCCTTCACACGAAGAAGCAGATACGGAAATTGTTTTTCATGTATCCCAATTACAATCAGATGATCGTGTCGTAATAAGATGTTCAGACACTGATGTTTTAATAATATTATTAGGAAACATGCCAGTGCTGCAAAATAATTTGGAGATAAGAATCCTGGCTGGTTCCGGTAATTATCGCAGATATGTAGACGTCAACAAGATGTATAATAAGCTGGGTGAACGATTATGTTTGGCACTACCAGCTTTCCACGCACTCACAGGATGCGACTACAACCCAGTGTTTTACAGAAAAGGAAAGAAGAAACCACTAGTAATTCTACGTAAATTCCCAAAATATGTTGAATCGCTGATCAAGATTTCGAGCGAATCTCTTGAAAGCGTGCTTGAAGAAAATTTTTCAATTTTGAAGGAATTTGTCTGCCGAGTTTATGGTTTCAACCAAATCAATAATATTGATTTGGTAGGAGTTGAAACTTTCCTGAAGGCCTATAAAGTCAGTGACAAAGAAGATATTCTGAAAATCAATCAGAATTTGGCACTTTTGCGAACTTCGTATATATCGCAATGGTGAAGTCATGCCTATCTTCGTACGACAACTATGTCGAAACCAACAGATTTCGGATGGAACGAACGAGATGGGAAATATATTTTCAAGTGGTTCAAAGGCGAACAGTTACCAAAACTAGATAGCATCACCAACGATGGCGAAGAAATTACAGGTATTCTATTCTTATATTTTATTCATTGAAATCAATTTAATCAACTCCTATGATCATCATACTTACAGATATTTTGGAACATATGCAACAAAATAATGCTGAAGAAGTTGAAGAGGAATCAGAACCTGACATTGATGATCATTCTGACAGCTGCTCTGACTCTGACGATGACTCTTATTAATTGTTTCATACTAAAAGCTACGCCATATGGAATGAGTTTCAAATTATTGAATATACTTTTTTGATGAACTTCTGAAATTCATTCTTCAAGTAGTAGTTCTTCCTAACATTCATATTATGAAATAGAAGAAATAATTGTCAGCTGTCAATAAGATGTGGCAAAATATGTTAGCCGTATCATCATCGCGCCGCGCGACTAAATGCTACAGTACACTTTGAAAGCTCAGCTAACACGTTTATTCAGATTGTATCGCCAGCTGTCATGAATTTGAACAATTTTCAGATATAAAACTAACACGTATTAAATTTTGAGCCATACTCAAATGATCCGATCTTCTGCATTTTTTATACATCTTGTAACGGTCAGCTGACGATGTTATCCACTGATCACATGCAGCTGACATATTTTTTTCAAATGTATATGTTGTATTCAAAGAGTTCACAAATGTATAGCTCTTTTCAAATGATACGAGAAGTTAATTTTTTCAACGACTTTCGCAACCTCCCACGCTTGCACTCCACGCAGTTAGACCAGCTGACAGTGGTTTTTGTAATATTCGCTGAACCTAATGTCTATATAAAAAAAATGAACCGTTTTCAAATGCTCCGGTAAAATTTGACGGCAGCTCCCGGGCTAGAACGTATCGTTCAGAAAAACGTAGAGCGATATGAAATGTGTGTGTTGAACTGCGATAGAACATCACGAGCGTATACGTTCGGTTCTCGAGAATCAAGCCCCTGAGCTGCAATTCTTGAGTCATACGGATTTCATTCTCATACGAATAGAGTGACGTGGAGATATATGGACTGAATGTGTTGAACTGCATCACAACACAAAGTCGTATACGGATTTATTTCAAGAATTGCAGCCCTGGATTTCTACGCTGGAGTTACTAGATGCATCGCTAGTGAGAATGTAGGCAGCTTTCTTCAATTTCTTTTGAACCAGTGCCCCTCCTTGTGTATGATTTCTCATTGTGTGTTTTTCTTTCACTTGTCTTCTGGTTCCTCCTGTGTAGGATTTGGCGCACTCGCATGGTATTCGGTGAACGCAATTGTTTGTGTCGCTGTTTTTATCTGGTAGTCGAGATTTGATGAGCTGGCTGCATATTGTTTGGCCTGATCGAAAACGAAGAAAGTACGATCAGCAAGAATTTCTTAATGAAAAAACATGTGAGATCGATTGCTAACGGTGCTTCCCAGAAGCTTTTGTGCAAAGAAATAATTCTTTTCCGTATATTGAAATAACGTTCCAATTGGTAGGTGTCGGCATCAAAACATCCATTGAAGCTCCTTGATCCTTTTCAGGGGAAGGCAATCCGTATTGAAGGTGATTATCTGCTCACGAACTCGCTAACTCCATTGGAGCATCGTGGGAGAGTCGAAGACTTGTCTCTCTTTTATATATCTTTTGAGACGGTCAGTGCTCTTACGCATCGTTGTAAATCATTCCACCTTTGGCAGTATCGACACGGGAGCTTGAGGACCTGTCGAACCTTTCCTACTCAAGCATCTTTTTTCAATGGAACAGCTGAACATAGGAACTCCTTGCTAACAAAAGATTTTCCTGAGGCTTACATTACAAACTCCAGAAATTCATAGTTGAATCGTGTGAATCTGTATAAAAAAAAACATTCCCAACAACTATGCGTTCAGTCACCCCAGCGTAGGAATCCGGAATTTGTGGAATCCACTCATCCAGAGGATGCACCAAGTTCGTCTGGATGAATGAAAATCTCTCGCCAATACATCCATTCCCTACTGAAACTGATCAGCGCGCCCTGTTGATAGCACCGGCGAGTCGCATTATTAGCACCCCCTTTTCCCCACCCTAAGGAATAGGGGATTTCATGATCGATCAAACGTCTAAATCTTGTCAGTCTGTCGTAAGCACACTCAACTTGAAACTAACCTTCGATTATATTCTTCGACCAGTTACAAGGTGTCTGACCCTTGATCTTTTGGTCTGATATGAGGGTATTTAGTTTTCAGTTTTTCAACAATAATTATGAGGGGTTTTTCAGTCATTTTTCTTCACAATATAATTTTTATAAATTGATTTTCTGCGCATATAATACCCAGATTTTCAACATCGATGCGGTTTTCATCGAAAGTGAAAACATGTTTCTTCGACCAAAACTCTGAAACCCTAAGCATTCATGATCGAAAAGAAGGGGTGTGTCAATAGGCTACTATCAGCTGTAATTTACATTAGAAAGTATCGAGGTAAATATTTTTTTTAAACTTGGTATTGATATACCAACGTGAACCTACCGAAGTTGTTATATGCCGTCTATTCTTGATGAAGGGTAGCTCTCCTTCTAGGTGACATCATTCAATTTACTATAATCGACACAGAATCTCGTAGATTTATCCTTCTTGGAAACCAACACAACAGGTGCAGACAAAAGGGCTCGATGAATCTTCAATCGCACCGTCTCTCATCATCTTGTCGACAAGCTCTTCCACCTCCTATTGCTTGGCGAATGAAATTCTTCTTGGTGGTTGCCGAATTGGATGAGCTTGGCCAGTATCGATTCTGTGTTTGGGGTTTCATCACATTGCTAAACTACTCCAACGCAGCACCTAGGGTCTTCATCAACTACCAAACAAATTACTGTCTCCGAAAATCCAGGAATTCTCGCAGTTTTCATTGAACGCAGTTTCACAGGCATTGTCCTTTCTCCTGAAGTGGTAAGGACAAATTCCTCTCCTCCAAACTTCATAATCTTTTCTTTGTTGTCGAATGAGAACTGATAATCACTGATCTGGTCCATTCTGAGTATATTAGTTGAAGTTATTGCTAGCTAGAATGCTCGATATGCTGGCTAATTCTAAGTTTTCCTGCCGCCAATTTGAAGTCTTGCTAGGTGACCTCATAGCTGGTTGCGAAGGTGGTGGCACTCTTGCAGGTGAGTTGGATCTTGGTGGTATTCTCACCCTGCAATCTTTGAAAAAATGAACATTCTTCAGAAAATTCTACTTATCAATGAGGTATTATAGTGTGTTTTGATGTGGTGTGATTGTATGGACAAATCTGTTTTTATTGGATAATTTCTCTCAGGGGGAACTTTTGTAGATGTTATAGAGAGCTTGATATTGGTTAACACTACACAAAAAAAGTATATAATGGATTTGTGCTTGTGAACTATTTTCTGTATAGAGAATGCTTTGGAAAAAAGGATTTGGATGGAAAAAGAAATTCCTCCATCGAATATCGTAGAAACATCTGTTACGACCCAAAAATGCAGGTCTGACCCGTTTCCATCCGCGAGGAGTGCGAGGGAGATCTCAGCACTGAATTTGGCTGAGCAGACCCTGTCCACCTACTCGGACCAATCAGGCGAGGCGGTCAACGGCGAGAGGAATTGGAAACGGCGTTGGGGCAGTCAACTGTGTGATACGATTGCAAAACGTATTGTATTTTGATTATTGAATAAAGGTGTTTGAACAGTGGATAAAAAAGCGTCTTTAACACATCAGAATAAAAAAACATCAACTGTATTCGGAAATGAGTCCTTTTGATCCTTCGGTTTCCATGCTAATCGTGGAACGTGAAACATATTTCGATCGACGGAAATGTTTTGGACATCTGCAGATGATGACCTGTAGAAATGTTTCGAGGTATTACATTTTTGTTGCGTTGTGAGGAAAAAAAAAGATGATGGCTGAGTTTTGTGATTATAGTCCGATTCGCATAAAACTGGTATGTGTGAAATCAATAATATCAACGTGTCGTCTCCAAGAAGGATGGTAGGCTGGTAAAAGATCCCTACCTCTAGTTGGAATACCAGAGTGTTCGGCAACATTTCCGGTTAGGGGAAGTGTGCTCACCGGGGTCGGTGATTGGCCTTGAAAGAATTGAAAAAAATATAAATGTGGGGTAGGAGATTATGAATTCAGTCGAAATATATCAATTTGTCATGTCAAAAAGGGGGCGGATTTCCTGAATGACTGACAATATTATAATAATAATTGGAATAAGAAAAAGTGATAATCACGTTTTCAAAACTAACCAAAGAGAATAAAATACAATTATAGTCCAGAAAACTTCACACGCTTCACTCTCAACATGGACTGAAAAAAGAGATTTAATGTAATTACTGGAATGTGAAAAAGCGCGAGTGACATTATGGGGCACCAAGAGCCTACTTCTTCGAGGCCCCAAAGACCCTCAAATATACCGAAATATGGAAGAATGATCCAATTCTGATCATTTTCAAAAGAAAACGCATCGATCCATTAGCCTTGGTTGCCGAATTACAGCTGTTTCCATTTTGAAGGGGTAAAATATTTTTGAAGGGGGTGAGGAAGGGTGACTGCACAAGGGGACTGGGTGGCAACCGCCCTAGAAATGACCCAAGGGGTCCATAGAACCTTAGTACAGAGTAGCTTTCCTCAATAGCTTTTTTGCAAGATCACTTCCATTAACATCCGGACTATGTTGAGTGGTATTGGATTGGATATTGTTCATAATATGATGGATTATATTGAAACCTTCCACGAAGATCAAAACCTTTCACGACGATTGCGGATACGAGCGATTGAAATGATGTGAATATACTCATCTTGAACAGCATTCATTATTTGTTCATTTTTCCATTTCATTCAATGTTTTATTCTTCGTCACACTATTTATTTTTGATCAATGAATTTTTAGTTTCATTCTTCAACCGACATTATTTTTTTTAGGTGACCCAGCTTCGAATACTTGAAAGTACCAAAATTTTTCAAAATCTGTATTTGCCGTCCAGCTACGGACCCAAAGTGGATCGTATCCCACTTCATAAACCGTAGATCCCCGGTATCCCTTGCTCGCATTTCGCGCCGTGGTTTCCGATATGTTGTGATGAAAAGACATCCAGTAATTCCAAATGGATCCATTTATACAATCAGTGAAAAATATTCCAAATAATCTACAGTACTTCTCAGGGGCAAGAAACAGTTTTGAAATTTCTCTTCAGCTTGGTGGATTCTGATATGAATTCAATCGGCTTCGAATATTTCGTATCTGATTTGGTTTGATTCAGCTGTCACTAATACAGCATTATAAGATGTGCTTGATGTCAGAAATTGTGAAATAGGCACACATTGATGAGACGATATACAGACAATAATCATATTTCGTGTTGTCGCATATAATTCCGAGCGTGATGATTGTGAAAGGAGCATTTCGAACAAGAGTAGGGAACTGGTATCATGAAAATTAGATTACGGTTATAGTCTGCGTGAACAGACACGCTCCCAAGTTCAGTATGAAAAACTAATTTCCTGACAGAATACCGAGGCGACATCATTAATATCCAAATTGTTGGGACTTTATCCATCTTTACTATCACGACAAGTTTTTCTGAAAGTTCTTCATCCACATTATGTTCTAAGCTTCGCGTATTTTTCACGAGTTTTTGCTACTTTTTCCTGTCACTTCGCCAGACGAGACAAAGTGAGCTTTTATCTTCAGCGTGGGGCATATTTTATCAACCGAGAAAAATACATAAACTGTACTTCATTCGAAGTGATTTTTCACAAGAAATGAGAAAGTAGGCTTCATACCGAGTGTGACTTTAGTATTGTTGATTGGTTCTGAGAGGTGAGGTCACAGAAGTACTTTAATTCAGAGTGTATATCCTGAACTTTCGGGTTTATACAAAAGAACAAGAAAAGTTGTTGTCATTTATATCGACTTGGAACATAAAAAAATAATAACTCGCAGAACATTACTCTTTTCCATAACTTCACTTTCCACGGTAGTATGATAGCTTTGCTATATTCAAATTGTTATGTTTTCGTATGAAACTGATGTTTATATAACTGGAATGGCCGATACCCGAGGTTGAAATTATGAAAGGATATCAACTTGGGAAATTGATTTCCATACACATCCAACTAATATTTGGATAATATCTCAATTTTTTGACCATCATATTGGTGGCGATAGCCCAATTAATAAGTCGTAAGATGACGTTGTGTGTTTTCTAGTCTTCGCTCCTATGCTTGATTCCATGTTACAATTTGCAAGTTGATGTTTTCGAAGCCAGGTCAGTCAATAAGCCCTCGTCAGGTCAGCGTATGAATCGCTTTGTTGACAGCATTCCGACTGCTGGGTGTACTAACATCATTGGGGCGACCAACCTCGGCATCAGCCACTGTTTACGCGACGTAATCAGAACCTACATATATGATTTCGGTTTGATTCTGTTTGATTAGTGTGGGATGGATTGGTGTCAATGATTTCAAGGGCGTTCATTTTGTTGATTGCTCTCATAGAAATTACACCTAATGGACTGGCCGTTATAACAGTTCATCACATGGCACGATGCGAAATACATAAGAGGAATGAAGGATATGGACATTGAACAGATATTGTGAAGTACAGAATGATAATTTGACACTCAAATTACTATATGCACCAAAATCTCTCCTCATTTGTTGCATTGGGAAAGGAATATATTTGAATCAAACTTGAAGTATTCAATCTTGCTCATTTCGCAATTTTTCTCTATTAGAACCAGTCCATCATCTACCGGCCTGTAGATCATCAACTCAACTCAGTATTTCCCTCCTAGTTCTCAAGTACAAGTGACTGACAATCGAGAGCCCCAACTTGGCTTAACGCTCTACCTGTTGCATCACTTGGTAGACTCCTGGAAGACGAATGTTCCAAACTCACAGTTGGTTCACTTCCAGGAACCATACCTCACAATTGTAACTCTGGTGTCAATGTTGATTGAAGGCGAACACACGGGCTCAGCTGTGAATTCAATACAATCGTCGTTCTAGCCATCATGCTGAAAATGACTCAGTGGAATTCCAGTATTTTTGAAACCATCTGATGTTAGTCGTGACGATGTAAATCTGACTCACACTGATACAGTCGCTTATTGATACGTAGTTTCTCTTCCAAATATTCTGATGCAGCTGCAGATACTAGTGAAAGGAATGAGCAACGCAAATATAACCATTTGAAAATCAATATACAGGGTGTCTCTTAATGATACGCAATCGTTCAAGGATGTAAGTCTACATGAAAAATAATGATGGATTGCTGTATAAACTATGGCAATCTGGGATATTCCAATGATATTTGATAGGCAGTGAGAATAAACGATGAGATTGGAATCTTTGATGTGAAAGTTGGAAATTCGATCGTAGAGATCAATTTCCCCTACATTAAACTGATATTCTTCTTCTCCTGAAGATGCTAACTTTGTTGGCGAAACGCGCGTGAGATAATATCAGTTTGATGTCAGGTTAATTGATCTCTATGAACATTTCGAGGAAGTGAGAGTTAATCAAAGTTGATATTAGTCATGAGAGAAAACATTTTCAACTTCGACAATGGCATGTATACTGGAATTGAGAAAAATGATACGTCTTTGGATTTTTCTCGAATGTAATTTTGACTCCCCGTTCAATTTGTGAAAACATTTTTTTAGTTTCTTCCCATGAGATGTCGTTTGAAAAATAAAAACTCTTGAATGGTTCGAGAAAGAGTTAATAAAATGTATTAGATTTGATTCGATCTCACTTGATGAAGCTACACATTTTCTCACGATACACTGTGTATCGTGCATTTTCTAATATTCGAAGACGTTTCCAATTCAATAGAACTATGCGTTCGGTCATTGGCCTCGATATTTTTTACATTTTTTTTTAATTCTTACACCTTGTATTTTCGTAACGGGATTTTATAACCACATTTACTTAAACAACATATTATTTTTTCGTTTCAAGTTACACCCTGTTGAATCACAAATGAAATTGAGGTATTTTTCCCTAGCTTCGTTGATTCTACCCGAGAAGAAGATCATGAATGTTAACGTAGCTTGTCGAAATGTTAATATATCAACGAATGAACCGAAACTAATCTGCTGTCGATGAAAACTTGAGTGACTCTAAGGGCTGGTTTTTCAATGCAGGACATCTGTCAGATTAAAATAACCATCAGTTTTTTTCCTTGTCACTGCCAGATATTATCCTTGTATTGAAAAACTGGCCCTAAGTGAGCTCGAGTTGTTCTCAAGATATTTGATGATGTACAACTCCAGGATCGTTGACAATCAACAATCAAATCTACTCTGAAATGTACGTATCGCCAACATCGTTCAGTAGCATTTCTGTCCCCAATGCACAAAGTTCTGAAAAAAGAAATCATCATCGTCATGTTTGGATTCTTCATCCAGAAAAAAAATAAGTTGGATAGTGACGAGAGACCTACATGTGCAAAATGCCAAGAAATAAGAGAGTTCTTGAAATTCTTATCGATGTACGAATTCCTCAACGTATCAGTAACTCATCTGAAATGGTTCTCTCAGATGTGGAGTTGATGGATGATATCAAATGTTTCGATAAATTTTCTTTAAGACAGGATAGGATATGAGTGCATATACGGCAGCTGTATGATATGACTTTATGCTATCCAAAAATACATTTATTTTGTTTTATGAATTCAAGAGGGCGCCATAGTTTCCGTAGAGATGTTTGATATTTTTACAATTGAATTCTTCCTTCCTGTCATATTATTATATTATTGTTATTTTTATATGGATCATATTTGCAAATTTTAACAATAATTTGAATACGACTAACCCCAAAAACACTTCTCCCTGAAGATGATAATGAATATTAGTAGAAGTAAACGTGGTTTATGGTATTAAATACCATACGCCATCGACTTCTTCCGAAGCCCTTCATCATTCCGAACTCCCTCATGAGTGATATAACATATTGTGAATTAATACAAAAAAATATTCTCGAGGAGAAAAGATGTATGAGCGTGGAGTACTATTTTCTTCTCTGACTCTACAACACCTTGTTTTGAAAGGGTGGGTAATTTTTCTTTGTCTTTATGCTGCTAGCTGTGTCAGCGAGATGCGCAAGTGATATCAGATTGTTGTTAGTTTGATTGATGGAAAAAGTTTCCACATTCACGCCGATAATACACCGATGCATGATATCATAGAAAAAATTTGATCCCAAAATGTGTATACCGAGAGTTTCTGAAAGATGGAAATTAGACTGGTTCAGAATGTTTCCCTGTAAATGATTCAGCAATAATAAAGAAATACAAATAATTCATTCTTCTGGTGGGTATAACTGCGATCAATAATTTCCTTCTCTGGTGGAAATGGAATATGGAAATTTCAATCAATGTCCACTACACACCCTGGAAGCAGGATTCCGACAGTCAGCCATTCAACTGGTTACGTAATGTAGAGGAGCCATTCGAGCAAAACACGAATGATACACGATGATAACAGAGAATACGATTAATTGGTGATGACTGGTTAGAAAAGCGTCAATTCAAGATTTGAGTTTCACCTTCATTTTGAGAAAATTAATAATGCTGTTATTTTCAATACCTGAAGAATGATTAACGAACTTTTGGGTGTGAGTTGTTCTACATAATATTTAGATAAAATATGGCTGTGCAAATTTTTATTATTTATTATTATTATACAATAATGGGGGCAGAGGTTCGAAAACTATTCTGCCCAGAAACTAACAAAAATATATATTATTTTCTTGCCGAAATTCATGTTCGTGTCTCATGAGAAAACTTTTTCTATGTATGTATGCAAATAATTGTTTCAAATGAGATTATCATTTCTTGGCGTGTTTTTATTATATTCGCTGACTTTTCTCAAACACATTGCAGCTCCTTTGGAATGAAACTTATGTGTGGTTGAAAATCGCTGTTCAGTTCTTTGTCCGAAAACTCGAGATATTCTTTTTCATGCCACTATGGAAAAAACCACCCTATCCACTTCCCACAATGTTCATTATCGGATCAAACTCGAACCATTTCCTCCCCAATTTTGTCATAGCAAACTACCCAACACATCTGCCCTCAGTTCGAATGAAACTTACTTTTCGAAGGTATGAATAAATAATAGCTTCGTTAAGAAACAATTCAGAAGGAATTACCGCACTTATAATTCCAGAATGAATACAATCATTCAGGGAGTTTTCATTGCGAAAGTGAAATTTCAGTTGAAAGATGACAAAGGACCCAATAAACAAACTCTTCGGAGAACTTCTTTCAGTGAGAAATGTGGGTGAACTTCGTTGATAATATCAGTAGAATGATTATGATTGTTAATGTGATACGCAATAGGGAATATGCATACAATTTCAAATTTGTCTTTAACATTTTTTTTCGAGTATTCATTATAGTTGCGATACGATCGGAAGGTGTTTTTCTATTTATTTATCATCCAAACCCAATAAATTTTATGAAAGTATGTAATTAGAAGAATAATTCAAACTCAGAAAACGCGTTACCACTCAACTGGTCGAAAACAAATGTCACGTCATAGAACACAAAATGACAGCATATTTTGCATAAAACATCGTATTGCTGTGCATTGAAAATGGAATTCATATCAGTATTCGCACCTGTATGCGATTTTCATTCCAATGTATGGAAAGTTCATTTGTGATTTCGTTTCACGAAATATCCGTGAACGAATTCATTGTTCTCATCAAGACGAAATATGAGATTTGGAGGATGTCTGATGCGTAGTCTGAACAAAACGTTTGGGTTGCTGGGTAGTTCTGATCATCGAGCTTGCATGCTCACAGAAATGCCAATTTTGCAAATTAGCAAAATAACGGACGTTCTCAGGTGAACGGTTGAGTTAGTTTATTGAACGGAGAGTCCTACCGAAAAAGGTCGCTCGCGAATTGCATGACAAACGCTCGAGCCTTCGGGGCTCAAACCCCTCTTGACGCGTTGGGTCTCATCAAGAGGTAGAAAATTATTACGGAATGAAGATCGAAAAAAAATATATTATTGGATTATTATTTGAAAACCAAGAAAATATGGAATGGAAGTCGCTTAGAAAATCATCATACAAGGCTCGAGTAGATAGAGGATCTACTTGGTATGTCAGTGTGGAGGTGTGTTAACGTAAATAACCATTTTATTCACTTTGAGGAAGAGAAGCCATTATTTTTCATTTCTCTTGGATATATAAATATTGATCACATATTGGGGGTCTTTTCTGACTCTTTCTAGTACACCTAGAAGTTGAGAGGGGCGGCCAATAATATATATTCAGCCGGTAGGGCAATGTAGAGGCGTAATAGGTAATGGTACATTCAACTCTTATATATTTTTCCCCGGTATACCCAGGGTTCTTGAATAAGGGCGGCATTAAACCCCCTCATAACCTCAGCAAGGACCGCAGAAGCCTCCTTGCCTTTATGATGGTCTTCAAGACCCTTCAGGACCTTGAAGATAACCATGCCTAGCTTATAGTAGGCTTTCATTCTGTTTACCCACAGGCCCTGAAAGATTCTTCGTCGATGGAGAAAGCCAGTATTTGTCTCCTCTTCTTCCGTTGGCACTGGCATTCGGCCTTCTTGGGATGTCTTTTGACTCAACGATTTTCAAGTCGGCACACTACCAAAGTACAGCCAGCTGTTTCTCTGAACCCCTGTCTTTCTTTACTATTTTGTCTGGGGGAGTTCTTGTGTCCTCCCTCAGACTTTTTTGCCCGCAGACGGGGTTTTATTGTCACTGCGGTCCTTTGGACTTGGTTTTTGAGCTGTCACAGCTATTTTTTTCACAGCTATTTTTTTGTACATTTTTCAGTCTGCGTTTTTGCGCTCCTGAAAGTCTCTTTTTCTGCAGTTCAAATCCTTTCAATCCTGCAGAAATGTTTTCGACAGTCTGTGTTGAACCTGCCACTTCGCTGGCCCTATTACGGTCTGTTTGCATTTTCGTGACAGTGTTATTTGAGAAGTCGCTTGAGGAGTAATCCTCATTTTTATCGAATTGTCCTCGGTCCATATTGTTCCCACGAGTATGGGGGATGAGATGGTGATGATTAGGCTCTCTCTTTTTCGTTGGCCCTGTTGGAAAACAGGTTACTGGAGTCCACCACGTAGAGGTGGAGATAGGAATTGAGTAGGAGAGACTATGTAGTATTGCTAGGCTCTGGCGCGTCACTTCTCATTTCGGACCCCAAAACACAACAATTACAATAACCCAACTCGTTCGTTACAATCTCGATTTCACGTGGGCAGTGATCAAAGGAGTGAAAGACGCAAGGTGGTTATTACGTTATGTGATATATTTCAGGTCTATAACACAGATTTGTATCATGAATGCAAACAGCAGTTTGTAATAATATACTGAAATATAACCTACACAAAATCATTTGTCATAGAAGTTGCACCAACATTCTCATTTCACGTCTTGGTCTTGATAATGAATACATAATATTACTTTAATTAGCTAACGAAAAACTCACTTTCAATTGATTCACACTGAGTTTATTAAAAATGCTTCCACTCTTACATGGTCTTCAAAAAAATACTCTACGGGGTGCATTTCTAAAACTTTTTTTGCAATTCGGTGCCATACAATAGTCGTGGGGAGGTGTGTTAGCTTTCTCCATGATCTATATAGCAATCAAAACTGAAAATATGTAAGCCGCCTTCTGCGAGTTACTGGAAAAATGCCTGTCTCAAGCTACAACGTCCAAAATGAAAATGTACTATAGGACAGCCTTGGAAATGCCGGTAATTTCCTTCTCAGATGATAATTCCATATTGTAGTGTAACTTTTGTTCATAGATTATTGAGTAAGGCATTCAAAAGTTTTTGGGAAAACTTCATTTTTTTTTTTTTGAATCACTCCAAACCAGATGAGATGAATGGAATATAGTTTCTGTGAGAAAGGATTATCCAGGGACCTACATTATATGGAATTCAATCTGAACAACTTTCAGCTTGGTAGCGGAAAATCGAATACGTAATTTGAAGAATTATGTTATAACTGAAGGACAGCTTACGTCCTTGTGTGCGTAACATTCCGGGAGAATTATTAATTTTTTCATAATGCATTTGATTCTATTGAAGGGAAACCAATAACATTTAGTACTGGTGTGTCGAATGGTGTATTCGAGACACTAATTCAATCAGATTGGCATCTGTTATATTACACATGTGCTTGGAAGTGGAATTACATAAAAAAAAAAGATGAATTTGTTGAGATTTGAACACACAGCGGAAACCGCAAAACGGCTACATGCAAGCGGCTTAGCATTATAATCGAACGGTTCTCATTGTACGATATTCGACAACCAACAATGTCTATTGTTATTATGAGTTCAAATCACCGACTGTAAACTGATTCTGTGATATGCTGATTCATAACCGGATTTCAAAGTAGCGCACTGAAGATACACGCTTGAAATCGTTAATTGCCATCATCCTTGATCTCTCCTGCGATAACATCCTCGAGACAATCCCCTGTTCTCGGCGTACACCTTACGTGACCACCATAACGGTAGATCGATCCAATTAGAGAGACTTGGAGCGACTCCTCCTAATAGAATACGTATCAGCAGTACTAGGCCACTCAAATTGGGAGAAAAAGTAAGGTGATTTGCAATAATATTTCTGAACCAACTTTGAGACGCTATCGACGAGTAAGAGCAAAAACATTATAAGTGCCAAGATTGAGAACCTGTTTTTTCTTTATTGTTACTTGCGAATGAATGCCAATTTGTGACTAACATCGAATTTTTGAATTGGAGTTTTCATTTTGAACGTAACTTGTTGAGTATGTATGAATAAATGCAATGCGAACAAAAAGTAGGTACTCTGTGTGGCTCGCATTCTTTTTTCTCGGGATAATTAAATATAATTTTGGGTAATTTTTTTTGAATTATTTCATGTTATTGTGGAATTATCGTTACCATCATGAACAGAAGGAAAAAATAAAACGAAGTTAAATTTATAAGAGGAAACGGTTGATAATAAATTTCTCCGTGGAGAAAGTCTCAAAGGTTATTTTTTCGGATTATTCACGCCAAACCGCAAACAAAAAATGTTTAATCGATTCATGAATTGTCACGGTAACTAATCAGGACATAGTTCAAATATTTTTTTTCTTCGTATCAGTAAAACTTGTCCATTTACGATATTTGTTATATTCATCGCCATTTTTCAATGATTGTACACTAATAGGAAATTCTCTTTCTAAAAGATAAATTCTGGAAAAAATATACATATATCTCATCAACAGGGGGGTCGAATCCAGTACCTTTCGGTCATAGACCCACAACCAATTGCCTGCACTCTATCGCAATGATGGGGTATGAGGAAAATACACGTTTTGAATATTTTGTCGAGATGAGGAGATTCGGAATTCTTCTCCCCTTTCAGTGATATCAGGACATGAACCTTCACCCCACCCACAAAGTCGATTTCATCTTCCGTCCATATTTTTGAGAATTAGAGAGAAATCAAGATTCAATTACTCAATTGCTTTTGCGAGTTTTATCTGAACAAAGGAAACAAAATGTCAATCACTCGCATTTCTATTTCTGAGTTTTCGTTGAATGGTCTGCAAAATGAGTTGGAAAAATTGCCAAAATCATTGCAAAGTAACCCCACTTTACGATACTTTTCGAGATATCCTCGAAAAAAGTGCGGCTTGAAAAGAAGTGAATTGACATTATTGAAGTTCACTTCATAAATTCTTTCCTCTTATTGATAGATACAATCAAAATCTGATCAAGTTTCACTTCATTGTGTGATTTCTACTAGACATTTCAAAAAACCACTACACGTGTTTCAATATGCAATAACTTCTTCATTTTATGTATACGGTGGTTATAGTTCTGTAACACGCCTGAGAGAACTATTGCATAGTGGAACTCATATAGAGGTTTTGAAAACTGTGTAGTGAAAATTAAAGTGATTTTTGAATACATTATCATTGTTTTCCATTGACTTGCGAATTTGACATTCTTCAATGAATCCCGATTAGAAACAGTTTATTCTGTGAATTTGAAAAATTAACCGAAATTGAACCAACTACACCTTTTTATATTTTTTTAGAGCTACCGATTTTAACGGAAAGTAACTACTCCAGAAAATTTTCTCATTGAACTGTTGCCACGATAAAATAAAAATAAACATTTTTCCAAAAATTCGTTTTTGATTTTACAAAAATTCTTCGAATTTTCGAATTCAGCTAAATCCAATCTGCCTCTTTCTAGGGACAAGTTGAGTTAGATCCAAATCATTTTTATGAATGATTGAAGAAACTATATCAATAAGAGATAACAATCAGGCCCAAAGAGCTTTTTCTCAGAATTATAAAAAACAAATCCCATGCGGATTTCATTATGGGCACAATTCCAAATTTACTTCTTATGATATTCTATTTTCAGTGGACTATGATACTTCCCACAAACCGAGGACGAAACTAATTCCAATTTGATATTCGGCACGCCATAATCAATTTTTCAGCAGCTCGAGCCTGACAGCGCTGTCTCTAGGGACGTGAATCAAGAAAGGTGCTATTTTCTTATACTCGATAATGCGAGCAGCAAGGAACAACAGGGGTGAAAACGCAAGGGGCGCAAGTGGATCACTTTGGGTAATATCCGAGTAATTGTGTTGTGGGAGAATACATTGTATGGGCTCTCGGAAAGCTGAATGTGGATGTTTTGCAACAGCTCAAAAGGGGAAGCAGTGAAAACTTGAGATTATCAAAACTAGTGCCAGATTGGAATGACTGGCAAAACTTTTTTTCGGCCTTCGTTAGAATGAGAGAGAAATGAATGTATCGTGAGTATGATCGGAACTAGTGATCTATAACATAAATAGTAGTGGATCACATTCGAAAATATGTGGGATTCTGAACTGTTTTATTTCGAATCAATCCAATGAGTATCGAAAATAAAATTTCCCTTACATTTTCTATTCAAAACACCCCTTCAAGCGCTGCTAATCACCTTTTCCATCGTGGTGGTAGACGCACCAACACATCTGAGTGTTCTGTCAACCCTTCAAGATACGAATCACGCGTGCGCTAAAAAAGGCATATATGTGCAATCGGAGGTTCTTCTGCCCTTCTTCTTGATATATTACTTCTTGATTATTGATTATTGGTGATCGATAGCGCGTATCTTATCTGATTCTCAGGTGTCGTGATAGTGTGACAGTGTGACTTCGAAACAGGTGATATTTATTTCGAATAATTTGAATCATCTTCAAGTATTTCATCATCTTACCTATTTGATAATTTTTCAATGAATTAATATCTCCCAAGTATCGTTATATTTTTGATTAAGCCATACCTAAAGAGTGGTGTTTTTCGAGAGATGGTGTCTGGAACATCGAAGGGTTTTCCGAAACTTTGAACATCATTGCAATCCACGAGCTGTCGAGAATCTTTATTATTAACCAGTATTATTTCTACTAACTCGAACCCAATATTTCCGGAATTGAGATAAAATATTTCATTTTTATATGGAAAAGTGAGGTTATTTTCAACCGAATTGAAAGATATTCACTTGAGGGAGAACGAGTACTTTCGTTTATACATTTTTCAGTGAAACCACGGATTTCTGGCTTATTTTTCCGTTGCCGGAAAGTACCAATCTCATCAGGAGACCAGAAGTTAATCAGGGTCAATTTATCTCAGTTCCAGAAGAATACTGCTCATATTTCTTTTGAAAAACGAAACCCTGTGGAACAAGGACCTCTGACGTTTGGTAAGTAGTTTGCTATCATTCAATTCAATTTAAATTCAACTATCACTACTTACCAAACTGTCACAGATTCATTTGAATCTTAGTTTCAGTCACTGTCTTGTGTGTTGATTTTATATACCTTGGGTAACCTAGAGAGACCAGTCTTTTCAGTCAAGGTTTATAATTTGTACCATTCAACTCACTAATTTCTTTGTGAAGTTTGGGCTTGGCCAAATTTGAAGAGCTGGAGGGTTACTTAGTGTAGTAGGTACTTGGGGTAAAACGTAATAATACACTGAGCACAATAAACACACCTATTATATTCGACTGTACTTCTCTATGTCTATTCTCAATATGAACAATTATACATGAATAATCCCTTATTCCCTTTCATTACATAACTATATTAGTCACTCCGATAAGCAACCTGAGTCAACTGCCCCTCCATAGGCGGGTACCTACTGCACGGCCATCCTGATTTGTTGTTGTCCTCAACAACTTTCTGGTTTCCACCGCCTGCGGATAAAAATTTATATTATTTATTATTTCCAAGTATGTAGTGTTTATATTTCACTCTTTTGATGGCACAGTTATGTTATAAGTGGAAATAGATGAGCCTTGAAAAAACAGAATTTCGTTAGCTATCGATGTGTGTTGGATCAAATGAATGAAATTTCGTGTGGCGCTACATACACTTGTGCCATCAAATCTGAGTGAGGCCCTTAGGCGGCTCTGATACTGCCTCAAAGGCTATACCGCCATTGAAGGGCTCAGTGTACCTTCAACAGGATTCGTATTGCCATCAGAGGGCTCGTACCATGCCGTCAAGAAGCTGTGCCATCAAGGGCTCTGTTGTGCCATCAAGGGCTCTGTTGTGCCATCAAAGGGCTCTGTTGTGCCATCAAGGGCTCTGTTGTGCCATCAAGGGCTCTGTTGTGCCATCGAAGGTTCTGTTGTGCCATCAAGGGCTCTGTTGTGCCATCAAGGGCTCTGTTGTGCCATTAAAGGGCTCAATTATGCCATCAGAGGGCTCAACTGTGCCATTGAAAGCTCAATTCATTATTAACCTTAACGTTTTTGGAACATGAATGGTTTCATATGTTCTGCCGCTACAACCCCTTCGTATGGGCGATTTGATCTACCCATATGCAAATCCTCCTTCACCTCATACCGGTCATTTGGAAGCACCTCTGTAACTTTAAAGGGCCCTCTGAATTTGGGAAGAAGCTTTTTACTCTCCCCGGTTGCCGAGTTGCTAATGACTTTGGTCAGTATCAAATCTCCTATCTTGAAAAACTTTGGTGGACCTCGTTTCCTATCGAAGGTGACATTTTGTATGGTCCTGTTCTTCTCCAACTTTTGTGCAGCTTCCACTCTCATTTTGGTTACATCCAAGTCAGGTCCCTCGCTGTCATGGATATCGCCATCCATTTTCAGTGGAAAACCAAATAATAGTTCGGCTGGCGTGTTCTGTGTGATGCGGTGTTTCGATGCCTTGCTGGATTATGACAATTTTTGAGTCCCAGTTGTTGCCGTCCGTGTCCGCTCCCGACGTGGCCAATGCATCTAGTAATGTTTTATTCATCCTTTCAACTTGACCGTTTCCTCTAGGCATGCCCACCGATATGGTGTGCAGTTTAATACCTTTTTGTTTCAAGTATTCTTTTAAATCGTTGGGAACAAAACCTTTTCCTGCGTCTGCAATAATTTTCTTGGGATTTCCAAAAATTATAAACATCTCTGTCAAAACTTCCAGCACACACTTGGTGCTTGTATTAGGAACTGCTTTCAAATAAGTGAACTTTGAAAACCCGTCCACGATCACAAGTATGTACTTATTTCCCTTAGAAGTTTCTACAAAAGGACCTAAATGGTCCACGTGGAGGGTGTGATGTGGTCTCGCATACTTAGGCATCGAATGTAAATATCCAGGTTTCCTACCACTATTCTCTTTATGATAGAGGCAATGTAAGCAAGCGTTTATGTATTTTTTTTTTATGAATCTTTTCATTTTCGGAAACCAATAATGTTTTTTAATTCTGTCCATAGTTTTCTCTAATGCAACATGACCTATATCGTCATGATTAGCTTTCACTATTTTCCACCTACAATTTTTAGGTACTACCCATCTCCGACCATATGGCGTAAGCCGATAAACGTTGTTACCCCGTGAAAATACTCTTATTATTTTCTGTATCACCACTCATCAAAATTTCCTTAATGTTTTTAATGGAATCATCCTGATCTTGTGCTTCGCGTAAATAATCATCTTCACGTAGCTTTAGAATCTTTTTTGTTTCAAGATTTTCATTTCGTTCGAAATTACGACTGAGTGCATCTACATGTCGCATTTGTACTCCGGCTTTATGTTGTACAGTGAATGAATAATCTTGCAAAAATAAAACCCACCTGGCTATACGCGGAACAATTGTTTGCTTAATCAGTGCATTTTTGACAGCATTACAATCGGTAAAAATGGTGAATTCATTTCCGATTAGGTAAAATCTAAATTTTTCCAGGGTTTTTACGATTGCAAGTAATTCTAGTTCAAAAGAATGGTAGTTTTTTTCTGCATCAGTTGTTTGTTTACTAAAAAACCCAACTGGTTTTTCTTTATCTTCATATTTCTGAACTAATATACCTGCGAATCCATCCCGACTCGCATCTGTGTAAACTATTATTGGTAATTTAGGATTGAATATGCATAATACAGGATGTGAACAGATTCTCTGTTTGAGGTCATTCACAATTTCTGTTTGTGAATCAGACCATTTCCAACCAGAGTTTTTCTTCAACAGTTTCGTGAGGGGGGCTGTTAATCTAGCGAAATCACATATGAATTTTCGAAAGTATCCAACTGGGCCTAAAAACTGTCTCAACTGGTGCTGAGTTCTTGGTATCGGAAAATTAGAAACTGCATCCGTTTTGGATTTTGAGGGAGATAACTGATTTAAAGAAATTTGGTACCCAAGATATGATATTTCCTCCACTAGAAATACGGATTTTGACAGTTTCAGTGTTAAACCATATTCAATAAGTATTTTCAGAACTTTTTCTAATAATACTAATCCTTCGGCCATTGATTTGGATGGAATCACTATATCGTCAAGATATGGTATCACATGAAATTCCCTCAGGGGCCGAAAAATTTCATTCATGAATTGCTGAAAAAATGACGGACAATTACAAAGGCCGAATGGTGCTCTCAAAAATTCGTAATGCCCTTCTGTTGTTATGAATGCTGTGTAAGAAACTGATTTAGGGTCCATCGGTATTTGATAATACCCTGAAGCCAAGTCAATACATGTGAAGTACTTATAATCTCCTAAATTATCAATGATTTCTTCAATCAATGGCATAGGAAAGATATTTTTCACCGTGATTTTATTGAGTGCTCGATAATCAACTACCATCCTTTTTTCGCCGTCTTTTTTGTTTACTAGTAAAGCTGGACTTGAATATGGTGACCTACTTTCCCTGATTATTTTGGCTGCCAATAATTCTTTTATTTTGGCTCTGATGATTTGCTTATCTTTTTCGGCACAGCGATATGGTCGATGGGTGACAGGTTTAACTGTAGTTAATTCTATGGACAGAGAAACTGAGTGTGCTCTTCCAAGGTGATTCAGATCGAGAAACAGGCACTTTTCATGTTCAAGTAAAATTTTTTCAAGTTGCGATTTCTCTAGCTCAGATAAAATTCCACATTTCATATTTTCCAGCCACTGAGGCGTTTTCACCTTGTTCTGAAAGGTTAACACGTCATCAACACGGTAATACATGATATTTTGATTTTCTGTAAAATTTGTTCCAATCAAAACATCATTATCGACATTTTGGTCTTCCGTTACGTAATACACTATGTTGAGCATAACCTCGTGCGTGTTAAATTTTCCGTGAAATGAGTCACAATCGTTTCTGTTCCTAAAAACCCTGACAACCTGATTCCCTGTTGAGTGGTTCAATTTTCAACTGTAATTTCTGTGCTACTTCCGATTTTATAATCGAACAATCACTACCAAAATCAATAAACGCCGTACATTCTTTGCCATTCATATAGATTGTTTTGTGAAATTTTGATGAAGTATGATTATTTCGAATTAACTTTACTTTTTCCACCTTCAAGTCTTTCCGTTTATCTTTTTCATAAGAATAATCCCTTTTGTTTTGCTGATGTCTGTTTGTTATTGGTTTATTTTTACTAAAACAACTGGTTTCGATATGACCTTTTTTTGTGCAAAAATTGCATATTTTGTTTTTGTGTCGGCAGCTATCTCGATTATGACCCATTCCACCACAACAAGTACATACTGCATGTTTATTATCATTTGTAATTTTATTGAATGATTTCATGTGAATACCGCTTGGTGTTGGGTGTGGAGAAACTTTTTGGTTTTCGATCGTTACTTGTGTATGTATTTTATTCTTTAGATATACCCCCAATTTGTTAGGGTCTCGAATATTTGATGCCTCAATGGCAGATTTCAGATTGGGATCATTTATAGCTCCCATTATGAGAGAAACCTTGTCAGAGTCGGAAAAATTAAGTTTCAATTTATTTATTTTCGACAAATGCTCAAAGTGAAATTCATATAATGATACCCCAACTGCTGGTTTATGATTAGCAACATCCATAAACAATTTATATGCATTTCTTGTACTTTGGAAAGTAGAACTCAATAACTCTTTCCAATCTGCCCAAGTATTCCGAGACCACCCTAATTCACACTGAATGTAACTTTCATACCAGATTTTGGCAGTACCTCTCAATTTATTAATAACTTGATACACAATGAAGCTATCAGACCACTGGTATGTATTTGCATTGTGTTGGATGATTTCTAACCAGTCAGAAATTTCCATGTTCATCGGATCAAATTCAGGAATGATACTAGTTAAGACAGTACTAGAGCTTGGCTGTATGTTAATCATTTGTGGCGTATCAGAAATGGTTTGACTTACAGGCCGGCTTGTTAGTGTTTTCGAAGCTTTCCTGGATTTTCTTCGGTGTGTTCGGTGTTCATCGCTTGAACTGGAGGGGCTTCTTCTGCACCTTGAAAATCGCCTCTTCGATCCCTTATCGTGCCTTGGCATCCTTCACCGCACTATTCACACTGTTTCTTTTCACCACTTCTGATGTAGTAGGTACTTGGGGTAAAACGTAATAATACACTGAGCACAATAAACACACCTATATTCGACTGTACTTCTCTATGTCTATTCTCAATATGAACAATTATACGTGAATAATCCCTTATTTCCTTTCATAACATAACTATATTAGTCACTCCGATAAGCAACCTGAGTCAACTGCCCCTCCATAGGCGGGTACCTACTGCATTAGTGATACTGGGCTGACAGGCAACTGTTTTCATCTTCTTGAATACTCATTGAACAATTATTTATTTTTTTTGTATACCTACTGACTTGTTTCGAAGTGTTATTGATTTGCTTGTTTCTATCGATTTCTCATATCTCCCTATTTCTATCAATTTAATCAATTTATCTAGTTCAATTTCTATTGAATAAACTGAGTATTTTTCTCAATATTTCTTTAACTGATATTGTAATTCTTTTGTAATAATTCTCTTTCCTGGAGATATTCAGATTTCATATTTTTTTTTACGAGAGAACTTTCACTTATTCGAGTGAATTTACTAATTTCCTGAGACTGTAAATTGGGATCCAAATAGTCTATAGTTTAGAAATAATCACTGAAACATATTTTTTTTTTATTCAACAAGTTGTAGTCTTAGCGACGCTCATATATTCTTATTACTTTGGTCTAATACCTTGTCCCCCATCTTACATGTAAAACCATCGACCGTTGAAGAGGACCAACACCAACCACCTACTAGCTTCCTACAATTGAAGTGAGTGGACTCCTGAACTGTCTTCGAAGCAGACAATAGCCGAATACCTGCTGCCAAGGATTAACCAGGTGAGCCAACAACTAGTGGCAGAAAGGGGTAGCCGCTTTGAGCCTACCAGAACCTTCGATACCTGTTGACAGTCAACAACTAGAGGCAAAAGAGATAGTTGTCTCAAGTAGAGTCCACTTCACCAGTCAAGGAGGAACGTAAGTGGCCAAGTCAACAAGTCAACAGAACGGTCAGAAGGATAGACCATTGTGTGATTTATTAATTCTCATTAATTAACTTGCTAATAACTTAATATTACTCAACAATTTGAATTGTAAAAATTCACTCAAATAAATAGGAAGTTTGTTAAAATTGAATTGATTTTTCCTTCAGCAGCACATACTTCTCTTTCAGGAATTTTGGCGTCCTAGGTTTGTTTTGAAAAGGAATCATAGTAGAAATTAATTTGCATCTGCTAAGGGTGAGTGTCCCTTACCCACACCCGAGCTAGTTGTGGTTATAAATGATATATTACATTTCTACAAGTAGAATCAATGAAAGTGGAAACATATTCGTTATTATTATTGAAGTAACATGACATTTTCAACACATTATTTCTCAGCTCAGAAGAATGAAGAACCAAAGAAGAATAAACCTGATTTGACTCACATCTCAGATCAAAGTCAATTGGCACTCCTCTGCTTTATTTCAGTAATTTTGTCGATCTTTATCTATATCAAACCTTTCATTTTTTCAGAGGATGAAGAACAGAAATACCCTTCGAAAATATGTATGGAACTGATAACTCAGAAATGTATGTATAAAAGAAATCCGAACAAATGTAATGAAGCAGAAGGAAGAGACAGAACAGAAGATTGTTTGTTCCATTACATCTGTACACATATTTTTTTTGAATTCTCTAGCTGCCGAAAAATTTTTTTTTCTGACGTTGAACACATCGAATATTCAAAAAATGAACAATTTGTTCAGGCCAGCCTCAACTCACCTACACTGTAGGTTGACGGACTAACACCTATTAGAAAACAACTACTCCCCTGGCTAATACCACGAAGGGCATTGGATTACATCCAACAGGTGTTAGTGTGGGATTCTTCACAGAAGAAATTCCACATATACTCTTGGCGATAAACCACCAGAATTGATTTTCAATTATTGGGACGGGACACACTTGCAGACCGATTTCGGGCTTTTTGGCCTCTCGTCAGTGCAAGGCAGTCCCAATAATTGAAAATCAATTCTGGTGGTTTATCGCCAAGAGTATATGTGGAATTTCTTCTGTGAAGAATCCCACACTAACACCTGTTGGATGTAATCCAATGCCCTTCGTGGTATTAGCCAGGGGAGTAGTTCTTTTCTAATAGGTGTTAGTCCGTCAACCTACAGTGTAGGTGAGTTGAGGCTGGCCTGAACAAATTGTTCATTTTTTGAATATTTGATTTAAAGCCAGTCTTCAAGCATCCCCATGAATATTTGTATTATTCGTACTTTCCTTGTACGAGGAATTGGGGCCATGCGGATATGCTCTTGGTTAGTACCTAGTCTACGGGCAGATGGCGCAGCAACGGCTATTTTGCTAGTTGTTTGTATTAGCCTAGGTCTAGGGAAGATACTCTACTCGAGTATGATTTTTAATTATGGGAAGTCATCAACTTATGTTGATGATGGCACTGCCTTGCACTGACGAGAGGCCAAAAAGCCCGAAACCGGTCTGCAAGTGTGTCCCGTCCCAATAATTGAAAATCAATTCTGGTGGTTTATCGCCAAGAGTATATGTGGAATTTCTTCTGTGAAGAATCCCACACTAACACCTGTTGGATGTGATCCAATGCCCTTCGTGGTAATAGCCAGGGGAGTAGTTCTTTTCTAATAGGTGTTAGTCCGTCAACCTACAGTGTAGGTGAGTTGAGGCTGGCCTGAACAAATTGTTCAATTTTTGAATATTTGATTTAAAGCCAGTCTTCAAGCATCCCCATGAATATTTGTATTATTCGTATTTTCCTTGTACGAGGAATTGGGACCATGCGGATATGCTCTTGGTTAGTACCTAGTCTACGGGCAGATGGCGCAGCAACGGCTATTTTGCTAGTTGTTTGTATCAGCCTAGGTTTAGGGAAGATACTCTACTCGAGTATGATTTTTAATTATGGGAAGTCATCAACTTATGTTGATGATGGCACTGCCTTGCACTGACGAGAGGCCAAAAAGCCCGAAACCGGTCTGCAAGTGTGTCCCGTCCCAATAATTGAAAATCAATTCTGGTGGTTTATCGCCAAGAGTATATGTGGAATTTCTTCTGTGAAGAATCCCACACTAACACCTGTTGGATGTAATCCAATGCCCTTCGTGGTATTAGCCAGGGGAGTAGTTGTTTTCTAATAGGTGTTAGTCCGTCAACCTACAGTGTAGGTGAGTTGAGGCTGGCCTGAACAAATTGTTCATTTTTTGAATATTTGATTTAAAGCCAGTCTTCAAGCATCCCCATGAATATTTGTATTATTTGAACACATCGGTTGAGAAAGCCCTCATAATAATTGAAGTTGATTCATTCTGTTCTGATGTCTGCTATTATATATTATATTCAAATTAGTTCCTAAGGGTCTGAATATGTGGGGTATATTAACACTCAGAAGGTTTTCCTCTTTCGACTCCGGAATTCCTCGAATTCCCTCACTGTTGTTTATAACCAAAAACCTCCATTCCGCGATTTTCTGATTCCAGATTTCCACATTCAGTTTCCGGAATATCAATATTTGCCTCGCGTTCTTGAATCTTGAGACCCTGATTCCTAATTAAGGTATTGATTCGTTGATTTTGTCACGTGCCCAACTCAGTTATTCCGTTGGGATCTCATTGGGTTCTGATGCTTTTTGTCATTCTGTCCTTAGTGTTTGGAGTGGTAACAACTACTTGTAAATGTTATATATGGCGTTATCATACCAAACGACATCGACTTCAACCAGATTCCTTCAGCAATTTCGGCTTGTTACTAACTTCCTATTCCTCAGAAGTAGCATTGTTTTCCGTGGACCCGTCAACAACAAAATAGCATTATTGAATACAATAGAAGAGAATTTTCGAAATGAAAACTTTACCCATTGGGGTTCGAATCCAGGATCTTGCGCTCATAAGCCGGGCACACCACCACTTGTTTCTGCGCAGTCGGTTCGAAAAAGTTAGTCCACGCACTAACACAATACAAGCACACTTGTGCTTAGGTGAATGTGGAAGGAGAAAAGGAATATCAATATATCATTACAATAAGTAATCTTGTATTAGCATACCTGTAATCAGTTATCGGTACATGATAACCCACTTACTGTGAAATAACCCAATGAATTACTAACTTGTCTGCTTTTCTTAATACGTTTCATTCGATTATTTGTATGGTTACCATGCATATTTTTCAGAACGCTCACAAACACGACACATGACTTTTGATGATTATTTCAAGACTATCATTTAGACTAATGAGTTCCGAAATGTACATCTAGCTGCAATTATATGCACTAATATATTTGATATGACGTGATCAATATTCAATATATTTACACCAAGTTCCTAACTTTGTACGATAATCATTATTTTTTGTTCTTTCTGGTCATCAGGTGAAAATTGAGACTTGTCCATAGTCGGGTCGGTAAGTATAAATTTATCTGATATGTAGTTTGTCAGGTCGGTATGTATAAATGTATCTGATATGTAGTTTGTTTTACAATAGGTATTAGAAGAACCTATATAAAGTTCAATTTGGAAAATAAAACATACAGGTGAATGAAATGAGTCAACTTCCTGATACTATACATTCTAAAAGGTGGACTGACTCTGAGATAGCTTCGGTCCGTGATTGCCAGAAAAGTTGACATTTTGGTTAAATTTCATGAATGAAATTGATATGAATAGAAAGTTTTCAATGGTAAGAGTTCATTTAAGGAAAGGAATAGAGAACCTATAGATTTCCTGCGAGATTTTCTATCGTTCTGGTATAGAGTGTTGGCTTATATTCTATAATCATCTCGGTATGTATGTTTTAGCCGGGATTTAATTCAGATAGGCGAAATGTCAGGTCAAGGCAGATATATTTCTGACTAGCAGAGTGCGAAAGGTACAGGTTTGTTTCTAAAATACCAGCAGGTGAGGACTTTACATTGAATGCAAGATTCGGTAGCACTGTAGGTTCTCCTCGCAAGTGGAGAAATCAAATGTTCTTCTGAAACATGTGTGAGGCGTCCTTAGAGCACTACTGCTCGCGCAAGGTTCTTCCTGAAAGAAAAGGGGTTGAGTAGTAGATGAAAAAAGGAATTTTCAGTTTATTATTTGGAAATACTCATTCATGTCTTCGGAAAAAATATTCGGTAACGGTTTGGACTCTTTGTCTCATCACTAGTGACACTTAAGTTCGATCGATTTCCTTCTTCGACACGTGCATAAAATTTGTTAATATCGCCAGAATTAATTTTTCATTAGATTGAGTCTGACAGCGCATTATCCAGAGATGAGAATCAGGAGAGGTGCGAATTTCTTGTACTTGATAATACGGGAAGCAGATGCTGTAACGGAAGCGCGAGAGGCGTAACTCGATCGCTCCAGGTAATTTCCGACTAATTGTGTTGTGATTAAATACACTGCATGTGTTCTTAAGGAGTTGAATGTATATCTTTCGCATTGGTAGTACAGAACACAGAAGTTTCTCAGAATGAATGTCCTTATTGTTTCTAGGAGTTCTTGCCATCAGGACCCGTTCACGTTCGCTTACATTTCAAACATTTCTGGAAGTAGATATGACTTTCGGATTTTTATTATTCGTTCACGAATTTTATTCTTGATAGATGACAAAAATGTCGTCACGCGACAGAATGCTGAAAGAATTGATGGAATGAATAGAATTTGTCCCTTGTGATCAATGAAATACTCGAGCATCTATGTGAGAGTTGATATTGCCATAATGCAAACCGCGATAGGACGTTTCCGGTTTCTTCTTTTCAAGAATAGACAAAGGAAAATATAATCTAGGAGAGAACCCAGCTGAAGCATTACTGTATTGGGGTCATATTTCGTAGACTCATCTGCAGAGTTTCATTCTCAAAACAACTCATTTTTTATACATGGTCGAAAGCTAAAGAAAATATTCCATGAGGGCTGAAGTTGAACGAAAGATTTCGAAGCGTCAATATGGAAGCCGTGTGAAATTCAATTTTTTCGAATTCAATTTCTTATTCTAATTTCAGTACAATCGTTTTCACAAATACAATCCTTCGATAGATTTTCGAATTTTTTCCATTCTGAATGGATAGAATGCAACTAGGCACTGAAGTACCTGTATTGTGCTTTTTCTACTCACTCGAGGATGAAGACTTCAACTATACAATTATATTTTGGCAACACATAAAAATGTACAAAATATCACAAATCTACAATTATGGGGGATATCGGATCTATTCGTAAGGAATAAATTGTTAACACAAGGAAGTTAGATTTGCAACTTTAAACTAGATTGTTCATTTTTATCAATGTTTTGAAAACATATGTATACTTTCATTATCATATCGGTATATTTCAAAAACAATCCTGTTTTCTATTATATACCGCTTCAGATTATTCTTGTATTTGGAATTTTTTTCAATATTCCTTATTTCAACAGGAAGAAGGTTGTGCAATTTGGGACCATAATAAAAGACAAATCTTTGTGTATGGCTTTTTCTGTAGAATGGTACTTGAATAATCGAGTTCTCAACAGCACGGGTTCTTATCGTTGTAACAGTTCTATATTATCGATGTGCGTTAACCTCCATATCAAACACCGATAAGTATACAATGATCGTATGTTGAGTAAGCCTGTCTCTTGATATAACTGACCTGTTGGAAATCGCTCATGTTTTCAGAGCATTATCTTAGCAAAATCGAATTCTGCGCTGTTTGTAACATACACTAGTCTAGTAGTAAATTGTGTTATACAGTATCGAAAGCCTTCGCCAAGTCAAGTAATACCGCTAAGAACTTCGAAGACCTGTCAAGGACTCCCACTGTCCGTTCCACATAGTCCAATATGGCATTCTCGGTATTTGATTTGTTATAAAAGCAAATTAATGTTTGGTAATCACTTGATGCTTGTTGAAAAAATCCATAATCCGAATTTTAACAGACTGTTCAAATATTTTAGCAAAGTTATTGATTACAGAAATTGGTCGATAAATATTCTTTTCCTTTCTATTGTCTGACTTGAAAACTGGAGTAACCCTTGTATCTTTTCACTGGGAAGGTATATTGCCGTTTCTGTAGCACCAATTAATCAAGTGAACAAGTGGTTTTAATAAATATTCATGCATTTGTTTTATGAGTTTGGTTTGTTCAAATGTGTTTGTGATATCATGTTTGGTTTGACTCGTAGTTATTCTTCGTTCAATTTCTGTTCAATGCGCTTTTATTCTGATTATTTCGATTTCTACTTTTTACACGCTCATGAAAGAAACAAACCGTTATAGGGGTACTTTCGGAGAAATAACTAATTTTCATTGCACTAGTGAAATAGAATCTTCATTCCACTAATACAATTGATCACGCAATAATCTATCGATCGATAGATGTACATTGCAGTTGAGGAAGATTCGAGAAGCTCAAATTTTGATGCGAATGAATCATACTGTTATTTACTGAAATTTTATTTTTTCACATCAACGAGTTCTTCTAAAGATCAGTTGTTCAAACACCAAACTGCTATTACTGCAACTAGACGCGCGTTTCACTAACAAGGTGAGCATATTCAGAAGAAGAAAAATAGTATCAATTGAAAAAAAATATTTCATGCCTCTCGTACAAAAAAGTTGCGAGTTGTCACGTCGCATGCCTGAAACACTAACTTCTTGTACTTGTTCAATGAATCAGTTTCAATTTTACATTCAATCAACTCACCATTTGCCTATTCAGATTTGATATTTCTATATTCAGGTCAGTTACTGAATCCAAAACATTTTTTGACAGCCTTCTATATATTGAAACTTGTGTTGTGATAAAGAGGAGTTAGTGGAACTTATGTGGATACGATGGGTATACCGCACGTGAGCATAATTTGTGGTGTAAGAAAACGTGTGATAACTTGTCATAATATGGTAATCCACTGTTGTAGAAGTGATAGATATTCACCGAAAGTTGATGAAGTAGCCTTTGTCCATTTTCCAAGTAATATTTACCAATTATTGCTAATCAAAGAATACGGTCCAACATAATTTAGACTTTCTACATTGTGCTGAGGTTGGATAAATATGTTTGGGATTAAGATTCCATTTCTAATCTGACATAGTTTCGAAAACCTCTCGAACTGCAAAATAAATACTGTATTTGGCTCACAGCCCAGTTGTTCTGTAACATGGATTGCTTCGAAGCATGATAAAGAACAGGACAGTATGAGATTTCCAGAGTTCGGATAACTTTTATTCCATTTCGATATTCCTGACGAACCATTCTTTTCTGTCAAAAGTTCATTTGGAAACGTAAGTCCGAGAGATTCTGTTATATCACGAACTCATTCCATATGCATAACATCACAGCGGGATGAAACTGAATTCATTATCATGTATGTTGTTTTATATTGGGTGTTCTCACAAAAATTGTCAATCTCTTCTGAAAGGGACGGTTGAATTCCGGCTTTTCTCTCGGTAAAAGTAGGAAGTCGTTTTTAAGATATTTCTGGAGTCATATGATCCAAGGGTATGGTCAAGTGTTAGAGGGACGGGCACAAACACTAATACTTCAATTAACTCTCAATAACTTTAATATATATTCCTAAATAACCTTAACAACGTCTTCGAAGACCTCTCAGTGAATAATTATGAATAATGCTGATTCTTGCACTACCGTCATCTGAATCATAACATGCTGAGTGTAGCATCACCGGACAGGGTCGTCTCCTAACACTCCTAACACAAGTACGTACAAATATTTGTCATAAAGAACCACCTCATGGAAATCTAATCGAATCTCATTCATATTTCATCGTGATCAGAAAGAAATATATCAACTTATAAGAACCATTCGATCGGTAATGATTCTATGAGAGTTTTTTTTTTTTTTGTAATTTATTAAGAACTGTTCGACAATCCTTCATTATCGATGCTGAACTAATGCACAGAAGACTCCGAGCCAGAACAGATTCGACAAAGTTCGCAAAAATGAAAAAAAAGTTTCTCCGAAAAGCAATTACCAAAAACGGCTGTGCCTTTTGAGTACACTAGCGAGATTCTTCATTGAGGGGAGAATAACATAAATTGAAGAAATGAAATAATGATTGAAATACACTTTATTGTTAAGTAAACGTGAAGCGGTTTTTGTCAAGTGAAAATTATATAATAAAGTATTTTTTTCAATTAGGTGATCATAGATTTTCATCAAGTATCGGCATATTCTGTCAGTCTGAAAATTGATTCATTGGTTATTGAAATGGAATTGATTACTACACCAACAGCACACTTCGAAATGAACAGATATGATTTCACCACATGATAGAAACATGTAAAAATAGGAATTGTGTTTCAATCAAGAGTGACGAGGATTAAAATTAAATACAGTATCGGGTGAGGTCAGAACAACAATAACTGAAATAGTAATTATCTTCGTTCAAGATGAATAAAAACCCTGGTGTGTTGACTTATACCTAATAGATTGTAAGCAAATTTTCTCGACTTTTCGCTATCTTGATTTCGATCAATTTTAACTGAAGAGATGCCTTCGCGAGTTTGCCAGCAGAGGCGCACCTTACGTGATTTTAATTTAATCTGTGATGCCATGATATCCGTCTGCTCGACGGCCATTCGATTATTTACATATTTATTGGTTATGTTTATTTCATGGTCTCATGTTTTGCATGCAATTTCTTGCTTTCCCGCGGAATGCTAGAAATTATGTAGTCATCACTTTTTGACTGATTATTAGGTATTCCTTTTGCTTTCAATTTGATGAAAAATAAATCAAAAACTCAGTGATTGTGATGTGATTTCAAATCTCCCGAAACAATAAATGTGAGTGAAACTGGGAAGTATTGATATCTTATCTTTTTACTTTCTGAGGAACCGAAGATAGTTAAGTTTCTTTTTCTTCATAGTGTTAAAAAAAATACAATTTTAATGTGATTACGAGCCGATGATATGAGGGATAAGTAATACCTACACGTTACACGAGCGTTTTATTTTGAGCTCTGTAAATTGGTTCACAATAAATCTAATTATCAGTTTAAAATCAAACAAATATAAAAGCAGCAACGACAAACACTTAAAAAAAATATAAACAAGAAAAACGTGAAAAGAAACAAGAACTAGGTACAAGATTTTGAATATTTAAGGAACTTTCAAATGCATTCAAATTCAAATCGAACTGTCAAACATTTCGAAGAAATTAATATGTAGCTTTTTATTAGACGAACTTGACCTTATATATTTTGTATACTGACGATTCTATTGGTGAACGAGAGATCCCGTAAGAGTTTATCCAATGAGACCGCCGGTATCGAAAATCACTCGTAAGCTGCCGCCTCAATGAAAATGTACTCTCAGAAAATCGCATATGTATCACCACCTCAACACCACCTAACGTCAAAAAATGTAAGTCCACTCTTAGATTTCTCAGGTCGAGAGGAATTGGCTAAACAAAAGCATATCGGTCAAGGCACCAGGGTTTTTAGTCATCTTGTCTTCGTTATATAATGGGTTGAGTGAATGAAGTTGGAGCAATTGCTCGCATTTTAATTTTTTGGGACAGACCCGTGTTGTTGAGATATGACAAGGATGGATCTATTGTTGACACTCATGCTCATCTTTATTCGCTCCACCCAATATATATCGTTATCGACCACATTGAATCAATGCATGAATCCCTTCGATTCGCATGTCAGTGTATAGGGGTTCCATTATGGTCCTTCATCCTCAGCAGTGCTTTGTCTCTTGAAGAGAAATACGATAATCGATAATCTCTGGCACAAATCTTCATTGTGTTGTTCGGCCGTTTAGATGGATTCCATTGAGCAAGAGCTCCGAGTCCTCCATATTATTGAAACATATGCAACTTCATTGTACAAAAAGGTTCAATTCACTTGCGAAACGAAAAGGAACTGAATATAAATAAAAAGATGTTGCAGGGCTTGTATTGTGTTTGAATATTGAAGTCGTCTAATGAAACTGACAGCTCTGTTGACTCATAATAATAATTATCATCTGTGGTGCTGCACAGGGCTAACGCAATGCGAATGCATTGAAGAATGTTCACTTATTCTGATTTTCAGCTTCTCGTATCATCTATAGAGAATAAAAAAATGGTTTCCTATATATGGAATTGTAAACGCAGAGGCACGACGCCAGTTTTCTCCGGCCGGCTCTCGCTGCAAATTACGTCATAAGTCAACACTCGGGCAGTACGTTGCGCTTTCTCTTATGGTTCACTAGGAGATGATGCGAATATTTTTTTAATGTCTGAACCGAGGTCCAAACCGATTACAAGAAAGTCATGTGTTGTGCCGAAATGTGAAAGCACAACCACCAATGTTCCGGAAAAGTTGATTTTTGTGGTTCCAATGGATGTCCGAAAGCGAAAGAGATGGATGAAAGCTATGATCAGTTTGGAGCCCAAAGCTCCACTCATTCTATTTGCAAAAAAAAGTAAATTCAATCATTGATATTTATTAAGAAGAGTGAATAGGCTATAAAAACATCACTATTTTTATATTAAACAAAAGTTTAATGAGCTTGCTCTGCGACGTTGAGGTACGTGAGTATTTTATATGAAAAATAATAAGTTAAATTACATTCGATTTCCGAAATAGCTGTTAGATTAGGTTAAAATAGTGGTAGCCGAAAAAGAGTATTCCGACCCCCGCAAGCCACTTCCATACTGGACACTTGGACAAAAATGTTTTCATCACATAAAATATTGTAATTGAGAAATGGAAGAGTACAGGCACTCACTAGATGACCAGGTCATTAATTGGTCGCCCTATTTTTCATTTATTTTTCTGGATTTGATGAACATTTCATCACTGCTTATTTTCCTTTATTTTTCAAATATTCCGGGTGGTGCTGAACATCATCATTAATCATTAATATTTTGGTAAATATGATACGCCCTTGCTTTACCTGAACTGACATCATCAACATGTTGATATTACCACGGTGACGTTAAAAATGGAGTAAAGACGAACCCCATCTAGGTTGCATCACCCCCAATGCAGGTGGCAGTTTGGAGAGTTTTTTGCCTGAAAACAACAACTACCCTAGCTCCATGCTATGCAGGTCATTAGGTGACATCTAAGCAAACCCGTGTGCCAAAGTCAGATTGCACTGACCCTGGTGGCAAGTATCTTCGAACATAAATCAAAATAGCCGTCTTCGAATGGTTCATTATCGAGACACCAGCCCCATTTCGCATCTATACTCCTTCAGGAGTACCCTAGGTAAAAAGCGTTTCCGAAGAACCTGATAACGCAAAATGAAAAATAGGTCACTTCAACCAAGACGGTCTCAGTAGGCATTTCTCGTATATGCGGAATGCCATGTATAACCATATAATGAAATGAATATAAAATTATTTTTTCCTTCCCGATTCATTTTTATTTTTTATATTGAAATATACCCTGCTTGGACATTAAATTACGTGAAACTTCCTTTGGACGAAGATTGATTCAGCTTGGAAATCACCACCCACTAACTTGAATTCGATTGCATAAAGATGCATAATCACTTTCTGCAAACTGCAACTCTCTCCCATTTCTACCAAAATACCAAAGAGGCAAAAAGGAATGAGTCATCAACTTCCTAATATTCAATTACCCAAGGAACTATTCTGTTTATCGAGACACCGGCTAATCTCATACTTGAGTGCCAAGCCGAGTCAAGCCAACTAAGTTTTGTGTCAATGTAGCAACTTTCCCCCACATCAAGTGAAGGCACACAGCTAATTGGGATCTTAACAGAATCGCACGATATCACCCTTTAATTAAAAACATACAAACGGCGGAATGTTGTCTTTTCCGTGGAGTAAATTCAAACAACACCATCGAGCCAGTCGGCCGGGGAGCCGTTGGAAGATAAATGAAAGTTCACTCGATTTATCTAGAGGAACACGTCTGCGTTGATGAGATACAAGAGCAGGAAGTACAAAGTACGCTTTGATTTACGAGTTCGCGATTTACGAGTCCGGCATGGGCAAAGGAAGATATTGCTCTGGGTACATTGGGGTCGGTTATTAGTATGGAAATTTTCGCCGAAAGTTGCATGTGGTCAGTTTGTGGTGAACTTACGTGGTGTGGAATAATCCGTGTATAATTGGTGGTCCAACGTTTTCTGGAGGAGGAATTTAAGAATAACATGTGGAAATATTATTTGATCTCTCAATAAAATTGATGTTCATTTTGATTTGTTTATCCGAATTTGAAACCAGTAAAATAATGTTTCTGGATAATTATTTCAGCGATAATATGAATGCCCCACTCGTCTTGGAACGTGTTTGAATATGTTTTCTGTTGAGAGGTAATGCTGTAAACCAGGTTGAACTTTTTGCTTCCAATCATTCCAACAATAAACTGAAAAAATAATCCGAAATTATTGAAAATTTTTTTTTGTTCGTGAGCTACTGGGAGAGACGAGATTGTTCCAGAGAACATAAAATGACAAGGACAAGGAGAGGAATGATTCCAACAAATATTTTATGGAATGAATACCTGAATACCTCCATAGATGATGGAGGAGAAAAAACCAACCCTTTGTTAAAACTATTGAGTGATTTGCCTAACAACAATACTCTTTTAACTCGTCACAAGTATAACAGAAACAACATCCAGACAAAATGAACTCGATAATGACTGTAAAATGACATATCATGGTGTCGAATGATTCGATATGATTCACCCATGCCTGGGTTTCTTTTGTGGAACCTTTGGTAAAAAAGTTAAAACTTCCGTGATAACCAAACTGATATTGCACTCAATGCGCGTTTCGTTAACAAGGTTAGTATCTCCAAGAGAGGAAAATGGATACTAAATCTGAAAATTAGGGTGAACTATTAATTAATATATTCTACAATCTGAAGTAGTGCAACTACTTGTAGAGTTTCTGATCCTCACGGACTTCGTCTATAACTTCTACTTTTGAATTTATCAACAATAAACTGGAACTCTGGAGATTGAAGAGAGAGACCCTTAGCCATCATTCATATTATCGATAGTATGAATGGTGACTGAGGTTCTATCCCTTTCAGCATCCTATTCAGTTTATTGTTGAGAAATCATTCCGAATAAAGAGTAGCAGACGAAGTCAAACTTGGACCAAAAACTTTCCAGTAAGTATATGAATAGCTGACCCTAGTCTGCAGTTCTAGTATCGATCTTCTTCTTCTTCTGAAGATGCTAATCTTTTAGCGAAACCCGCGTCGAGTGCAAATGACCATACAGGAGTATTTTTGTGTTATTGTTGGAGTAATTACAACTTCTATAGCAAATATTTAATGTTCTTTTTGAATACATTACAGTGCAGCGGAAGAATTGAAACTCTCGATCTGAAGGGACTTCTGTATTCTTGTTCACTTTGAAAAAAAAAACATTTTACTGCTAGGAAGATAGGGTGTACAGTGTTTGCATTTTGTTAGATACCATTCACCAAAAATGGGCAGACGTAAGCGAATGTAAAACATGCTTTCATCGACATTATTGTTGCTTCAGACAGTGTTCTCGCCCCGAGAGGAAGTACGCACCACCGCGCTGTGTTATCTGAGTAAACGTTAACACAATCCCTATCCTGAATGTTTCGAAAGAGTCGATTTGTTCCGATGAGGAGAAACTGATTGCACGAGGAATTCCTTGTACAATTGATGACTTACAGGTAGATGCGAACAAAGTAGCCAAAAGTCACCTCAGTTGATCGGAAAGGCCACGTCTCTGAGCACGTTTCTGAAGCGGACCTAACTGAACTGTTGTGGTCAATTAATAGAAAGAGATTGTTCGGTACAAAACACAGAAGATCTTGGTGAAATTACGGGCGTCGAAATGACAATACAGCTTACTGGTTACAAACCAATAATTATTTAACAATCTTGTAGCATGTGATATTATCAGCGAGGCGATTCACCTCTTTCAAGCCCGATTGGCTACTTTTTAGCCATCTACGATACTAAACTAGAAAGCGATGTTCATACGAATACATTCAAATATGGATTATTCTACTTCAAATAATCCAAGATAATTGAATCACAAAAACACATTGTTGAAGACCTGCCAGACACAAACGGATCAAAGGAAGGTTATAGTAGATTTGTTTACGTCTGTTCACGAAAATTGCGGCAATACGGACTCAAATCACGAAGCGTACAACGTGGACCATTATTGAGTTGCAAACTTAGTTACTGCCATCGTGTGCGGTAACAAAATTGGCAACATGACAAATGCTTTGCCGATGTGGGCGAATAGGTTGATTAATTTTCTTTTTGTTTCATTTCATTCAATATTGTGAAGTTCGTGGGGCTAGTGCTCGCTCAGATGATACGCAAAATCTAAGGGATTCACCGACTTAACTTTCTCCGGCGTCAATCATTTAATAATAATCATTTATAATCATTTATTCATCACTCAATTGCATATAGCTAATACATACAATTATTGGACTTGTCAATAATGAGAAAAAAAATAGAGGACAAAGACCCACATTGACGTGTCGCCCAATCAGCTGACACATTACAATAAAATAATTAATAAAATACATTCACTGTTAAAATTTGATTGAAAGTTCATACATTCAAAAACTCTTCATAAGAGTAAAAGCCATCTCCAACAGATACTGATGCAGTTTGTTTTTGAAATTGTTCAGATTAATCTCATCGCCTAATATAGCTAGTGCTTCATTATAAAATTGAATTCCCTTATATAAGTATGAGTTTTGACCAATAGACAGTCTCGAAAGATTTTGGTCTATACAGTTTTTAGACCGTGTATAATAACCATGAACTGAGGATCTTGTTACCATGTTTGGGTGATACTTCATTATGTACAAGATAGTTCTATATATATACAAAGACGGCAGAGTAAGTATAGAAAATTGTACGAAAATTTGTCTGCACTGAGTCAAAGGTGGTACATTAGCCCAGCATCTCAAAATCCTTTTTTGCACCACGAAGACCCTGTCCGCGTGCGCTGAGCATCCCCAAAATATCAGCCCGTATGCCAAAACAGATTCTACAGTACCATAATACAAAAGCCGAAGAACATCATTTGTGACTGTGCCCCTCAACTGCCTAATTAAAAAACTGGACCCACTCAATCTTCCACAAACTATATCTATCTGAGTTTGCCAAGTCATTTTATCATCCACTGTTACCCCTAAGCATTTGGACCATTTTTTTTGTTCGATAGATTTATGATTCAATTTTATCAAGTAGTTGGTACACGAGGATACGTTTTTTGGTAAAAATGTCATGAAATGTTATTTTTCTCTATTTATCAGTAAACCATTATTCTCAGTGTACTTGAGGAACTCTTCACTGCAACTGTTTGCTCTTGATACAAGTACTTGCGGATCTTGTGCTGAAATCCCAAAATTTGTATCGTCTGCATATGTAACCTTCAGGTCAGATGTAGAACAGGATAAAGAAACATCATTTGTGAACGTGGAAATATCATGAATATCACTATAGTACCATTACTGGGAATATGTTCAAGAGAATAGAAGTTTTCGAACAATTCAGGAAATAGTTGATAATATATCGTGGAATTGATGTACTTATCGAGTATTCACAAAGCATATGGTGGAAAAACAGCTCAATGCTCCTATTGTTGTTGTTGCATCCGAAAAAGCTACGAAAGTAGTATGACAATGGTTTTCGATTCCTGTATTTGAATTTTTCAAAAGAGATGTATACAAAAAACACATTCTGACTCAGCAATTATAAGTCGTGAGGTGGTTGAACGTTCCTATATTTGATTCAGTTTTTTCACTGTTGGTTTAATCTGCGGTCGAAGCGAAACATTTTTCCGAGTAACTTAGAGCGATAGGCGATTATTGTTGACCTAGGGACTAATCCTGGTTAAACACCAACCAACCCAGTAGCACTGTGCGTTTTTCTGGTTTCCGTACAGTTGCTATAGCAAATATGCCACCGTACTTTTAGAAAGATCACTTGCTTCATCACAAGTCTCCAAGTACGCTCACCAACTATGTCTTATTTTTTCAACAGTTGAATATTTCATGATGAACACCGTCTACCAAACGTGTGAAAAATCGTTCGTTTTTGTGAAATGCCTTCATAACGTTTTTCCTCAGTACCTACTGCTTAAAGCAAAGATACGTAAAAAGCAGTGAAAATATAAAAAAGAGGTAACGCCCAACCTCGATCGTGATTTAAGACTTGGAGATTATCCCGCCAACGTGGTGGATGTGACGAGGTTGAAAATATGTTCAGATAAATTCCCCCTCGAAATTATTGTCTTTCTTTCGTTATCATTGGTCCACCCTGTACATATGTTTTTTATTCGATTTTCTGGACCAGTGAGTTTTCTTTCCTTTCGTTATCAGAATCGTGGACGACGAAAAGTATGAATGTGTTGAATATGCAGAAGTTTGACAATTCTCGAACGTGGTAATGATATTTTAACGACATTTCAACCCATTTCACTAACAAGAGAATAACAATGAATTCGATGATGGGTCTTCCAGCTTACATTGCGGAACTTGTTGCTGAAGAAAATCATCAACATATGAAGAAGTTGCGAAACTTGTGACACGGATTACCACCTCCATTGAGACGAGCAGTTCCAAGAGCAATGGTGGAATTTCCTCAGTCAAACCTAATGCCAACAGACTCCGAACGACTGAATATGTAATTTTCCTAGAAACCTTATTATGAATGGTGTTGGATGTGACAAACTGCTCACTCGCGATGCGAATTGTCAAGTGAATGTACGACTCGTTTATCATTTGCGTTCATTGAAACTGATAATTGGAACGTTTTGTCCCACTTGTACGTATCTCTAGAGGGACAGCGGGACCGTGAAATGGATTGTGAAGGGGCAGATTATATAGTCCTGAATGAAGACTTGGAACAATGATTTCCAACGACTTTTCAGAATGCTAAGTGATTTTTGTGTTTTATCACTGTTTCTTTTTTCGTAGGGGTGCAGCAGCAATTGTGAGTTATCGATATTATTTACTAATAGTATTCGCAGACATGACAGATTATCAATGTTGACAATGATGTTCTCTGAGAGGGAATAATCGAAGCTTTTGCATTAATGTGATGTTAAAGTAATTGACCTATTATTTTAAAAATATGGGGCTTTTGAGACAAGGACAGTGGAAACTTCCTATAACATACATATTGTGGCATATCGAAATAATGTGTTGATGTTTGAGTGAACATCCCTCATGTGGTACGGATTCGATGTGTGGCCCTTGTATAATTTGCTTCGAACAAGTATCTGATGTGAGTTTCCAGATGTCAATCGTAACAAACGTCCGTGGAGCCCATGGGCTTTCCTTGCTAGGAATCGCAGAATGAAATATAACGTACAAACTTCGATTGATGTGGGACGACAGTTAATCAGACAACAAATTACTGATATCGTATAACAGCGGTTTGAATAAAGTAGTGATAGACTTGAAGGTTCATACTAGGACGGACCCATTGTTGTGGTAGGTAGAGATCAGAACAAACATTCTATCAGTTCATACTGAGGGACTGAGGCCATGATGGGAGCTGAATTTTTTTTTCCTAAAGAAGGCTCAAAGGTTATGAAAGTTAAAGTATTTTATTTGATAAATTAACCTGCCTCCTGCAATGAGGACTTTAGCTTTCTGAATGAATTTTTATGAAATCAATTTTGGCTATACTGTATCTGAATATTAAGAATGCTTTCAGTCAAATTGGCCATTAGCATAATTAAAGAGGTATGAAACATTTCAAATGGAGAATATAAAAAAGTCGACCTCTCAGAACGCCCGACACAGCTTCATTCTACCAATCTGAAATGGCAGAATGTTGATTAAGTACTTTACTCCACTGATTATTTTTGACCGAGAAGATATCATACATGAAACTTAAAGTTGATTTCCCTCCTAGGAGGAGATACTTCCACTATGTATTGGTTTGATTTTCATTGGGACAACAATGATTTATTGAAAAAAAAAAGATGCTGAATTTGAAAGTGGTACAGAAGTTAATTCCATAGCACAAATTTGTCATGACTCGATAGAATACGTGTACTTTATTACATTGAATGCATGCGTATAGCCGAGAGGGACCAAGCTATGGAAAATATTTCAATGAAGAGCATCAGTTTGGAGAGGTTATGTCATTTTGCTCGTTACCCCTTCCTGATGGATTCTAATTAATGATGATGATCATGAAACCTTTCACAAATATTCGATTCTAGCAACGCTCGTGCCATTCCACAAAACAAACTGTTTTTTTTTCATTCTATTCACACAAGACAACATAAAAGTTCATCATACTAGACTTTACCGAACACAAATAACACCGTGTTTGTGTTCATTTACGATAGCTTACGAGTGCGTACTAAAATATGGCAATGTTCAGGAGCAATAATTATAGTCTATGAGTCGGTGAACTTGGTTCCGAATCGTGAAAAATTATCATTCGCAATATGCATGAAATATTACTCACAAATTCTCGAAACAGGCGCAAATACGAATTCGACTATAAATAATTTTTCAAAACTTCGAATTCAGAATTTCATCGTTTATAAGGAATATCATAGTTTCACAATAACATTTTCTTTCACGGCTAGATGTACCATTATTCTTTCCGGTTTGCGTAGCATGATTTTAATCTTACTTCACTCACATCATCTTGAGCTGCGGTAGCTCGTTGCCTAGAGTTTACTAGGATGGTGTATACCAACGACAACTCCAATAGGTAAACGGCGCGGCGCGTGGTCAACCGTTTACCCGCTGATGTCAGCCTAGCCTAGCTATTTTTTTTCGCGATCACTTTCATCACAATGAGTTCCTGAGGGAATTGTATCACTATTGAGTACTTCATTTGATTCTTTTTAAAAAAAAAAAAAAAACTCTGTGAATGCCTTCAGATCTTGAAGTCAATTACTTGTGTACATTCTGAGAATATGTTCCGGTAGGTTTCGCTGTCAGTTGTTTGCTGTCGTTGATTTGGGTGGAGCTGCGTCTAGAGTTTTCTGTTTACCAATTCGGCTCCTATTCTAGAGCCATTTTTCAGAAGGTGAAGTCTCTACCTGCCTACTCCTCAGGTGTGAAATAAGATCCGAAGAAAATTTTTGATTTCATTATTTTTCTACAATCTTCTTGGTATTTTTGCTAGTTTTTGTACACTGTGTGCCGGTCATGTGTTGATTTTGCGAGTTGTTGCTGAACCATCTGCAACATCTACACTGGATCGAAAAATCATTAGGATACTTTGAAATATTCTGCTTCAATCTTCCGAACTACTAGAGCTATAGGAGAAACAGTACTTTCGAATATGAACTGGAAATGCTGGACTCATATTCCCCATTACCCCATCCACATTCATGAATGAACTACGTAATACAACTCAATTTAATGCGGGTGATTGGTAAATCGAAAATTCATTTGAATGTTAATTGCCCTGCTGAAACTCTGTCGCCCACAAACTCTGTGAATGCTTTCTTTATTTCAAATGTTCAATAGTAATATCGCGTTCTCCAATGTCGAAGGAATTACCTGCGATGATTAAATTCATATCAGTAGATTACATAACTCCATCAACCAGCAAGCATCGCATATTCATGAAGAAAAACGTCCGTCGAGCATCGGGCATCTATGTAAGGGTCGTGCCACTTAATGAAGTTGAACTAACTGGAATTGTGGTCACGTAGTTAACCAACTTCACGGATGGCGAAACCGAAAAACTTTCATGTCGTTAGTGTGTCCTAGGAGCTTAATCAGTATTATCAGTTCCCAAATTGAATTTCCGAAACTTTTCTTGTATGCATATTAAGTGCCGACTTCAGCCATTGATAAAGTGTTCCCCGGCGTGCACTGTGCTGGAATATCAGTTGGGGTGATGGACGATAGAAAAAACAAATCAATATTCGTTTGTTTCATCGATAGTCTGTTGAGATGTTGTTGATAAAAACCAAGGGTGCCTTGGTTTTCTTGGAGATCAAAGCAGTATTTCAATGAATCCGATATCATATTTCAATTCAATGTATAATATACTTCCAAACATGGACGATCGAGCCGCATATAGAGACAACAATTTTTTTTCAGAACACCCATTCGATCCAGATTTTCTGTATTGCAAAGGCGATACAGAGGTGAATGTCCCAATCATGGACAATGTCCTAATCATCAAGAATTCTGAGTTGTTTTCTGTGCAACAATATGAAGAAGGCTCTCATGAACATTTTCATCTATCAGTTTCCTGAACACATTCAATTCATCATCAATATATCACATGCTCCTCATTATAACTTGCGTTTGAACACCGTTCTCCTTGCTGCTCTGGCGAGTGCGTACCTTTCACTTATCAAAAAAAATTCAGTAAAGTATTATATAATATATTGAACACAAACATACTTCGGTTTGCCTGATTGTCTTTGTTTCCATGAGAAATGCATCAGTCATATCAAATTCCAGGAGAAATTAGGGCGTCTATAACAGGTACATCTGAAACGTGTTTTTCTTTGACATGAGAGTCTATTAATGGGCCACGCATGATGATTTTTTACTTGCTATCAGAAACTCTCGTTGGATGTTCCTTCAAATATTTTTTTGCTATGTTTGATATATTTATAATTTTCCTTGTACCAATTATCGACATACTGTTTTTCGTCTTATCAAATGTTAGTGCAAAAAATCTTGTTGACACTACGTACTACTTTCAATTACCATTTTTACAGAAAACTAGCCATTACTATTTCAGTTTTGATAGTATTAGAAGTTCGAAATATATTGACACTTTTCACCATTATCAATCGACATTCGCTTGAGATTCAGTTTAAACAATTCATTTTCGATTCTTTGAAGGATGCCTGGTATCCAAAAATTCATTTGTTTATTGGTTATATCTGATTTTTAGTCACCAACACATTTCAACGAAATTGTCAAATTGAATCGGTTGCTCGAGTAAGACTGGAGTATATTGCAATTTTTCCAAGCACGTTCATTTTGAGCTAGCGAGCTACTTTCGATACCTTTTTTCTGTAGGTTCTGCGTGGTTCATTTTTAGGGTTCATTTGTATGGTCCTTTTGCAAGACAAAGTAAATAAGTAACAAATAAGTCAAGTTTTCTATTGATTCCAATGAAAATTTCAACAAATTCAACTGGACAAATTCACAACATACAAATAAAATGTCATTTTCACACATACTTATGTGTTAAGAGCTTTTTAGCTTGCTCAAGACAGGTAAGCACTAGTTTCATAAACGGAAAACGTGCTCGAACTCAACAGCACTAAAAGCCTAGCGTAAAATATCATTTCAGGTACCTCATATGGAGCCATCATAAAGTATAACATCAAATTTGGTTTAATGTTAATTGCTTTCACCAATGAAGGGTTTCCTAAGTGCTCCGCACAGAGCCAAGAAACTTCATACCGTGTTACATTGTAAAGTTTTATCGAGATGAAGAACTCAAATTAAACGGCTTCCAAATAAAATGAATCGACCAATTATTCTCTCATTTCGATTCATGCAGTGGAGAGAAAACTTCATTCTCTTCATTGTCACCATCTTATTGTTGAATCCTTTCATATATATATATATATATATATATATATATATATATATATATATATATATATATGAATGAATAAGATACCCGAAATAACTCTGGTATATACTCTGAAAATAGCGGAAACATTTCTCGACAAAAATTGGTAGAATTCACAACAGTTGATATATAGACTTTCATTTCATTGGTCCGATCAACTTTCTGAAGTAAATTGATTTCTCACCTTCACAATTGTAACTGTTCAATGATCAGAACTCATTGTGACATCGAAAAACAAGTTTGTTGTATACAAATTGTCAGATGAACTTGCGAATGGAAATAATTGAGAAAAACTGCATATAGACCAAGCGAGAAAAATTATTTTTATAAAAAAAAACAGAAATTGTTTACGGCGCTTTGATAATGTGGAATGATTAAGTGGTCAATACTAATGTAAAAAAAATAAATGCGTGAGCTGGGGTTTGGAAGTACATATTTGAGGGGGTGTAAAGGGGTGAAAGCGATATTGTCGCAATTTCTGACGAAAGGTACGCCTAAGAGAAGAGTTATAGATCTTGAGAAGATCTATATCACTCAAATGAATGAATTTTGCACAAAACCTCCGAATAACCAAGAAAAAAGCGAAATGCATTTTTTTTTTCATTATTCATTCTTCATTTCCACAAAAGTCATCATATTCCAACAAAATTCTGTAGCAATATAATTTGTCATGTCTTCAATAACTCTTTTTTTTTTGGAATGATAAATCAAATGGTTTCAGAGATAAAGTACTTTTTCGCCAAAATTACTTATTTTTCAAATTCAATTCCTCCTTCAGCGATTGATCACGAAATTATTTTTCCAAGCTCATTCTCTTTCTTTTCATCTACAGTTCCCGGTAATAGAATGAAAAATGAAAGTCTCCATCCAGGAACAAACTCAAAAATGGAAGATATCATAAAAATGGCCCCCGCAACTGTGAATATAATAATCAATGTCGGGAAAAATATCATAGAAACTGTTTCATTCTCCGAGTGGATAATTATTTTGCCCAACGACATTGCTATAGGCAGTCTAATCGAATAACAAGAATTATGCATGAAATTTTTATTGTATTATTACAATAAGGGGGGGAAATTTGAACTCATAAAACGCGTCAACGCTACTCGAAATGAATATCACGTCAAAATGATAGATATTTTGCATCAAATCTCGGTTTCAAATAAGCACAGATCGAACGAGTGAAAGCTGCAAAGTACTTTTTATGTGATATAATGTATATTTTAGTCTACAACATAGATTTGTATCATAAATGCCTACAGCGGTTTATTATATTCAAAAACATAACTCATACATACTTCTTATGGAAATTTCACCAAAATTTCTATTTTGCGTCTATAACCTAATAACGTATATTCAATATTATATTACTGAGGTTCATCGAGTAACGTTTTTTTTTTTTTGTTAATATCAGTTAACTATGCAATGTATTGATGTATATAATAAATCGATATGGGTTAGGTTACATTTGATCCAAATGTTCAAGTGCTAAATAGCTAATGCAAAACTTACTCCTAATTCATACTAAGCTGTATATAAATGTAGCACACTGACATTGAACAAATGTTTTCGTGCGATCACATCGCTTGGAATACGAGAAAACCCTAGTGTTTTTTACACTTCGGTACAATACCATAGGCTACTTGCACACACACCGATTTTGGACGGCCGGTATAAAATCGGCCGATATTTCATTGGTAGTGGGTGCTTGCAGACTCACCGGATTTTTTTCCGGTCAAACAATCAAATGATTTGTTGCCGTGACACGAGGTTATTGAAAAACAATGTATAGTGGTCGGTTAATAATCGGCGGGTGTGCAAGCGTGTATTTAGTTACGTACGCCACCACTTCCTGGTAATACCGGCCACGCAGTGGCAGTGGACGGCTGCTAAGGCTACTTGCACACACACCGATCTTGGACGGCCGATTTTATGCCGGTCGTCCAAATTCCAATAGTGGACCACATGTGGGAACGGGACCTGGCACACACGCCGACCGCTGATCGGTGCCGGTAAAATATCGGTTAGCAGCCGTCCACTGCCACTGCATGGCCGGTATTACCAGCAAGTAGTGGCGTACGTAACTAAATACACGCTTGCACACCCACCGATTGTTTACCGACCATTATACATTATTTTTCAATAACCTCGTGCCACGACAACAACGCAACTGATTGTTTGACCGGTAAAAATCCGGTGAGTCTGCAATACCATACTTCGGTACAATACCATAGGCTACTTGCACACACACCGATTTTGGACGGCCGGTATAAAATCGGCCGATATTTTATCGGTAGCGGGTGCCTGCAAACTCACCGGATTTTAACCGGTCAAACAATCAAATGCTTTGTTGTCGTGACACGAGGTTATCGAGAAATAATGTATCCTAAACGAGTTGTTGCTATGTGGTTATTGTATCGCCGTAATAAGAGCCGTGGGATTAAGCGCAAGTACTGGATTCATCCTATCAATCAAAGTAGAGAACACACAGGAACATTCTACGCCCTTTTCGAAGAACTGAGGCGTGATGGTATTCATCATCATTATCAATCATATCATCCATTATTGCAAATTAGCACGCACTACCAACACTAGTTTAAAACGTAGTACTTAGTATCCACAATTTTACCAAGCAGTCGATTGGAATGGTCGGTAAACAATCGGAGGGTGTGCAAGCGTGTATTTAGTTACGTACGCCACTACCTCCTGGTAATACCGGCCATGCAGTGGCAGTGGACAGCTGCTAACCGATATTTTACCGGCACCGATCAGCGGTCGGCGTGTGTGCCAGGTCCCGTTCCCACATGTGGTTCACTATTGGAATTTGGACGACCGGTATAAAATCGGCCTTCCAAGATCGGTGTGTGTGCAAGTAGCCTAACCGATATTTTACCGGCACCGATCAGCGGTCGGCGTGTGTGCCAGGTCCCGTTCCCACATGTGGTTCACTATTGGAATTTGGACGACCGGAATAAAATCGGCAGTCCAAGATCGTTGTGTGTGCAAGTAGCCACATGTGAGAAAGTTTAATACCTACTATGTACCAACAAAAACTGGTGATATATTCGAGTAAATAACACACTAAGAGTAAGGCTACTTGCACACACACCGATCTTGGACGGCTGATTTTATACCGGTCGTCCAAATTCCAATAGTGAACCACATGTGAGAACGGGACCTGGCACACACGCCGACCGCTGATCGGTGCCGGTAAAATATCGGTTAGCAGCCGTCCACTGCCACGCCACTGCATGGCCGGTATTACCAGGAAGTAGTGGCGTACGTAACTAAATACACGCTTGCACACCCACCGATTGTTTACCGACCATTCCCGACTGCTTGGTGAAATTGTAGATACTAAGTACTACTTTGATTTATAGGATGAATCCAGTACTTGCGCTTAATCCCACGGCTCTCAATACGGCGATACAATAACCACATAGCAACAACTCGTTTAGGATACATTATTTTTCAATAACCTCATGTCACGACAACAAAGAATTTGATTGTTTGACCGGTAAAAATCCGGTGAGTCTGCAAGCACCCGCTACCAATGAAATATCGGCCGATTTTATACCGGCCGTCCAAAATCGGTGTGTGTGCAAGTAGCCTAACCAAACACAAAACAGGTCCTGTGGTGTCTCCTAAAGGGCGTGCTACAGCGTGGTGTTTGAACGGCTGAAATTTATGATTTATTTTATTATTATTCATTCGGTGTTTTACAATAATTCGAATATATTCATGGGTATCTATATTTCTTTCTACCTTATAAAGATCCAAATGATTAGTTCAAGACATTTCAAAAGATCATGCATATTCCCTATTTCGTGCGCAACTTCAATGACATTGCTTTGCTGGCTGCGACACGTCTGGTTTTGTAGACAACAGAGAATAAAACATTCAATGCGATACTTGAAACTGAGGTGACTCAGTTACTAATACCTTTTTATGACTTCTGTACACCCGAAATTCATTTCCCGAATTGGCTGTGAATAAATTCATTTGGAGGAAGCAGAAGCCAATATAAGAGAGATACAGGAGTGCACTAATAATAAATTATCCCTAGATTATTTGAAATTTGAACGGTATGAAGTGCCCACTTTTAAATTGGAAAAATTACCACCCACTGTTGCAGAATCTAGGCAACAATCATATAGAGCATATTTTCAGCTTCAAAAGTGGCTTGGAAATGAAGTAACGGCAAAAAGAGGGGCTGGAAAAGAAGTTATCATGAATAATACTTCGATAGTCTTGCTTCGGCTCACTGAAGATTCAGTCAAACCTGATGATTTTTCAAAAATAACTTCTTTTGCCTGCGGAATCAGTGAGGAAAATCAATGCGGATACCGAAAACATGGACTACACTGCAGTGTTTCTCAACCTGTGGGGTGCGCCCCCTTGGGGGGCGCGAAATATCGGTAGAGGGGGGGGACGCGAAAAATTCGGGAGACATGAAATAAAAATCACAACAAATAATTTTTTTATTGAAAAAATTCTACTCGAAAGCATAAAACATATTATAGAGTACAAAACCATACCAACGAGTAGATACATCAGTCCCTAACGCGAAATGTACTCAAAAATCAATAACTATATTCATCAACAAATAAAACCTCAGTGGCTCTCTCGTGCCTGTCTCGCAGAGCAGAGCTTTCCATAGGAGGGCGATATATTTGAAATAGTCACTCTCAGTTCTCTCTCAATGTCCGGCTGCGACCTGTATTTTGTTCTCAATGTAGCCACCGCAAAAAACCCAGTTTAACATAGATATGGTGTTGGAAACGGTAAGAGTATTCTAAAGCTCTTTCCTTCAGTGCAAGAAATTCATCACCCAATCCGGACCAAAAATCAATGAGTGCTTTATCAACAAACTGTCTTCTGATGTCTTCACGTGATGTCTATGAATTGTTCTTCCACCACTGAGAGACCATCAGGAGTATTTTGAAATGGATCTCTAACCCATTTGTATTTTGCTACTAAGTTATCGTCGGTTATAAAATACTTTCTGAAATTCTTCTTCAACATTGTTAAGTGATTTTCCATGGTTGCAAATAAAACTTCGATATGTATCTCTTCAGCGTTGTGAGTTTTGATGAATTCCTTAACATTTGTAAACATTTCTATGTTTCTTCGTTTCAAGTGTGTATTCCACAATTCAAATTTTCTGCAGAAATCATTCACTTTATCGCTCATATCCAAGAGATGTGAATTTCTGCCTTGCAGTTAAAGATTCAACATATTCAATTTCTCGAATATATCAACCAAGTAGCCAATTTCATCACGAATAACTGATCTCGAAACAGCTTTGCTTCCTGATCTTCGTCTTCTAAAAATATTGCAATTTCCTCTCTCAATTCGTAGACACGTTGCAAGAACTTGCCACGTGATAACCATCTCGTTTTACAATAAAATAATAACGCAGTACTCTCAGCGCCCTTACCCTTACAGAGTGCAGCAAAAAGTCTCGATTTTAGGGGCTTTTATGAAATTAACTGCAGTTACAACTGCCGTTAACACAATATTTAGACTAGGACTGATTTCTTTGGCAGCCAAAGCCTCTCGGTGAATCATGCAGTGTGTTCAGATACACTGAGGAGATTTCTGTCTCACAAGCGCTTGTAAGCTTTGGAATTTGCCAGACATTGCTCGAGCACCATCTGTACATATACCGACACAGTATTTTCATCGAATACTTGCTTCGTTTGAAAAGCTATCTAATATTTCAAATAATTCTGCTGTTGTTGCTCTATTTCTTATCAGTTTGCAAAACAATAGCTCTTCAACTGCTGAAATTTCATCGCAAAATCGAACATACGCGATTAAATGGACATCCTTGTTGCTATCTGTGGCTTCATCAAGTTGGATTGCGAATAGTTTATGCACAATTTGAGTTGCAGCCGGCAGTACAAGTTCTTCCCCAATGTGTGCAGCTTTTTGCATCTTGCTATTTGGTATGCAACTTTGTAAGAACTATAGCTTTTTCATTCACAGAATGAACTTCTTCAAGAACAGATATTTTATTTTCATATGAATTCAGTTTAGCAACAAAGAATTCACGAGGTTTCTCAGCGTACTCTCTGTGAACTGTTTCCAAATGTCGTTTGAGCTTGTTGGGTTTCATGCAATATGCTGCCAAAACTTTCGAACAGATAACGCACAAGGCCTTTCTTCATAATTTGTGTCCCTAGATTGACCTTGCGGCAGGTGTGTGATTGGCCCATAGGAGAACAAAATAATTTTGAATAGTTATTAGTATTTCATGAATATCAAAAAAACTCATGGAAGGGGGGCGTGGTTGAAATGAATTCGAAATAGTGGGTTGCGAATGCGGAAAGGTTGAGAAAGAGTTCACTACAGTTTTATGTACGAAATGTTACGGTACAGACAAATGTTCTTGTTATTTCTGTCAACTTTGACGAACTCGAGGAGGTTGGAGACGAAATCGAAAACCCAGGTCCCGAACCTACGAACACACACTCATTGAACAAATTCAGTGATAATGAAAAGACGTTTGAAGACCAAGAAATTTCACAATCAGGTAGAGATTCCGAAGAAATAATCGAACTATCAAAAAGTTTCAGATTCGCTTGAAACATTTTAATGATACCACATAACTTTTTTTGATATGTGACTATGAATATTTTGAAAATCAAAATTATTTTGTAGCGAAGAATATTTTTATAGTTTATTTCATTTTTGAGCGTGTTTTTGAGAGAAGACAAACATTTTTTATTTCATTATTGGAAACTACAGATGAGAAGGGAGAGAATGAGTTTGAAAAAAAAAATTTTTTTGACGAGAAAGGTTATTATCTTTGAAACTACTCGATTCATTATCATGAAAAAAATTGTGGTTATTGAAAACATAAACTATATTTATACGGAATTTAATTGAAATATAATAACTTTTGTGGAAATGGAAATAAAAAACGAAAAACCCAGTTGTTCGCATTTATCTTGGTTATTTTGAGGTTATGTGCAAAAGTCAAGATCAGATTTTCTTAAGATCTATATTTTTCTCATTGATAACTTTTCTCTAGGACGTCACATTTCGTCGGAAATTGTGACAATATCGTATTCACCCCTTTACACTCCCCCTAAAATATTTACTTCCAACCCCCAGCTCATGCATTTATTTTTTCACATTCAGTATAAACAACTCAACCATTCCCGATCATCAAAGTGCTGCTAACAATTTTTGTTTCGTGAAACCCCAACTTTATTGGACTAAAGCAGCCTTCGAAACCAAAGCTTATCACTCACCAACAAAATGACACTCTTTCCATCATTCGATAGGTGTAATCTGGACTCGACACAATTCAAACGGATTGAAATTCATTAGTAGACACAATATTGGAATATACCTCAACGATCCCAACTCCACAATCGAATAATCCTAATGATCCCTTTCCCGAGGCCTGATAAAACACCCAGCGGTGTTTCTACTCTTCACCATCAGATTCAACGGTTTCGCTTACCTTTTTGAAGTGCTTCTCAAACATCCTCTTCATTTGGTTATTCAATAAATCGTTTCACGAAATTCAGCCATTTTCGTTATGTTTACTCTTTCATTGGATTTGTTTCCCTTTTTTTTCGTGGCGCCTATTGTGTTGGGAAATCATTATTCAGTTTCATTTCTCCCCGAGAATATAACCAGCCTCGGTGAAAGTATGCCCTTCATTGTTTCATTAATAAAAGTTAATAGACTATGCCACTCGAAGGGTGAGCGTTTTATAGTTCTTGATTGTTGTCACTTCTTGAGAAAAATTGTTGACTCTGATAAGATAGTGCCAAGGGGGAGTATACTTGAGGGTTTATATGATGTTTTCTTCAGAAAAAATGAAGTAGCTGCTAGCACATATTTGAAGCCCAAATCTCATGAACGAGAGAGAGAGCTTGAGATGGAAGATCAATGATTATGATTTTAACCATTGCAATTCGAATTGTTCGGGGAGATTATTCATTTTTACGGTTGGGATATGCAGAGTGGTCCAACGGAAAGTATACTCCTAGCCACGGAACACAGAAATACATTAAGCTTAGGGTCAACAACCACCGAAGGCGCTGATGGTGGTTATTTTGTTACAACTATGGTTTCAACTAGGAGTACAGATACTGAAACGCAGAAATCTATGATAGTGCATCTTAATTCCTATAATTTCGACTACCTTTGACGTATCTCCGAAATGTAATGCGTTTTCAAAATTTTGATTACTCTGAAGCATACCATTAAATTTGTTTTCGTGGAAATAGTTTTCTGCGATTTATGAACTCTTTTATATTCAGTAATGACCATGTTCTCTGGAAAATGCGCAGAAAAGTCAACGTTTATTCCAAGAATAACCCAGTGATTGCCTATACTTGGATCGAGTGAGTCAAACCAACAAACTAGAAAAATCTCCTTCCTTAGAATCAGATTTTCAACCCATATTTTGGGTTCAAAGTACAGTTTTCTGCGAAATTCGAACTGCCATTATTAGAAGAAGTCTCACCTTACGCTCTCATTTCTCTTACAGAAATAGTACATTGTTTACCGGGTTGGAAAAGCTTAACATTCCTGAGCGACTGTGAAGATTGCTAAGTCGAGGCGCAAGCCGAGACTTAGCAACACAGAGTCCAAGAATGTGGCTTTTCCTACGAGGTAAACATACTATTTTTCCGCAAATCGTTTAAAATTCGACAGATATTGATTGATTTAACAAAAAATGCGATAATTTTATTCCCAAATAAATGGTGCTTTGAAATTCCTAATAAAATTACTTGGGTTACTATGGAAACGTATTGAGGTTGAATTGTCAAAATTGACGCTTATAAATTTAATTGCTGGTGTTCTAGAAAGTGAAATGATAAGTGATGATAAAATTTCCATTCCTGGGACTCCTCCAGAGCTGGTTGAGGCAGTGAATACTGCTTCATTAGAATTATTGCCAAAGAAATCAAGAGAAAAGTACGAAAATGCATACAGACGTTTTATGGGTTATCGCATGAGTAAAAATACGAGTTCTTTCTCAGAAAATGTTGTAATGGCATACTAGACCTTTGTTTAAAGATGAAATGTTCAACATTATCGGCCAATTATTCAATGCTGAAGTCAACCCTTGCAATTAAGTAGATTTGTAGATATATCTACATACTCAAAACTTCGTTCTTTATTGAAACGGCAAGCTCAAGGTTATAGGGCAAAGAAATCTCTAAGATTTTAGCGAAGGAAGAAATTGAAAAATTTATCCAGGAATCTCCAGACAAAGAAAATTTAATGATCAAGGTAATTTACAAGGTTTTAATTTCTATTTAGATTATACCTTTATTTATTTTTAGGTGGCTGTAATATTTGGTATTTCTGGGGCCTGTAGAATGGATGAGTTAGTCCAAATGACTGTACACGATATAGAAGACCTAGAATCTAAGCTTTTAATCAGCATACCTGATTCGAAAACCAACAAACCAAGATCATTTGTAATTAATCAGATCTACTTGAATGTTTATCGAAAGTATCTTTCGTTAAGACCAGAAAATATGAACAGTGACCGATTTTTCTTTAAATATCAAAGCGGAAAGGGTTGTAGACAAGTGGTAGGAATTCATCAATTTAGAAAAATGCCCAAAATAGTTGCTACTTATTTGAACTTGGTAAATCCGACAGAATATACTGGTCACTGCTTTCGTCGGTCTTCTGCAACAATATTGTTTGACTCTGGTGCCGACATAACTAGTTTAAAGAGGCATGGCGGATGGAAGTTATCAAACGTTGCTGAAGGATACATCGAAGAATCGCTTAACAATAAGGTTGAGGTGGCAAATAAAATTTTCACAGTACAAAATAACCCTACCACCCCGCATGTTGTCCAAAATGTTTCTCATAGTTCTAACAGAGTTCCTCCAATGTTCAATAATTGTACTAACTGTCAAATTACTGTAAAAATAACAAATTGATCTTAAAAATGTATTTAGCAATGACTTGATGTTTTCAAAATATAAATTAATTCCTTATAAGCAATGTGTTTTCAATCATTTATGTAGAACACTAACAACTGTACGGAAATATCATATCCTTACAGTAAGGAAATGACATTTCCTTACAGTAAGGAAGCCCTGACTTTTTCTTCAAGAAATTTTGACAGGAATGTCAAAATTTCCTAGCGATTTGCGGAAAATAATATTGTTTTGAACTGAGTCATATAACCTCAGGGTAAGTGACGACATAAATTCGGAAGAAAACTACTTCTTGGACGTAGATGTGTTGCAATTTGGTGGCGGGATGAATTTTTATTATAGTCTTCTGCATTTGAAGTTCCTACAGTTTTTTATCATCCATCCAATGTTGTAAAATAGTTAGGGTCAACCGCCACATGAATACGGCAAATAGTTTTTGGTTTATACCAGTGTGCCGATGCCTATCTGAAATCGTTTCTGTAATCTGTGATAGGGACACATTTTGGACGTAGTAGTCTTCAACGTATTATGTATTCAACCCCCTAGCGAGAAGATGTCACAAACCTAAATTTTCATATTAAAATTGGGTCGAGTGATACATAATGTGAAAACAGACAGAATTATCTTTCTAATGAAGCCATATAATTGGAAATTCACTTGAAGAATCAATGTGCAAACGGCGTTAAGAACATCAACCCAATAATTCTGGTATATATGAAAATTCAAATGAGTTGTGGGTGTCAGAAATCGAAACATTCACAATTAGAGGTAGGTTTCAATGTTTGTTATTTGTAGCGGTGCTTTGTGAGAAAATAAACAAGTTGTTGAATTGATTTATTGAAACGTTACTTTAACAGGAGTTGAAAATCTGATCCATTTTCTTCCATGCAATATTATAGATTCAGTTGAAATTCAACTCTAGAATGTTCTGATATGGTTATACGGTTGGTTTTTCACATAACAGACGAATCAGGTATCGACAAACTTCCTAACCAACTTGGCAACATACGAATCATTTTATCGGGATCAGTGCTCCAAAACAAGAGAGCAGTAAGTCTAGAACTCTACCTCTGAAGATACTTCAACTCGTTTTGGAATAGAATATAACAAGTTTTATGGTGAAGATGAAATAATTTTCAAAAAAACCGAACTGAATGAGTAAAAAAATCAAACGATGAATGGGATATTTGATTGTAATGAAAAATTTCAACACTGAAATCACGCTTTCGTCAAAATAGAGTAATCCAGAAAATATTGTTGTTATTCTAATCCTCAAATCCCATTTTTATTTGTATATTTTATAATACCAAAATTATCGGGTTGTTGTTTCCAACGCTATATTTTATTTGGATATTTCCAATGATTGATTGATATATGACTCGACCTCATTTCCAATCGAAATTCAATAGTTGTGATACCCCCTCGTTCGGAGTTTGGAGGCAGAGATTAAAAAATATATTCAAAATGTGTCTCTTCGAGAGCTGTACAATTTCTGTTCAATTCGAGTTTTGATTGAATATTCGCAAGACTTATTTACTTTTTTATTTTGACAAATTTTGCTGACAAAAAACTTTTTCAACTGTCTAAGACAACATATCCACATATGTACAGGGTAAATTTTTGAAACATAATAATAATTTTCTTCGACATTATCATTCAACATTCTTCCCACTGTAAAATTACATTAAATTCCACCAATATTGATGCGGCAAAGTTTGGTAACTAGTCGTCAAAATATCCCGGTTTTGGTTTTAACATCCACCACTCGAACGATTTTGTCTTTACCAGGAAAAATATTTTCAATTTTTCCAAGCGACCTCAATTCTTTAGGTAAATTATCATCACATAAAATGACAATTTCGCCGACTTGAATGGGTTTTCCATCTTTCTCCCCGTTTTATAAATTTAGCAAATACTCTTTTACCCACCTGGACCGAAATATTCCGGCTAGTCGTTGAGTTTTCAACCATTGTTTCCGTAAATATTAATTTTGCAGAGTGCTGCAAAATGGACTTCGGCATTCGACAAATTTCATTAGGAGTCAGACAATTAGGGTCATCTGCATCAACTAAAACACTTCTAATAGGACGGCTATTCACCACGTACTCGGCTTCCAAAAATGGAGTACAAAACCTCATCTTTAGGTGCTTCTTGTATCAGGGTGACTTGAGGAATTTTCTTCACGGATCTGATCAGCCACTTCCAACATTCACCCATGTGGGGACTTCTCGGTGGAATTAAATATTGCTGTATTTCCTCTTCGATTCGGTTGTTTAGTTCGATATGGCAAACAGTCCAGACGTGGCTTCGCAGTGCTCTACAAATTTTGCTTTCGAATGCTGTAAATCAAAAATCTTCAGTCATTATATTTGTGTAAATTGTTTGGGTATTATTCATAAGAGCTGTATAGCAAAAAATAAAAGTAAAATACATTTTTTAAGTGGAAATAAAGTTGAGCGTTGTGAGGTATCAAACACCAGTTATAATAAATCCGGCTCATATGAAATAAATGAAATCGAAAAATCTATCAGTGACCTAAGAGAAGAGAGTTTAATTAGGAACAATTACATGAAAAAACTGAAACACGAACATGAAATATTTGTACAAGAAGCAACGAACACAGAAAATGAATTGAGTCATATTCTGGAAAAACAAATGTCTTTGATAAGTGAACTTCAAGATAAGATTCATATCCTACAAAAAGACATGAACAAAAACAGCCGAACAAAGCAGAATAATATAGGCATACAAACGGATGAAATGAAGAGATGTGATATTTACACATCAACCGATCCACTACACAATTTGCCCATTGTTGAAGAAGATGATTTTGTGAAGGACAATACAACACAAACACCGAATGCATATAAACGAAAATGTAATAGAATATTACAAGGTGTAATGACAAACCCTGTGAACGGGAAATCAAGGAAAAGGAGAATAACTTTCATTTCTGACCACAAGGGTAAGGGTATGGCCAGTTACATAATGAGCCTAGCAAAAGAAAATTTCATCATCGAATCTACCGTAAAACCTGGTGCAAGCGACAGAGAACTAGCTGACACTGTATTATAATACAAAGAATTATAATAAAAATGATCTTGTTATATTTTTGCCCAACTTACATAACAGGCGGATAACCACAGAACTGATGACTGAATTGTTAAAGCCTCAGCTCATTGTCATAACAAATCCATTTAAATATAGCAGTAATAGTGATAATGATTTTGTATACAATAACAACCTGGAATTGAAGAAACACATGTTTGAAGCCAAGAGATGCAGCAATGGAAATGTCAATATATTTCTAGATTGCTTACTGCAGGCTCTCAGTATTGCCAAGACAAAGTCCCACAATATTATTTTGAGTGGGGACTTCAATATCGACCACTTGTCAAATGATTTGAACACTAAATCTCTTATGGATTGTTTCAGTTCGTTTCGATTGAATGTCAATATGCAGGGCCCAACTAGAATTTTCACAAATGCGAATGGTCATACAAGTCGAACCTGTATGGATTATATGGTGACTGCTTTTTCGAATCTAACTTATGATTGTCAATTGATCCAACCAAATATTGCTGATCATCTATCCCATTTATTAAACTTCAGCGAAGAGATGTGCATACCCAACAATAAACAAAATGTTATAGTCAGAAAGCGACAAGTCAATCAGGGTAATATTAACGAACTCAGAACTAGATTAAGTGATATCGATTGGTTTCCGACTTTATACGAAATGTGCATAAGCGAAGCCTTCTCTTATTTTCTAGAGTGGCTTTATTGGTGTTTTGACGTATCCTGCCCAATGAAATCTGTTATTTCTAAAAAGCCTAAAAATGGTTGGGTTCCAGAAGAAATCATCCAAGAGGGCAATTATCAATTAGAGAATTTTTCAAGTTGATGACAACTTCTGGGGAAGTCAATCCACAACATAGAGATATGTATAAAAATAGGCTAAAGAAACACAAGTCTGTCATCAGTAAAGCAAAGACCGAATACTTCTCCAATAAAATAAAAAACGCTCAAAATGAAACGAAAGAGACATGGAACATAATCCACTCTGAGCTAGGAAAAAAGAAGTCGTCGTTTGTCGGGGATGCAATCACTCTGAAGCACAACTTCAATAATGTTGAAGCTCCAAATGAGGTAGCGGAATTATTCGCAGATCACTTTTCTAGGGCTGCTGAATCAACATTGGCTGGTCACTTCGGTCAAAACCAAACTTTGCCCTGTACCACTAGCTCGTATGTTGATGTCATTCACCCATTTCAGAATGGACCTATTACAGAATTAATGAAAAATCATCTGGGATTGATGAACTTTCTATAATTACTATCAAGAATATAATAGATTTGATAATATATCCCCTTACTTACCTGATGAACCAGTCCTTTATCCAAGGGTATTTTCCAACTGAGTTCAAAAAGGCACTAGTAGTTCCCTTATTCAAAAAAAGGAGATGAGACAGAGTTAGACAACTATAGACAAATTTCCCTACTCTGCCCACTCTCGAAGTTGTATGAGAAAGTAGTTACTGCTAGGATAATGAATTATTTGGAAATGAACAACTCGACATGTGGTAACCAGCATGGTTTGAGAAAAAATCATTCTGTGGAAACGGCATCACTCCAGTTTCTCAATTTTTTTTACTCTGAGATAGATTCTAACAATTGCGTAATTAGCCTGTTTTTCGATTTGTCAAAGGCATTTGACACGGTGTCATCCGAATTTCTGGATAATAAGTTGAAAATGCTCGCTTTTCCAAATGATCTATTGACATGGTTGAAATCATATATGTATGGACGTAGTATGACTGTGAGAAATAACGCGTTTACTTCAAGTGAGCGTGATGTTAAATTAGGAGTACCGCAAAGGTTCGGTATTAGGACCACTACTATTCGTGCTATTTGTCAACGACTTGCCTGAACACATAACTGACTGTCATATCACCATGTTTGCTGATGACACAACAATTAAAGTTGCTAGTCCTGATTCAGATGTATTATTAATGAATGTCGGCAGAATTATTGATTCGTTCACATCATGGTGCGATAGAAATCAACTCATTTTAAATACAACGAAGTCAGTTTCAATGAAATTCTATAATAGGAAGGATAATATCCCAGGTGAAATAAAAGCTATTGATGAAATAGTTTTGTCGCAAGATGTAAAATTCTTGGGAACATTTCTAGATGAGAGGTTAGACTGGGATTTACATATCAGTCACGTATGCAACAAACTAAATTCAGCATTCTATGCAATAAAGCAGATGGAAACATGTGTAGCCAGGGAGAGTTTATTGGACATTTATTATGCAATGGTATACTCACACATTTCTTTCAACATGATGTCATGGGGATGTGGTAAGGATTTTGGTAGAGTGTTTATAGCGCAGAAACGTATCGTGAGATTAATATTTGATATGGACTATCGTGATAGTTGCAAACCGATATTTATTAGAGAGAAATTGTCAACTGCTCCATCCATCTATATTTTGAAATGTTGTTTGAAATACATTAGATGCAACTTGGAATCCTTCGATACCAATGCTTCTTCGCATGCTTATAACACTCGACATGGTGGTCACCTGAAAGTTACAAAACACAAAACCACGAAATTCCAAAATTATCCTCTCTGCAGGGCATTGAGTTTTCACACCAAACTGCCAACGGCAATTAAAAATTATGAATGCGACAGAATATTTCTTAACAAAATAAAATGTTTGCTGACTGAGAAAAGTTACTATTCCTATCAAGAATATTGGGATGATCCATTATTGTGAATTATTTTACTTTTAATATGTTACTTGTAGTGTGCTGTCATCTTACGTGCTTTGTAATAAAACTTCAATTCAATGATTTTATTTATACTGTTTATCGTTTCACTTTTAATTATGTTTCTTATGTGTACTGCCGTCATATATTTTTTCATTTCATTTATACATAAGACCGTTATCTATTTTATTGATACTCAATGATCCACAATAAGGTTTTATTGTATCATGTGATTTATGTATTATATGACTTACCATATGTACACACTGTACCTGAATGGCTAATAAATTGATTTGATTTTGATTTGATTTGGTTATATTCGTAGTGATCTCAGCTTCGTCCCGTTCCTTATACAATTTCAATAGTTCTTGATTGGCATCTCGAAAATTCGTTCAATTATCCGAAAAAAGATGCTGAATAGGACCTCTTCGAGATATCATTCTTCTTATAGCCACTGTAGTACTATCTGTGGAAAGGGAATAAGCAACTTCGAAGTGAATTGCTCTCATTGGAAGGAAAGAAACAAATCTTCCCCCTTTTTTCCTTATGCCGTCCGACTGTTACATACATCGGCCCAAAATAATCTATACCTGAGTAAGAGAACGGCTTCACCGCTAGTAAGTCTTCTGGCTGGTGATTCTCCGATTTTCGGATACTCGGGCACTGCTCTTCTCGTTCTGCAATACAAACAGTTTTTCAATGTATTTTTCACAGCATAACTTCCTTTTATCACCCAGTATTTTCTTCTCAATTCTTTCGAAATCATCTCCCTGATGTCGATATTTTTCTTGATGAAATTTCAGACTTAATTCAGTTATTCTATTTTCGGATCAAAAATGATTGTTTTTTTAACGGTTTCTCTCGAACATCTAGCATAATTTATCCTAGTTTGCATTTTCGATAGATCATTCTCATCTAGAAATGGTGAAAGTCGAAAAAATATACTTTTCTTATCACCGTTTGTTTTATTTTTCAATAGAATGATTTTTTCCTGAAATCTTTCTTCTTGGCTTAATTATAGACATTTTTTCTCAGTTTTTCCACCTTAATAACAGTCAACTCTTCGGAAAACGTCTCTTGCTTCTTTCTCATCTTGGCAATGAGTTTATTTTCGAATCTCAATACCCATGCAGTGATTCTTACAAATCTTCTACATTTAGAGAATCGACTCACGCCTGGAAGTTCTTCGAATAATTGTTCCTATGTTACAACAAAATCAATAGCTGATTTTCTTTCACTTTCATCGTCTTATGTGAAGTTTCTGTTTATGTCATTCATTGGCCAATCCCCTTCCTGTTCACACAAAAAAAGTTCAAAACATTGGTGGTTCGAGTCACTGTTATTGCTACAAGAGAAAGACACTTTCTGTATCTAGCAACTTTGAATGATACATATTTTCTCTATATCCAATAATTCTTTGAATGTGACACTTGATTCTTCTGACCTTCGGTGGAACCACTATCAACATGATATTACATGTGATTTATTTTTTGATCCTCTCAAACAAATAATTAGGATAGTAAATATACATTTGAATTGATATACGATATATAGCTTATAAACAGTGTCTGTAATTAGATATTTAATTTCCTTTTTCTGATACTATTTCATATATACTTTGTTAAAATGATTTTTTTGATACATTGTCCTGTAAATGTGTAACTGTTGGACAATGAGGTTATATTATTATTACATGCTACCATCCATTAGTGTGAAGTTACCCACAATTTTCATCCACAGTTTCTAACGTACGGTCGGTCGCGATTGGGATACGAGCTGATTTGCACGCAGCGTTGCCAGATTTTCATATCATCCGTAGCATGTATTAATTTCTACCAGGAATGTTAAATTACCGAGATTTTGTACTTTGAAGCGGGTAAGATTTATGAAGACACCGTTTCCAGTAAACTGTTGATTTTTCATTTTGTACTTTGCGTGACATATGGATTTGGATATATGGAATTTTGTGTTGAAAATTGAACAAAAGATATTTTGTAAACTACGCCGAGTAAGAAGACGGAATGGAAGATCCTAGTAGCGTGAGAAAACTTTGGGAATCATCAAATTTGCGTGACATATGGGACGACCTTTGATGTATGAAATATTGTGTTGAGAAATCAAAAAAAAATATTTTCTAAACTACGCCGGGTAAGTCGACGCAACTTTTTTTGGAATATCCTGTTAGCATAAGGTAACTATGGGAATCATCAAATTTGCGTGACATATGGGACGGCCTTTGATGGATGGAATTTTGTGTTGAAAATTAAAAAAAAAGATTTTCTCAAACTACGCCGGGTAAATCGACGCCATTTCTTTTTGGAACATCCTGTTAGCATAAGGAAACTATGGGAATCATCAAATTTGCGTGACATATGGGACGGCCTTTGATAAATGGAATTTTGTGTTGAAAATGAAAAAAAGATATTTTCCAAACTACGCCGGGTAAGTCGACGCAACTTTTTTTGGAACATCCTGTCAGCATAAGGAAACTCTGGAAATCATCAAATTTGCGTGACATATGGGACGGCCTTTGATAAATGGAATTTTGTGTTGAAAATAAAAAAAAAGATATTTTCCAAACTACGCCGGGTAAGTCGACGCAACTTTTTTTGGAACATCCTGTTAGCATGAGGAAACTATGGGAATCATCAAATTTGCGTGACATATGGGACGGCCTTTGATATATAGGATTCTGTGTTGAAAATAAAAAAAGGTATATTTTTTAAACTACGCCGGGTAAGTCGACGCAACTTTTTTTGGAACATCCTGTTAGCATAAGGAAACTATGGGAATCATCGAATTTGCGTGACATATGGGACGGCCTTTGATATATAGAATTTTGTGTTGAAAATTAAAAAAAAAGATATTTTCCAAACTACGCCGGGTAAGTCGACGCAACTTTTTTTGGAACATCCTGTCAGCATAAGGAAACTCTGGAAATCATCAAATTTGCGTGACATATGGGACGGCCTTTGATAAATGGAATTTTGTGTTGAAAATAAAAAAAAAATATTTTCTAAACTACGCCGGGTAAGTCGACGCAACTTTTTTTGAACATCCTGTTAGCATAAGGAAACTATGGGAATCATCAAATTTGCGTGACATATGGGACAGCCTTTGATAAATGGAATTTTGTGTTGAAAATTAAAAAAAAAGATATTTTCCAAGCTACGCCGGGTAAGTCGACGCAACTTTTTTTGGAACATCCTGTCAGCATAAGGAAACTCTGGAAATCATCAAATTTGCGTGACATATGGGACGGCCTTTGATAAATGGAATTTTGTGTTGAAAATAAAAAAAGGTATATTTTCCAAACTACGCCAGGTAAGTCGACGCAACTTTTTTTGAAACATCCTGTTAGCATAAGGAAACTATGGGAATCATCGAATTTGCGTGACATATGGGACGGCCTTTGATATATGGAATTTTGTGTTGAAAATTAAAAAAAAAAATATTTTCCAAACTACGCCGGGTAAGTCGACGCAATTTTTTTTGGAACATCCTGTTAGCATAAGGAAACTCTGGAAATCATCAAATTTGCGTGACATATGGGACGGCCTTTGATAAATGGAATTTTGTGTTGAAAATAAAAAAAAATATTTTCCAAACTACGCCAGGTAAGTCGACGCAACTTTTTTTGGAACATCCTGTCAGCATAAGGAAACTCTGGAAATCATCAAATTTGCGTGACATATGGGACGGCCTTTGATAAATGGAATTTTGTGTTGAAAATAAAAAAAAAAGATATTTTCTAAACTACGCCGGGTAAGTCGACGCAACTTTTTTTGGAACATCCTGTTAGCATAAGGAAACTATGGGAATCATCAAATTTGCGTGACATATGGGAAGGCCTTTGATATATAAGATTCTGTGTTGAAAATAAAAAAAGGTATATTTTCTAAACTACGCCGGGTAAGTCGACGCAACTTTTTTTAGAACATCCTGTTAGCATAAGGAAACTATGGGAGTCATCGAATTTGCGTGACATATGGGACGGCCTTTGATATATGGAATTTTGTGTTGAAAATTAAAAAAAAAGTAATTTTCCAAGCTACGCCGGGTAAGTCGACGCAACTTTTTTTTGGAACATCCTGTCAGCATAAGGAAACTCTGGAAATCATCAAATTTGCGTGACATATGGGACGGCCTTTGATAAATGGAATTATGTGTTGAAAATAAAAAAAGGTATATTTCCCAAACTACGCCAGGTAAGTCGACGCAACTTTTTTTAGAACATCCTGTTAGCATAAGGAAACTATGGGAGTCATCAAATTTGCGTGACATATGGGACGGCCTTTGATAAATGGAATTTTGTGTTGAAAATAAAAAAAGGTATATTTTCCAAACTACGCCAGGTAAGTCGACGCAACTTTTTTTGAAACATCCTGTTAGCATAAGGAAACTATGGGAATCATCGAATTTGCGTGACATATGGGACGGCCTTTGATATATGGAATTTTGTGTTGAAAATAAAAAAAAAGATATTTTCCAAACTACGCCGGGTAAGTCGACGCAACTTTTTTTGGAACATCCTGTCAGCATAAGGAAACTCTGGAAATCACCAAATTTGCGTAACATATGAGACGGCCTTTGATAAATGGAATTTTGTGTTGAAAATAAAAAAAAAGATATTTTCTAAACTACGCCGGGTAAGTCGACGCAACTTTTTTTGAACATCCTGTTAGCATAAGGAAACTATGGGATTGTTTGAACGTCATTTTTTTGTGGTGGATCAATATTTGTTCCGTAGTTTTTTGGGTTTGTAACCTACCACAATCTGAAAAAATTAGAAATAATATTGGAATCTATACAAGTGTAGAAGGGCAGATTTTCAATCTACCCCGAAAAGTTGCTGCGTCTATTGAAAAACAGTTCTTTCTGGATAGAACAAGTCCAAATAGTCAGCAACTTCTCGTATAACTCAAAATTTGCCTATCAAATAAATTATAAGAGCTGATATATATGAAAATACTTATCTGTTAAGGTTTCGGAAACTAAATCTGTTTCCGTTCTCAAAACTTCTAGGCGAATTCTTTTTCAAGTGCAAATACCTGGTAAAGATAGTTTTCGTGATTGACAAATGTCTCAACTAGCTAGGTAATTCGACCAGATCAGTTATTCACAATGTTGATAGCACAAATACAAATGAATGTACCTTATCATGCAGTAGGTATTCTAGTTTTTCACATAGTTTGAGACCAAAATCTTGTCCTTCATTACCTGCTGATATAAAAGGATTCACGAGTTCATATGAACGTGTTAAAATAGAACTGAATATTCGTTTTGGTATGAACGAATTGATCTACTAATAATTCAAATGAACTTCTACCTTATAAACTCCAAGTATTGTTTATGAATGAAAGAATTGTTTTCAAACATTTATTTAATAATAAAACTAAGTTGACTGAAGGACATGTCGAGTTGTGTTTTCGATGACTTACCAGGCGCAGTTAAGAGAATATATTTTTTTGTTTTTAACACAATATTCCATATATCGAAGGCCGTCCCACATGTCACGCAAACACGATGATTCCCATAGTTTCCTTATGCTAACAGGATGTTCCAAAAAAAGTTGCGTCGACTTACCCGGCGTAGTTTAGAAAATATACCTTTTTTTATTTTCAACACAGAATCCTATATATCAAAGGCCGTCCCATATGTCACGCAAATTTGATGATTCCCATAGTTTCCTTATGCTAACAGAATGTTCCAAAAAAAGTTGCGTCGACTAACCCGGCGTAGTTTAGAAATTTTTTTTTTTGATTTCTCAACACAATATTTCATACATCAAAGGTCGTCCCAAATTTGATGATTCCCAAAGTTTTCTCACGCTAACAGGATCTTCCATTCCGTCTTCTTACTCGGCGTAGTTTACAAAATATCTTTTGTTCAATTTTCAACACAAAATTCCATATATCCAAATCCATATGTCACGCAAAGTACACAATGAAAAATCAACAGTTTACTGGAAACGGTGTCTTCATAAATCTTACCCGCTTCAAAGTACAAAATCTCGGTAATTTAACATTCCTGGTGGAAATTAATACATGCTACGGATGATACGAAAATCTGGCAACGCTGCGTTAGAAACTGTGGATGAAAATTGTGGGTAACTTCACACTAATCTACCATCCCTCTTCAAAATAACGGTATTATTAGTTCACGCTCCAGGATTATTGAATTCATCAATGAAACGTCAATTCGACGTTATTGATTTTTCTGTCACGCACATCTCAGCGATTGTAATTAGACCATTAGTATATGTACCTGAATATGGAACGCAGCTGCAAAATCACCTCACCTCGCACCCAGCCCAGCCTAACTTCGTGTCATCAACATATTCGACGTGATACGAACTATCATGGAGTATATTACTTTATAAGGCGGAGAAGCATGACTTTCCTTGACGCGCCCGTTCGTTCGGCGCGTAATAGAGGGCAAGTCAAGAAAAGTCGCTTCTTTGCCGAATAAAGTATACTATTTTTCCTTCAAACGTAGCACTTTTCAACCATAAATAGTACAATTCATACGCTATTTTTACTCAAAATTAACTGTGACAACTATCAAAGTTGTCTAGATGTTAGAAATTAAAATAATTAAGTCGTCGGTGGGATTTGCGTCTCCCTGGTTACAGTTGTTTGACAGTTATTTTATGTTATTAAAGACAGCTTATTGTTGTTGCAACCGCAAGCGCAAATTTAGTGCGAAAATGGAAAACCTAAACGAAATTGAGTCCGCGGCTAATGATGCAGTAGCACGTTTGGGGCCCTCCAAGTCCGGAATAAAGTATCGGTTAGCTTACAAGCACTTCCAAGAGTGGTGCGATACAAGAGGAGTACGGCAAGTTACCGAAGTCATTTTACTGGCATATTTTAATATAATGGAAAATGAAAATAAACGGAAATCTTCTACAATGTGGTCACGATACTCTATGATGAAATCCGAGTTAGTTATTAGAAAAAATGTGGGTATAAGCAAATTTTTAAAGTTACGTGCCTTCCTGAAAAAGACAAGCGAAGGATATACTGCAAAGAAGTCTAATGTTTTCTCTAAAGACGAGTTTGATAAATTTTTGTTTGAAGCGCCAGATAAGTTGTATTTAGGATCAAAGGTAAAAAAGGTTATTGAATGCTAATGGTTCGGACTTCCATTGTATATATTTTTAACTCTATCGAAACCTGTTGCTAGGAACGGAAAGATTAAAATACAATTAAGTGAGAAAAAAATCAAATCAAAATAAAATTTTTGGTCAATGATGAAATTAGGGATTGATTGATCAAAGAAAATACTGTTGTTACAAAAAATCGAGATCTCGAATCTGAAATATAAGTCAAAAAATTATTTAAGTAACGAAATGAATGAAATAATATTGTGACAAGAAAATTGAGGTATCGAATATGAAATACTAGTTAAAAAATGTAAATGAAGAAATTGAATGAAATATTTTGAGAAAATGTTGAAACCAGGTTTCAAGTTGAATTTACTCACGACGTTTCGATTGCTGGTATCCGCAATCGTCTTCGGGTGATTACTGACAATACTTCGAGGTGTGGTCGGTTATAAAGCCCTCCGATTTCCCTATGGTGGGGGAGAGGGTGCTACTACCAAGGAGGCGAGCGGGTGCTACTACTAGAAGTGTGCCGATCGATCTTCAGCGGGAAATGAATGTATTGGCGCGTGATTCTCTCTCATCAAGCCGCAGCCGGTCCATGCCTCAGATAAGCGGCCTCCACACATTCCGGATCTCCACGCTGGCATGACTGAATGCGTCGTTGTTGAGGATGTAGGCGGCTTCCTTGAATTTCCTCTTTAACCAGTGCTCCTCCTTGTGTATGACCTCGGTTTCAGACCATTTGATGTTGTGATGGTTTGTCCAAACATGCTCCGCTATTCCTGATTTCGTTGTTTCTCCTCGTTGAGTGTTTTTCTTGTGTTCGCTTATTCTTACTTCTAATGGTCTTTCGGTTTCTCCGATGTAGGATTTGCCGCACTCGCATAGTATCCGGTAAACGCAGTTGTTGGTGTCGCTGTTTTTATTCGGTGGTCGAATTCTTGTGAGCTGGCTGCGTATTGTGTTCCCTGATCGAAAACAGACTCTGACGTTGTATTTTCCTTTTATCCTCTTGATCCCCTCTGAAAGTCCTCTCACATAGGAGATGGTAAGAATTCGCTGTTCCAGTATCTCCTTAGTGTTCCTTTGATTCGTCCGGGCCAATGTTTGATCCAATGTTCGATCCACCAGCTTCTTTGAGTATCCATTCTTTTGAAGATCCTTTCTTATGTTGCTCAGCTCCTTGTCTAGACTTTTTTTGGTGTTACAGAGATTGATTGCCCGATCAATCAGAGACTTAACGATTCCTCGCTTCGTAGATTGATGGTGATTGGATTGCTCATTCAGGTATTGTCCAGTATGAGTTGGTTTCCTGTAGACTGATGTTTCCCATAAATTTCTGGTCCTCTTCACCTCTACGTCGAGATACGGCAGTCTGCTCTGAGATTCTTTTTCCATTGTGAACTTGATGGTGGGCCTCACGTTGTTCAGGGGTTCTAGGAAGGCGTTCAATTCTGCATCTCCGTGGTTCCATACTATGAACGTATCGTCGACATATCTCAACCAGACGCGGGGTTTCTTCTTGGCCTGTTCGATGGCGAATGCTTCGAACCACTCCATGTAGGTGTTGGCTATTACCGGTGATAATGGTGATCACATTGGTAGTCCTTCATCTTGGCTGAGGAAACGATCCTTCAACTGGAAATAACAATTCTGAACGCAGCATTCCAGCAACTCCATGATGCCCACTATCGGTAGTGTTGTTTTATTTTCCAAAGTATCGTCCTCTTTCAGCCTCTCTTTGATGATCTCGAGTGCCTCTTTCACGGGAACGTTGGTGTAGAGGCTTTCCAATCGAAACTGATTAGCTGGTCTCCTTCTTTGGCCTCGATTCTTCCCAAGATATCAACGAAATGTCCGGAGTTCTTCACAAAGGACGAGGAGTTTCCTTGTAGTGGCTGTAGGATGGGAAGTAGAAATTTCGCGAGCCTGTGGGTTGCTGAGTTCCTGGAGCTGATGATCGGCCTGAGAGGTACGTCCGTCTTGTGGATTTTCGGAAGCCCGTAGAGTTGAGGTGGCTTGCTGTGGTGGGGCGTAAGTGAGGATCTCTCCTTGTCTGAAAGAAAAACCTGGTATTTCTTCAATGTTAGGTATACCTTTGTCTCTATCGATGAAGTGGGGTCTCTGGATAGCTCGCTGTATTTTCCTTTATGCAGCACTTCCTCGATTTTTGCCTCATACTGATCAGCGTCCATCACTATTGTGGCGTTTTCTTTATCTGCAGGTAGGATTTTGATGGTATCATCTCTTCGTAAACTGCACAGTGCTTGGTGTTCTGCTCGACTGATGTTGGATGTCAGATGTGGGGCACGCTCAATCTGCTCTTTTATCTTCCAGCGAAACTCCTCTGCATGAACTTGGTCGATGTGGCAACTTGTTGATTCCACGGCGCTGATTATCTCCAATGTGAGTATTGTTTTTGGTGCAATTGCGAAGTTCAGACCCTTTCCCAGAAGTGACTCCTCTGTTCTTGTGAGTGGACGAGAGCTCATGTTCACGACGTTGAATACCTTGTTGCTGTCCGGCTTCTGGGATTTGTCCGTGTGTTGTTTCCTGACCAAAGATTCCCATTTTCGATTATGGGTCCTTTCCATATCCTGACGAATTTTCGAAAATCTACCGTTGATTTTTGCGAATATTGGTTCGTTATCTTCCTCCGCGGTATGTCTTCTAATTACTTTAAATCGTTCCGTGGCGTCCTGTAGTAGAGTAGCTATTTTCCAGCGGTGGTAGCTGATTTGCGATCTTATAAGGGCTCGACTGGTTCTTTCCATAATGCGTTTGGCTCTCTCTCCTGGAATGGGTGATTTCAGCTGAAAACCTTTGGGTATGACGTTGTTGTCTCTGGCTTTTGGTAGAAATTTGAGATGCGTCTCCTCCTTGGTTAGTTTAACAATAACCTTCTCATATCCTCGAAATTTGTCGCTGATACCGGGTCCGTACCGGATGTTCAACGTTTGCTTGAAAGTAGTTGACAATGTTCCTTGCTGAATGCTGATGGTTCGGACTTCCATTGTCTATATTTTTAACTCTATTGAAACCTGTTGCTAGGAACGGAAAGATTAAAATACAATTAAGTGAGAAAAAAATCAAATCAAAATAAAATTTTTGGTCAATGATGAAATTAGGGATTGATTGATCAAAGAAAATACTGTTGTTACAAAAAATCGAGATCTCGAATCTGAAATATAAGCCAAAAAATTATTTAAGTAACAAAATGAATGAAATAATATTGTGACAAGAAAATTGAGGAATCGAATATGAAATACTAGTTAAAAAATGTAAATGAAGAAATTGAATGAAATATATTGAAAAAATGTTGAAACCAGGTTTCAAGTTGAGTTTACTCACGACGTTTCGATTGCTGGTATCCGCAATCGTCTACGGGTGATTACTGACAATACTTCGAGGTGTGTTCGGTTATAAAGCCCTCCGATTTCCCTATGGCGGGGGAGAGGGTGCTACTACCAAGGAGGCGAGCGGGTGCTACTACTAGAAGTGTGCCGATCGATCTTCAGCGGGAAATGGATGTATTGGCGCGAGATTCTCTCTCACCGAGCCGCAGCCGGTCCATGCCTTGGATAAGCGGCCTCCACACATTCCGGATCTCCACGCTGGCATGACTGAATGCGTCGTTGTTGAGGATGTAGGCGGCTTCCTTGAATTTCCTCTTGAACCAGTGCTCCTCCTTGTGAATGACCTCGGCTTCAGACCATTTGATGTTGTGATGGTTTGTCCAAACATGCTCCGCTATTCCTGATTTCGTTGTTTCTCCTCGTTGGGTGTTTTTCTTGTGTTTGCTTATTCTTAGTTCTAATGGTCTTTTGGTTTCTCCGATGTAGGATTTGCCGCACTCGCATGGTATCCTGTAAACGCAGTTGTTGGTGTCGCTGTTTTTATCCGGTGGTCGAATTCTTGTGAGCTGGCTGCGTATTGTGTTCCCTGATCGAAAACAGACTCTGACGTTGTATTTTCCTTCTATCCTCTTGATCCTCTCTGAAAGTCCTCTCACATAGGGGATGGTAAGAATTTGCTGTTCCAGTATCTCCTTAGTGTTCTTTTGATTCGTCCGGGCCAATGTTTGATCCAATGTTCGATCCACCAGCTTCTTTGAGTATCCATTCTTTTGAAGATCCTTTCTTATGTTGCTCAGCTCCTCGTCTAGACTTTCTTTGTTGTTACAGATATTGATTGCCCGATCAATCAGAGACTTAACGATTCCTCGCTTCGTAGATTGATGGTGATTGGATTGCTCATTCAGGTATTGTCCAGTATGAGTTGGTTTCCTGTAGACTGATGTTTCCCATACATTTCTGGTCCTCTTCACCTCTACGTCGAGAAACGGCAGTCTGCTCTGAGATTCTTTTTCTATTGTGAACTTGATGGTGGGCCTCACTTTGGTCAGGTGTTCTAGAAAAGCGTCCAATTCTGCATCTTCGTGGTTCCATACTATGAACGTATCGTCGATATATCTGAACCAGACGCGGGGTTTCTTCTTGGCCTGTTCGATGGCGAATGCTTCGAACCACTCCATGTAGATGTTGGCTATTACCGGTGATAATTGTGATCCCATTGGTAGTCCTTCATCTTGGCTGAGGAAACGATCCTTCAACTGGAAATAACAATTCTGAACGCAGCATTCCAGCAACTCCATGATGCCCACTATCGGTAGTGTTATTCTATTGTCCTCTCTCAGCCTCTCTTTGATGATCTCGAGTGCTTCTTTCACGGAAACGTTGGTGTAGAGGCTTTCCACATCGAAACTGATTAGCTGATCTCCTTCTTTAGCCTCGATTCTTCCCAAGTTCCTCACAAAGGACGAGGAGTTTCCTCGTAGTGGCTGTAGGATGGGAAGTAGGAATTTCGCGAGCCTGTGGGTTGCTGAGTTCCTGGAGATGATGATCGGCCTGAGAGGTACGGCCGTCTTGTGGATTTTCGGAAGCCCGTAGAGGTGAGTTGGCTTGCTGTGGTGGGGCGTAAGTGAGGATCTCTCCTTCTCTGGATATCTCGCTGTATTTTCCTTTATGCAGCACTTCCTCGATTTTTGCCTGATACTGTTCAGCGTCCATCACTACTGTTGCGTTTCCTATATGATTTATGATGAAGGACTACCAATGGAATCACCATTATCACCGGTAATAGCCAACATCTACATGGAGTGGTTCGAAGCATTCGCCATAGAACAGGCCAAGAAGAAACCCCGCGTCTGGTTGAGATATGTCGACGATACGTTCATAGTATGGAACCACGGAGATGCAGAACACCTGAACAACGTGAGGCCCACCATCAAGTTCACAATGGAAAAATAATCTCAGAGCAGACTGCCGTTTCTCGACGTAGAGGTGAAGAGGACCAGAAATTTATGGAAAACATCAGTCTACAGGAAACCAACTCATACTGGACAATACCTGAATGAGCAATCCAATCACCATCAATCTACGAAGCGAGGAATCGTTAAGTCTCTGATTGATCGGGCAATCAATCTCTGTAACACCAAAGAAAGTCTAGACAAGGAGCTGAGCAACATAAGAAATGATCTTCAAAAGAATGGATACTCAAAGAAGCTGGTGGATCGAACATTGGATCAAACATTGGCCCGGACGAATCAAAGGAACACTAAGGAGATACTGGAACAGCAAATTGATACCAGCAATCGAAATGTCGTGAGTAAACTCAACTTGAAACCTGGTTTCAACATTTTTTCAAAATATATCATTCAATTTCTTCATTTACATTTTTTAACTAGTATTTCATATTCGATACCTCAATTTTCTTGTCACAATATTATTTCATTCATTTCGTTACTTAAATAATTTTTTTGACTCATATTTCAGATTCGAGATCTCGATTTTTTGTAACAACAGTATTTTCTTTGATCAATCAATCCCTAATTTCATCATTGACCAAAAATTTTATTTTGATTTGATTTTTCTCTCACTTAATTGTATTTTAATCTTTCCGTTCCTAGCAACAGGTTTCAATAGAGTTAAAAATATAGACAATGGAAGTCCGAACCATTAGCATTCAGCAAGGAACATTGTCAACCACTTTCAAGCAAAAAAGGTTATATTGCAAAGCATGTAGTATACTCTACTGAATAATAAAAATATTTCAGATTGTTTTGTTAATTGGGGTTACCGGCGCCTGTCGATGCGACGAATTGGTAAAAATGAAGACTGTGGACATTGGGGATAAAGAAAATGTAATAATTATCAAAATCCCATACAGTAAAACACGACAAATTAGATCTATTACGATAATTGGTCAAAACTACATTAAACTGTATAATAAGTATGCATCACTGCGGCCTGAAAATTTCACAGAGAACCGATTTTTTATAAAGTACCAAAATGGAAAGTGTAACCGAAGCGTCATGGGAATACATTCGATCAGCGCAGTAGCCCAAAAAGTAGCTAGTTATTTAAATTTAAACGATGCAAGAGCATACACGGGTCACTGTTTACGACGAACTTCAGCAACACTTTTAATTGATGGAGGGGGAAATCTAGAATGCCTCAAACGACATGGGGGCTGGAAATCAAGCACGGTTGCCGAAGGATATATAGAGGATTCAATAAGAAATAAGAACGATAATGCTCAAAAAATTTCAAACCCTCATGATTCGCCAACATCGGGAATGATTGCTGAAAGTTGTGCTCGACCATCAGTATCATCAACAATTACCAATGCGTATCAAGAGTCGGGGACATTTTTGCACGGTTTCAATTTTGAAAATGCTTCATTAACTAATTGTACTTTTAATATTACTATGAATAAAAATGATGTTTAATTTTTGTTAATGACATTTGTATTGTTGCTTTGTGACATGTTTCATATTGTTGCCATGACAACATTTTTCCCTCCGCCGTAAAGAAATGGGAAAACAAACTGCTGCCGGCGGAGACATCAAACTTTGACAGGATCAAGTTAGATAAGTAATGTCATCATTATTTGACGTTTGAAGAAAAAACAATGTGAACCATTCAATTAATACACAAAACTGACTAGATCTATATATGACATCTACTTGAACTGCATTATTTACGAAAATCCTCCATTTGGGTTCCCTACCGTTCCAATTTCCCAAGTTTCATTTCGGCACTGAAATACTGTCATCTACAAAAGAAATTGTTTACTATTCCATGTACACGAAGCAAATTGTCAGACCCAGCTTAGTCAAAACCAATATCGGGGTTCATATTTACGGCGATATCATCTTTGAATTGAAATTAACAATAACAGCACGTATCAACACACAACCGCAAATCCCTATTGAATTCTCATATTGCGTAAAGTAATTCTCAATTTCAAATTTGACTTCTCGTCTTTGGATTAGTAGGGAATATGTATAAAATTTTAATTAGTCTCAAATAATTTTTTCTTGAACCATTATTATCGTCAAATTATGATCAGAACGTATTTATATTATCAAGTAATTATTCAAACCCGTGAAATATTATATTATGAAAGTGAAGAATTAGGGAGAGAACGTCGAACTCACAAAACGCGTCATCACCGGTCGAAAAATATCTCATAGGATCTCGATTTTATGTGAGCAGAGGAATGAAGAAGTGAAAGCTGCAAGGTAATCATTATGCAATATATACTTCAGTCCATAACATCGATTTATAGCATAAATTCACACACCAGTTCATAATAAACCATAACATAACCTATACATCATCTGTCACAATACACACGTGTATTGTGAGTGAGCCATTACGTTACAGCTGTCAGAATGATGGGAATGGAGAAAATACAGTACGCGACACAGAGATATAGCCCATCACGTGCGCTCGTGAATTACCGCTCTCTGCTAACGCCTCGTACTCATAATTTATCGTTCGTGCGTAATTGGCACGTATTACTTTCGTCACGTTATATACTTATACATAATAATACGAGTATGACACGTTGATATACTTTTTGTAAATTTGAGATGAATATGAAGTGGGTGGATGTATATTATAAATCGATATGTGCTAGATAGAGTTCCAAACCAAATTTAATACTGCTAAATATCTATTTCTAAAGTTACCTATGATTATTTCCCACTGAGCTGAATAAAAATATAGCACACTTGCATCAAAATGGTCTGTCTTTACAAAAATATAGACACGATATCTCACATCAATGTTTCACGATAAAACACTTCATCTGGTGTATTTCTTATAGCATATCTTCTTGTGAGGCTCATTAGCTCCTTCTAAGATTTATACAGCAATCAAAACTGAAACAATCTTTCAGTAAATGACACGCTTACAGTAAACACACACACAGAACATATCATACTCATGACGTCTTCCAAAGCGTGCTACAGGGTGATGTTTGAACGGCTCAAATCTATTCAGTGTTTCAAATTCCACTTTGAATAATAATATGAATATTTTCATCCCTATTTATATAATTTTCTACGTTTCAAATATGGAAATGAATGAGTTGAGATATAACAAATGATCATGCATATTCCCTATCGATGAAAATAAACATTCAGCATCAAATCAAATTGAAATTACCAACATCTACCCCTAAAACAATTGCAACATATCACTGATATCCATTTTCAATTAGCCACCCAACTGACTCGCGGAAATAGACCCGTGACGTCACGGACCTGAATTTTTAAAAATTCAATAATATCTCGACTATCATGTAACGTACAAAGATGGAAAAAACGTCATCATCAATTTGAATTTTCTTTTCGATGGATGAATACAATGAATTTCATGAAACGAGACCATTGAGGTTTTGTGATATTTATATCTTGTCACTCGTGTATTCATATCTCATATATATATTTCATATTTCATATGTATGAAAATCCTAATAAAATATATCGAAATGGCAAACGAACAAAAGAAAACTTGGTTGATATGTCATAAATATTTTCTCCTCTTTTCATCTCCAAAAAACCTTTTGCTCATTTTGCATTCACATGAAGAAAATTAAGGAAGTTTGGTTGACCTCTGACTCCATTCACATGATTTACATCAGCGGACGATGCAGTTATGTAATACGGATATAAGGAACAAAGCGATGCGGAGAGGAGGGCCTTTCGTGCCTCATAATACCGCAATAAATCACTGAAAATTCAACAAGCCACTAAACAATATTGTGGACAAGAAAATTCCAATTTCATACTGCCAATGGGGAGTGTAGACCTATAAATTTACTGTAATTTTCAAATAGAATTAACTGTTGTGTTTCGTGTCTTTGGTGTATAATATATGCGATTTCATTGTAGGGGATGAAAATTACGATACTGCGGCGTCATATTCCCATGCTACGTACGGAAGCGTTGAATTACTGCACCAAGTAATTCATTTCCTGACTAGTTGGAAGGACTCAATTATATATTTATGATTATGTCTCTTTTATCTTCCCACGATGATATTCGAATTCAGTGAAGTAGACTCCCTCAAAACGCGATTCTTCATAATGCGATGTCTGTGCATTTCTTATTCTATTTTTGAGGTCGTGTGTCCTGCTTGGTTCATTAGAGGGAATCAAGGAGAAATGAATAGAACTGGTCGATATTCGATGAAAATATGTATTGAAATAATACAGTTTCTTGTGAGATTCTCACTTGTGGTCCATGAATGCGTCTATAGTCATATACAAAAGCTTTTTCCAGCAGAAACTTGCCCGGAAGTTTTGATTGAACGAGCTATTGCATGCATAGCGGAACACGTGTCGCCTCATGACAATGAAAATCTTGGAGGAAACTATATAATGAATTTTGAAAGTAGTATTTATCATAATCGAAAGTGCCTAAAAGCTTACTTCGTGAACATACAATAGTGAAATAGTAAATAGTGATAGCAAGAGAAATATTCCGTATCTCATTAGCAAAAGAAATGTTGCAATCAAAAACACAATGATAGCTATTTCAGTTTTTCTTTGCCAATGGGTCTCATCATTGGTATCCGGAAGAACAACTTGCCAATACATGATGGGGATCTTTTGTCATCAATGGAAAGGGAAGTTATTTGGTATATTTTTTTCTTGCAAAGTGTATACTTGTACTGACAACAGAGCCTGTACCGGCCTTTTTCCAGAGCTCACATATTTGCCAATGAAACCACTGAACCCAGGGCTCGGGGATCTACACCTTTTCAAATTGTAATTAAGAAAATATAAGATGTTATTCAGAAAATATCAATTGTAATTCAGAATTTGTCAATTATAATCCAGAAAGTAGTTGATTTTTCAGGATATTATAATTTTGAGTCAGATTTAATCGAATGAGAAATTGCAAAACCTTGTTTTGTCTGTAAATTCATCACATGAAAACCTTCCAGGTCGGCATGAATCCCTGCAGGTAGAGGTATTGGTAGAATGAAAGTCGACAGTATTAGTAGTTTTTGCCAAATAAATCTACCCGAATGATAAAGGTCCTCTTGTACAATCACTAATCAGTGATCTGAACTACAATGTCAATTTCTGAAATACAATTGGAAAAGTTGTAGACAAGAATTTTGGTCCTTGGCTTGTGACCCTTAATTGAACTGAGAATCTGATAAACTGGCATTGGCTAACTATATGTGGATCTCAATCAATCATATTTACATTTCTGCTATACATATATACCAATAAGGTCTATCATATAGAAGGTGGAATACATAATGAAAAATAAAAAAATGATAAAAGAAATACATAAAACTTGATACAAGAACAATATAAAATCTATTTGATTTGCATAAGTTCATTGACATCATAGTTCTGTTTGAAGTATAAAACTCCTCATTCAGAAATATATGTTCAAGAAACTGCTTTTTGGCTTTCTCTTCTACCAATGAAAGAGAGGGAAATACGATACTCCTATCAAGGACGTGATCTGAAACCCTTTGTTGAGTGATCTTCATTCAGCAGCTGAAATATAGGATTGAGTATCATTCGAAAGATGTTTTCGTATGATACATAATATCTCATTATCGGTGGGTGAACCCCAGGATAAGATATTGCTCGATCAATCGGAGTATGTTAATGCTTGGTAGATTCTTTTGATCAGCAAGGTGAGGTATGGTTTCATCTGGCGAATGCGCTACCAATGAGAGAAGGATAAAATGATTAAAATCATCATTTCTCTTCAACATGAGCTCAAGAACTAGAAGAATTTTGAATTCCTGAGATTTATAAATGAATGGCAATTACATATTTTGAAACTGAATGTATCTCAATGTGGTAAATTACTATAAAGCGTATGATTTGTTTCTAGGAATATGAATTGAAAAGCGTTGCACCACACCTTGGGCATTTATTGGATAATAGTTTAGCTATTGATTGCTAGAGGGATATTAACATGCTTGAATAGTATGACGAATGGAATTTCAAACTCAAATGATCACTAAACAATACCAAACGTGAATTATTGTAGTACGAGTGAAATGAAGGAACTCCCTCCTCAAGAATTATTTAAATGGAAGATGAAAAAATAACTAATGTATTTGACCTAAGTACTTCAATCACACGAGCTGATGAGGATTTCTAACAACAGGCAAATTTATTCTAGTCATCGACTCGCCCAAGCATGATATCGATATCGATCTTCTTGCAACGGTGGGGGCAACCCCAGAATCAATCAGAAATTTAATATACCGAATCACTGCCTCCACAAATTCCATGAACGACATAATTCTGTTTCTACCCATCAGGTAGTATCCATCTCACGGTGATCATCATCTGATGATTCGAATCAACATCAGTGTTCGATTGAAGACAGAAGATTGGAAATCACTGTATCCACATGTTATATATCTAGTTTGGAACCAATAGCAGAAAAGATGCTGGAATTTTCATTCCACTTCTGGCAATTTTATTGTGATTGGCTTTTCCACCATTTGTATACCGAAAGATGTCTCATTGGAAATGAAAGAGCGAATGAGCTGGTATATCGATAATGTGAGATTGCTCAATTCACGAAAAATCCACAGTGAAATATGTTATTCCAAATCTTACAATCTTCCAAGAATAGAAGATCCGAAATCAAATACGAACAATAGATTTTTTTTCCAGAAAGGTAATTGTGAAGACATCGAACTTTTTCCGGAAATAACAAATGATTACTTCTCCTTCATTGGCAACATCTAATGCGATATTTTTCAAAGCAACCCCCTATAATTCGCCATTCGTTCATGCGGAGCTTGTGAAATTTGACTGAATTGTAGAGACTATCGATGCGGAGGAAAGCCTCTGGAAATGTTAATTCAACGCGTACCAGTATAGGCAGTATAGTGGTTTTGTGTGAAGTTCTCGACGGGAGATTTCTTTGTGAAGTGTGCAAATAATGAAACGTTTTTCATGAATGATGTCACTGAGATGAATGAACTTGGGTTCTTTGGAGGAAGAGAGAAAAACTTTTTCGAATATCGTTACCGGATAAAAATTATGTATGTTTGTAAGTTGAGAGATAAAATGACATTTTTGTTCACATAATCGAATATCAGTTTCCGGATTATATATATATATATATATATATATATATATATATATATATATATATATATATAACTACGGTTTCAGATGTTCCTCATAAACTTCGAAATTATTGAAAGGTAGAATTATAAAACTCGCAAGATTGATGGGAATGCTGAAAAAACACTTACCGGCTAAATCGTGTTGGCCTAAGAGATATAACACTACAAATCATACTAGGGCACAAAATAGGTTGAAAATCCCTTCAGATCGAGGCCCGTAGGTGCACCTGAAAAAAATGACAGCACTGGAAAATGCAAATTTGTCCCACTTTTCATGGAAGCACCCCGTAACTTCCGTAGTTATCGAGGACTGATGAGAATATTGAAAATTCACTTACCGGCTCAATAGTGTTGACCCAAGTGCTAAACACCGACTGCCAGTTGCAATGAAACTGTCGACAACAAAATTTGAAATAGTAATTCTACACCAACCAGAAATCTCCATTTTTTATTAACTTGACGTTTCGTACATTAAAATGAATTCGTTCATCATAGTAAATAAAAATTATGAACTATTTTTGAACATTCAACAAAGAACAAAAGATATTGTTCATATTTGTTTGTTTCACTTGTCATTTACTTTTTCTATAATCACCAACTTTTGAAAAGGAAATATCTGATACTCATTGAAAATTTGGCTACTTGATTTTCTGGAAAAATAATGAAATCATAATAATAATATAATAATAATTCAATACGTACCACTAATTTCAACAATGACGAAGAAAGTATGTATAAAAAACCCAAAATTCTATATTGATTCGGATTCACATATTTCAAATAATAGTTTCTTCTATGAATCCTCCGTCGAAGAGAATACATTTCTCCATTCGTTGACTCTTATTCACAACCACTGTTCTCAGTTCCCCAGGTGTACTTTCCTGGCATGCCTCGATTATTCACGCGCGGAGATCTTCACGAGTAGTGGGCCTATTCCTATGAGCTTCATTTTGTAAAGTTCCATATAAATAGAAGTCAAGGGGGGTGAGATCGGAGTAACGTGGCGGGCACACCACGAGAGGGCTATTATACCCAATCCACTTCCTAGGTAGGTTCCTGTTGAGCAATTCCCTGCTTGTCTCATAATTGTGAACGGGTGAACCGTCCAACTGAATATCAACTCATTCCTCACATTCAGAGGCAATTCTTCAAGTATTCGGAGAACTCATTTTTTAAAAAAAGAACGAATAATTCTCCATTCAGATTTCGTTCGATAAAAAAATTCTATTAATTAAGAAGATACCACACCGTTAGTGGTGAGAGTCGCCTTGTCACTGAATAATATATTTTCCAGGAAATGACTGTCATTCAGGTAATTGCCTTGTGCCCAAAAACAGTATCTCATTCTTCTCTGTTCGTCTCCACTGAGTAAAGTGTGAAGAAATTTAGGTTTGAGGACATGCATATTATGCCTTTTCAAGCGTCTTCAAATTTTACTTCGGCCTATTGAGTTGAAGTGACCAATTTCTCGAACATGTATGGGGATCAGCTCGATATGCTGCCAAAATTGTATCATCATCAATATTATATTTTTCGAATTTCCCCATCTTCATTATTCGGCCGGTTCTCTTGAACTGGTTGAAAATTTTGGAAACTATTCCAGAGTGTACAGGAGTATCAAGTGGGTGTCTTCGAGTAAATTCAGAAGCTGCTTAGCGATAAGAGATCACCTCTCCTCCAATCATCAGTATTATTTCAATTTTCTCTTGTATAGTTCGTCAGGACAGGTTCAAGACTAAATCGGAATGCAAGTCAATAAATATCTATCAGAGAAGAAACTCAGAGGAACACACAAACAGCAGGATCAACAGAAACAACAGGAACAACAAAAACAATAGTAACAACAAAAGCAACAGGAACAAAAACAGAACGAACATGAGGAAGTAAGATTGAATTAAATACGCTATATCAACAATATTGTTGATATATATTTTATATCAATCCTCATTTATTTTCCACGGCAACGACAGGACATCCCTCGATTTTTATTGAATACAAAAATTTGAATTCGCGAAAGAGGATGGTAATGTTTCAGTAGTGAACAAATATTGAGATTGAGAGGTTATAAATTCTGATTTTTATCCGAAAAAACATTTTCAGTGGAGAGAGCCCCATAGGCTAATGCTCATATTTTATTACCATTCCCTATCAGAAGTATTGTTTCAGGTGAAACGTGTTTTTGGTATATCTTTCAATTCCGCTAATTCTACAATTGTACGTCAACAATAATTGAAGATACGGGGGTGCTTTCAAGAAAAGTGAGACAAATTCGGATTTTTCACGGCTGATACTTTTTCAGGAAGGAGGTGTGTCTGTAGTGATTGGGGGGATCTGAAGGAATTTTCAGCTTTTTTGCTGCTGATTCACTATAAAAATGTGTTCTTCCATCGCGACTGGCGGGCTTGTATATCACTTAAGCAAACACTATTCAGCCCGTACGTGCATTTTTATCAATCTTGCTAGTTCCATCAACATTCTACCATGATGATTACGGAAGTTACGGGGGTGATTCCATGGAAAGTGGGACAAATTTCAAAATTTTAGGAAAGAGGTGAATCTGTCGTGATTCTGGGGTCCTGATTACAAATCTGAAGGGATTTTGAGCTCATTCTGCCCCCTTGTATGGCGACTGGCGGGGAGTGTATATCACTAAGCCCAACACCATTTAGTCAGTAATTCACAAAGGGAGCCGTCCGATCTTGTCTGTTTTCTTATCGTGTCCTTATACCGACCCTTCTCAAACCAACATCTTCTGTTTGATATTCTGTATCCATATCTTTGAAAACAATTAACGTCGAGTATTTCTTCAGATGATTCTCTCCAGCAGATTGATTGAATGTTACATGGGAAACATTTGTCATTCCCATTATCTTGTTTGCTGGCAGAAATTCATTGTTATTATTCATTCACCGAGGTGCTGATTCTAGTAGTTCAAATACGATTATATCAGATGGACGAGCAAATGATAGAAGTGAACTTGGAGTGAAGTTAACTGATGATAGCTGGGGCAAGTGTCGGTTTTTGTTTGTTTGTCAGCATGGAGTCGATTCACACCCCCGGTCTCGCTTTTTTCTAGTGACAAGATTGAATTCGATTCAGATATCAGATACAGACATTGATAATGAGAATTCTTCCACATTCATAGAATATTTTACTGTTTCCTTGAGAATCTACTCAAATCAATAAAAAGGTTGATGCACATCCTTTTGAATATTATCCAAACAGAAAATATTCCACACGAGTTGATGTGGAAAACATCGAACAAAGTGATATTCATGAATCATGTTCGGGATGATTCTGCTATATGGAACAATAACTTTCAGCACTAGCCGATCGTTTCTAGTGGTACACATCAATAAACTGAATTTTCCAGCAAAAAATGTTCAGTTAGGACTGACTAATCTGATATGACTTCGGGTGGAACTATATCTGTAAAGCACCGGGTTTCCTGAGATTATTTGTCAAAGATCTATCATCTTGAAGATTACCTTTCATTCAACCGCAATGACCAAGTAGGTACCTACACATTCTATAGATTCTTCCAAAAATCGAATATAGTCTTGATATAGCTTGAAATGAATTTGTGTGCATTGGGTAAATCTTATTGTTGATTTTAATGCCAAGGGAATGGCCCTGGTACCCTATGAATTCGATTTCTGAAGAAAGTTTCGAAGAACCACTAAGTACCTAACTCGTGTTTATAAGTACTTAATCACTTGAAAGAAATTGATATTGATACAGGTTACTTCAATCACAAAAATATTCATATATGCTTGTAATATGAAATGATTGATATATTCCTCGATAATATAAATAATATATTCTTTTTCAGAATCCCTGCTTGGGAGTTCGGTGAAAATTCACGAATTCATTGATATTCTAAGAATCAATAAGATCGTTTACGAAGCTCCCACAAAATTTATGGTACTCAGCGAGTGCCAGTCGAATTGCGAATGGCCTGTGGATCCCACAGTCCATGATAAAGACATAGTAATGTCTTAGGTAGATGGCATATTTCCTTAATCAATAGGGGTTAGTACCAGGGTGAAGTGAAAATTGTAATTCGTGAAATGAAATTTCCCGGTCGAATATCCCTATATACACCGCCTGTATGCGTTTTAGCAGGACAAGTGTGCTTTTTTCATTTATATGGCAATAATCAACATTTTCATTTCGATCACCTAGTCATACTTATAACAGAATTTGTTGAATAGTCCAAGTTGTTGTGTTTTATCAAGAAAAAATTGCGTTTTATCAAGAATAAAATAAATGTTTCCAATAGTGTCATAAACAGCTATCTTTCCGAAGGGTAACTCACAATAATTCTAATCGAGAGCCATCTGTCCAGAAAGTGTGACGTATGTACTCTCACACACTTGATATATGCTCATACAATCGTATAATCAAATCAGGCAGTTCACACAAATAATTTATTGGGTGTTCCATTTGCAGTATTGGATATTGTTTTCGAGTTCTGATTCACCCAGTTTTATGAAAATGGATTCTGTCTGTCTTCTAAACTCATGACCCCCTATATTTTTCGAAAGTTTTTTGAAGTTGATTCCAAATATAGGCTCAGTATTGGGAGCTCTGCTGTATACAATGTACGTTATGTCACTTTAGCTCACGAACCTCACCTGTAGATATTTCAAGTTTGCAGATGAAACTGTACTTGTTTGTGAAGGTGGTGAGGCCTAAGTCTCCTTGACTCTCTGTTCTCATCTTGAAAGTGAAGACTGTGGTTTTGTGGATAGAGGGATGGTATTCATGGCTGTATGAGAATCCGACGTTGTTGAAACTGTCGGACACCATATAGGTCTGGTTTGAAAGGGAATTTGTTGGATGGGATAGTAATGGTTTCCAGGAATTGGGAAGCCTTTGTGAGTCGTGTCGTTTGCCTGGCACAAAATCCGCTACTGTTTCAGTTGCATATCTACTAGAAATAAATGAAAATAAACAGTGCACACATATAATAGGTGGTTTTTTATCTTAGTATACTTCAAAGATATTGCTGGGCATATACGTCATAAGTACTTTGCCAAGATGGATTGGATAAGTTGTACCTTTCATCGTTTTTCTCGAGTATTTGTGTTTCAAAATTCACGTTTTTATGTGTGACTATGTTATCGATATTCCCGTTCATTCAGGTACCAAAAGATATTAGTTGTATTTTTTTCTTTCTCAGTGGTCCGCCCTCTTGAAACCACAAACTGCATTTTTGCCAGCATCCTACCAAGCTACCAAAATGCTTCGGGTCCCTTCACAGAACACTGCCAGCGACAACATCTCTTTATAATGAGGATAACTGAGCATGTCATGTGTGAGTACGTTGCATATTCATCGAGAAAAAGATCTACTCGAAGTTTCAACTTGTTCATCATACGAGGGATATCGCCTGGCATGATCATAAACTACCTATAAACGGTAAGGCTGGCAAATTCCTGAATGAGTAGAGAACCCAAGTCTATGGCATCTCCGAATTCAGTTCGAAGAAAACTTGGCAATCTCATTCCGAAATGAACAATTATTGTGAAATAATTAGTCTTGTTACATACAGCGAATGTATGTCTTCGAGGTGGAAGGAAAAATTACAGAAAAATTATGAATATCCAAAACACTGATTGGAAGGTTATCGAAGTTATGTTTTCCAAATGAAACAACATATTTTTTTCGAATATATTAAAAAATGCAACACAAAAAAACAATTGACATTCACAAATATATGAATGAATGCATTATCCAACAAAGGATATCAAGCAGCACTTTGTACTGCTTTCGGAAAGCTGAAACTAACAATACACATATGCAAATAAACAGATTAAATCACAAATTTGTACCTAATAGTTAGATGGCATTCATGGTAATTTCGAGTGTGTAATATGCAGTTAAAATAGGATCACAGGCTTGTGAATCAAACTATACTATTGCGCATTTACAGTGTAGAGGCATTCAACAAATCGTTCGTTGCAGTAGTGTTTCATTATTCGCCTTTTGAATAATCTGATTATATTCGGATATACTAGTATCTCATCAGGAAGGGTATTGTAAGTGTTCATGCATTGATTGATTGGGTTATTCAGACATATATACCTATATTTTTCCAACTGGTTTCAGAAATACATTATTATGTGTATTGTGACTGTGGAGCTCCTTGACAAATGCAAATCCAGTATTACATTTCGATTGTTTACTCATTATGTTATATGTGAATTTCCCTTGTTCAATTTTTAGGATGTCGCAAATAGGCAGTGGTTTCATTGTATATAAAACATGTTGTTCTTCTCTAGTTTTGGTAAAATTTAGTTTTCATTACTTTATTCTGAAGCGTTTTTGAACAATGTTATTCCACACGTTCCCCATGATGAAATTAGATATTTGTAGACTTATTGAAAATAAGCATTAATTATTGAGTAGGAAGAGGATGGGCATAAGTAGTCTTTACAATTATTCAGAATTGGGACTATTTTCTTTTCTGTCATATCGTTTTGATATGACCACTCCAGTTTGAATTTTCATGAATGACTGGTTCTATATATTTTGTATACGTATTTTTTCGCAATATGTATGTTGTCTGTTTCATGTCAAGTTGAAGTTAGCCATGCATGATATATTTTGGGGTCGAGGTATACTGTTGTTTGTAGATCGAGTAGATGTTTTCCTTCACAAACAAGTACAGTTTCATCTGCAAACATGAAATATTCAAAAGTGAGGTTCGTAAGCTGAAGGGACATAACGTTCATTGTATACAGCAGGGTCATGAGTTAAGAAGACAGACAGAATCCATTTTCTTGAAACTGGGTGAATCAGAACTCGAAAACAATGTCCAATACTGCATATGGAACACTCACATTGTCAGTGAGGATGGCTGCTGAATGTGTGGAACAACATGTGGAATAAGATAAAAATATGAAAATTTAAAGGATATGAGGAGCATGCTTTTATCTCATTTCACATGGTCTTCCACACAACACCAATTCAAACAATAGTTTGAATTGAAATATTGTTATGTGTATACGATGAATGTAAAGAAAATAATTTTTCTCTCAAAAGAATTATATCTTCACTTCTACCAAATATTTTTCATCGTTTTTGACGCGCAATACAATCATTCAAATTTTCGGGGTAGATCAGAAATCTGCCTTTCTATTGATTGCAAAATCGATTTTTATTTTTTCAGATTTTGTTAGGTAGGAAACCCAAAGAAACTAAGGCCGTGTTCCGTTTCCTATCTGGTAAATCAGACTGGTAACTGAAGATGGTGATCACTGTCGTAACCAATACAACGGAACGGCTAATGGTAACCAATATCTGAAAACGGAACGCGGCGTAAGTAGGAAAAGACAATCCAACCACATCCACAAAATAATGACTTTCAAACATTTTTCTGAGAATTGTACGTCAAAATTTCTGATGATCAAAAATATCTTGTAGAAGTGAAGATATGGCTTTTTGAATTTTATTATTTTTCTCTCGCAGAGTTTTTTTTTGCGCGAAGGAATATCCATCTTTTGATAATCATCAGCAGCATTTCGAAATGGTGTTGAAATCGTTAATATTCAATATTCTTTATGCAGTTAGTTCGCGACACGAGTCGTTGAAATAATTTAATATGGGGAAAGAATATTGACCTTTTCAGCAACATGTCACAAATGGTATGAAACTACTGTCTGTAGCTGCCCAGCTTTTGTATTTCGATACAAACTATAACATGGTAATCAAATTTGAAACATTCATATGGGCAATAGAAACGCCATTCCCTCTCCTATGAGAAAAAAATCTGGCAACATGCCAGAATTATCCAGCAAGATTAACGAAATGGTTTCCATTAGAAATTTATTTCAAGACATTAAGACATTCAGTTAAACACGCCAACGCTCTTCCATTCTTCATAAATATCTGGAGTGGAATAGTGGATTATATACAAAGTGATGACAGAAGGGACAATGACTAATGCAGCGCTTTAATTTCGGAAGTAACAAGTAATATTTGTCATTTTGTACTGAAATGTAGATGTTTCCCCTCGATTTCATGGAAGTGAGTCAGCTATGGCGTTGAATTCTGGAGGGAGATCATTTTAGAATTAATATGGGTTCTGATAATTGAAAACCACAAAATAGTGAAGATATCAAGAAGACAAGAGGAAGGTAATTAGTTCTGATGCTCACCTATTTTGTTCCGTAAGAGGAGGTGAAGGAAGTGGAATTATATAAGGAATGAAACAATAATTGATCAAATTACATTGAGAATTCTTGTTAGAGTTGGATTCAGCTGAACAATTCTTCGATTACGAGTCGAGTTCTGAAAACTGTGCTATATAGTATTATTGGTATCAGTCCACAATAAATTATCGAAAATTGCAATGATATTTTTTCTAAAAGTGCGACAGAGTCACTGAAGATCAATTTTCGTGCAAGCATAGTGAGAACAGGTCCGCATTCAGCGCTTATACACTAAGTTTCTAGGATGGCAGGGAATATATTTGAGACTTCTGACTACAGAAGCTCTCACTTCTGACTGCAGAAGCTCTCAAAATGAAACCTCCAAATACTTACTCTCATACTTCAAGAAGAAACATGAAAGCTGCTGATTGGTAGTATTTCCATGGATTTTGAAATCGAAGTAGAGTTAGCTAGGATCTACCGGTAAATATCCTTTTCAGAAGACAAAGATGCTCCGGAAAAAATCTGTTCAATTTACCCATTACAAAAGATTAATAAGAAGAGACGCTACTCTCTCTCTCCACAACACAAGCCCAGGACCAGACAACATTCTCTGGATATTTTTAAAATTCTTCCTCCAAGCGCTCATGAACATCTTTTGAAACACTTCTCTATGGACCGAAGACAAATTCCCAATGAGATGATCACAATCTTTGATTATAATATATTATAATAACCTTTCTGAAATCCAAGAAGTTCAAATTGGATCCCGAATCTTACAGACCAATATCCTTGACTTGTGTAATGTGCAAGTTGGTAGAAAAAATCATCAATGAGAGACTATTATGGATTTGAGAAAAACATTATTTGATCATACCAGAACGAAGCGGATTCAGACAGCATAAATCAGCGATTATATCCTAGACTCAGAAAACGACATCCACTAGGCATTTGATCAAAAGCTGCTCAGCTGTTTTTTTTTTGTTTTTTAATACATAAACTCCAAGCCTGGAACATTGAAGAAAACTGCCTCTCATTCATTCAAAATTACCTGAGAGGCAGAACTTCCACAGTTAAAACAAATGGCGTATCATCGAGCGAGAAGACCCTTGAAAATGGAATACCACAGAGGTCAGTCATAAGTTCAACCCTCATCATCATTGCCATAAACGATATATTGAAAAATCTCAAGGTACCCCTGAAATGCCGCATCTATGCCGATGATCCTCTTATTACTTGTAAGACTAAAGAGGTGGGAAACTTTTTCAACTATGAGGCAGAGCACCCTTCTAGATTTTATACAATGGTAACTTCAATCAGGTTTCACTTTCTCTGCTACCAGAACACGATGTATCTTATTCGCTAAGATGAAAACCAACAACACATTCTAGACATCCGTTTCGTTTTTGGGTATGACTTCTGATCAGAAACTGCAATGGAAAACCCATTAAAAATATGATTTTTTTATGGTACCAGAGGCTCAACTTACTCAATCCCTAGCAAACAAAGAATGAGGCTCGGATCGCCAAATATTACTCGTGCTGTATGGGACCCTTATCCGATAGAAACTGGAGTATGGCTCAACCGTATACGCCTCAGATAATAAATCTATATTAAAGAAATATTACGTAATGCACACTTGACCCTTCGCCTAGCACTTGGGGCTTTTCGAACAACACCAATCGAAAGTTTGTATTGCGAAGCCAGAGAACCATATTCAGTAGACAGATGGACATATCTGAGAATAGTGTATGCTATAAAATTGAAAGCCCAACCAAAACATCCCACTTATGGAAATACACTGAACGACAAATAGGATAACTTATATTGTAACGAACCCAGATCCCCAGAACCTTTTTATTAGAGAATCAAAGTCTCACCTCCTTTCCCCCATAGATTCTGTCCAAACCAATATGTCTCACAAATCTCAGCAATTTTTCCAAACAATCAAACAATTCAACACTAATCAAAAACAGATTCAAAGACATACTAGAAAATCACAATTACTTCATTGTATACTGATGCCTCAAATTCCCTACATGCAGTACTGTTTCACTGGTGGAATGTATGCCATCTATCGAGCGACCATCTACACCAACTCAAATGATGAACAGAAATTATTAATTTTAACCGTCTCGCTCATTTCATTGGAAGCTCTGCAACAAACCTACCCCTCTCACCCGATCGCGGTTGGAATGAAAAACCAGCTCTACCTAGCGAAACAAGAAGAAAAACGAATAAAACTCATCCTAATCCCTTCGCACATAGGAATAGTAGGAGACTAAGCTAACACAAAAGCAAAAGAAGCAATAACTGATGCCAATTCTGAAACGATATCTCGAGCGGTCTCAAGTGTCTTTCGTTAAGGGTGAACAAAATGTATGGCAAAAGCGATGGCGCCATCAATCTCCAAACTTCGCGAAGTGAAACCGTGAAAAACCTACCTAAATATCGTAGTGTTCAAGTGCTCTTTATCCGTTTACGACTCGGTTACACCCGGATTACCAACGATTACCTACAGAATAATATAAACCAACCCATTTGCAAAACGTGCAATAAACAATCATTAGTACAGGTAATAGGGAGCGAGCTACTCGTGTCCATAATGCATAATTAGGCAGGAGTTATTTTATTTCATAGATATTTGCAGTCTGACGTACTTAACCTAAAAACACAAAATACTTACGAAAATGGCGAACGGAAGTGCCGCCATTTTGTGAAAAACCGTTTGGGCCTGTATCTCCGTAACCGTGCACTTAAGGATCACAATTACAGGGACCTTTTTTATAGATAATTAAATTTCCTATCTTTTTTATTCAATAATTTTTTTCGTAGCACTTACCATTCACGACTTATATTATTATTACTTTTTGTTTGTTCACTTTTTTACCGATATCTCTTTAAATAATTGTTTAAACACTAAATTGTTCATAATAAAACTTTCAAATCGATAAATTTTCTGCAACTTTTATTGAGAACTTCTTTCTCTAAAATTAATATTTTTGTTGTTACAACGCGTTCAATGTTTTACTACCGAGTACAAGGTTATTAAGAACGAAGTATGCATAGCGTAATGATGCGAATCCGATACATAATAAAAAAAAATATGAATTTTAGAATTTTTTCGATTTAACAAATAATCAATAATTCAAGTTCTTACCTGCAAGAAATAGCGAATACCCATTAAAAATTTTAATTTTTTTTTTAATTGTGGGCCTAAAGTGCACGGTTACGGAACGGAACGGTTATGAAACAATCTTAAGTCCAAATTGTATATTCCATAATTAAAAACAACTTTTCTCAATGGATTTAAGAACCAAAATTCAAAATATGTATACTCATGTTCGCTAATAACCGAAATGTTTGATAATTTTTCCAAAAGAAAAAAATCTTGATTGAAAAATGCAACTCTCACCGAGGTCTCAATAGTTCATTCGGAATCATCGAACAGAAAATGGAATATAATGGATAAAAGAAGTTCGGAAATGATTTACTATTCCTTTGAAATTAAAGAGTTTGACCTATCGCTGTTACAAATGAAGTCCGCATCATAATTTTATTTTTTACAGTTTTTGCTTCGGTCTTTATGGAATAACGAATAAAATTGTAACTTGATTTGCATTTTCTATCATTTTTTTTTTCAAAAAATCCAAAAGTAGGCCTATTTTCCGTGATATCAAGAAAAATTATGTCAAAATCCTTTTTGGGATGCAGGTTTCAGTCTACATGCAACATTTCAGATGGATAGGATAATTTTGAGTTTACAATTTTGAATGCGTTCAATTTCAAATTCATGATATTTATACTAAAGAACTTGATTCTTTTCAGTCGAGCTATCACCTTCATATTATATTGATAATTTCAACAGAAAAGAATAAGCTGTGAACCTCATCCGAATATGTAATCCCATTTTAAGAAGTTCCAGAATAAGAAACATCATGACAGCAAGGTAGTATAGTAATTAATATTGATGAAAATTCTCCGATTCCAGATAAAGTAATTACGGAAATTAATATTAATGAAAATTCTTGGAATCCAGGTGAAGTAATCAGCACTTCAAACTACCCTTACGAAGTCGTAATACCCAGTAATTGGAATCAAGCCAAACTGTATGACCTTTGAAGAAGCTAGCCACTTGCGCCAGCGCAACGTCAGGAAGAAATTCCAAGAAACGACGACCTTCAAACACGAACAAATGTACTGATACTGAGTAGTACTGTTTACTAAAAGTTCTGAAAAAATCAAAATCATTTTATTCAGCTGAAATTTTGACCATTGAACAAGAATTTCATTTAGAAATTCTTAGTAGAATATAATTTCCATTATCCAAAAAAGTAACCACACTTCTGAGATTTTCTTCTATAATGAATTTAATTCGACGAATATTATGAATCGAGTAAATTAAATTTTTTATGCTTATTTTCCATCTCGATCGAAGTTGAAATTGATGTCGATGTCATATTTCAGATGAAGAAAATTCTATATATATGATGTCGACTTTGCTGGTCACACTGTATTAGTTAGATATGATCAATAGTTATCAAGAATAAAAAATATGAATTGGAAATAACTTCCGCACGAGTAAAAGCTGGTGTATTCATATTTGAAAAATATGACAGATCGCTGACAAAACAAATACCCTAAATGGCACGTCGGAAAGTGTCAACCACAGGTTAGATATACTCATCTTTTCAATTCCAAATCACGTGATGTCTGGGGGGCAAACATCAGTTCTACCATGGAAATCACACTCTTTTGAAAAAACAAACGGAACATTCTGGAGGGCCGATGCCGCAATATTGATTCATTTCCTTTTTTTCACAAGTATCTGGAATGCCTAACGAACAATGCTTCATTTCGCACCCTGGAAATAGGTTAGAAGTACACACGTTATTGAACGTTGTGTCAAATGTTGTATATTCCTGCCACGAATACTGAATTTTGTATTCATCTGGATATCCTTCAATGATTTCATCGAATAACGACGCCCATGATCAGAACGACCCACAAGAGTAATATGTCAATGAAAACGTATCGACTTTTAGAATTATCGCCTAGGGCGGAAATCAGTAACCCTTGTTGCCTCTAACAAGAACAATTTTCGATATATTTATCGGTCCGTTATGTCACTGTTGAACGCTATATTTACAGTTCGCAATTTCTGTATTTTTAGCGCTTACGGATTGACCCAATTGAGGATTATTGTTTCGAGGGACGAACCCAGGAGCTCATTCAGCAGTGAAACTTTTTGTGGAACTGTAGTTATTCTAGCGTTTCCGGGGAACTTTTTGCTGTAGGGGATAATTTATGTAGAGAGTTCAATGTGATTATCGATTCTGATACGCATGAATTCAATCAATGTGACTGTGATTTTTTTGAGTGAAATTAGAAATAGTCTTTGTATATAAACAGCTGTATTTCAACGTGTATTCAATAAAATATATCACGTCATAGTAAATCGAACATTGTGTAATGGAATGGATATTCAGTGCCAAAATATGCAGTTTCTGGAGCATAAATTTTCAAGTGTTTCTTTAGAAATCCCATTGCATAAAATTGACTCGCAAGTTTTTTAGCGAGATGTTCTATATGTGTATCAAAATTTAATTTGCCATTGCATTTGCAAAGTATAATTTTTTGTCACCTTTTGTAACCTATACTGCAGTTTTCAAATTATTAATACTTGTCTTGTGAATTATGCAATTTGTTTCAGTGGTGTTCAGGAAAGGCTCGTTTTCATTAAATCAAGTACATGCTATGGCTATGCTGTTTTATATAGAGCTTTAGAAACTGAGATGCCTGTTAACTGGAATTATTATATTAGATTCATCTGAATAAATCACAAATAAAGATCTTGATTGCCTCAACATTTCTGAGGATTTGTTAATGTGAATGAAGAAAAAGAAAGGATCTGAAACTTGTTGAAACTTTTCCTAGAGATCAATTATTATCCTAACACCAAACTTATATTTTTGCATTCGAAGCGCGTTTCGCTAACAAGGTTGGCATCTTCAGGAGAAGGAATTGATACCTACTATTAATTTTCAACTCTTACACCAAAGTCCCAAACTCATCGTTTATTTGTTTACACCCCCTTGTGGTATAAATTTTTTGATTTTGGTAATGTCTGAAAAATACCAACAATTATTTTCATGATGATTTTTTTGCTTTCTATCAGTCAGATATGAGTTCATTAGCTCTGAAATACACCTCTGATGGCATAATCGAAAAGCTCTCGGAGGATGTTGAGAATCGTTGAATAATATATGACTGTTGAAGAAATATATGAATTTTTTGGAAAGAATTATCTCTAGTAATTTGAGAGAAGAGTCAGTAGGCTTATCCGCCGATGATTCATCATATAGTTATGATCTCCATTTTCATATAACGGCATTACAACACCTACCTGGAATGTTTAACAAAATTTTGGCTATAATATCGTATCTGTACCACTACTCATTTTTTTTTATTTTGAAGCTAGCCGCAATTAGTTCATCATCACTTGATGGGATACAAAAGTACGGAGGTGAGGAATGTTTTTGGGAAAGGACACTTGTCTTTTTTGCATAGGAGCTGCTTTCTCAGAATGAGAGCGGAGTTATCAAAAAAGTCATATAAATCTTTCTCCAGATATACGTTATCTCTACTACTGTCAGGTAACACAATTGCATTATTGGATGGTTTATCATTCAGACAGTTGAAGTGTTTCGAGTAGTTTTGTATAATCAGTTTTCGTCTTCTTCATGAATAATCTATATGATTCTCTGCGTTCATTATGAACTTGTCAATTTTGTTACGAATAGGCAATGATTGTAGCAGACTCAGTTTTCATATCTTCCCTAATCCAATTCTCCTTTTACTGGCACTAACTTTCAATCCTTCTTATTGGAAAGTAGAATTCAGAAATGTCAATAAAATTGTCTAGAAATCCACCCCATTTCAGGTTTGCATCACTCTCACTCTATACTTCATATCAGTCCAGAGTTCGATGCTGGTTAAAAAAGCCATCATAAGATATTTATTAGTTGCCCATGATGATCCGATGAATTCAAATCCTTTTTTATCATAATGTTATCGAATCTAGGTTTTGATGTCTCTTATTCGTATATATAGACAGGATAGTATCGAAGGAGTTCAGTCTCTCAAAAAATACAATCTTTTCCTTGGAGTTTGATCTGAAATTCACATTGAAGGAATTTCATCACATACACGTTATTGTCCACACGATATTCTACGCATTCGAAGTTATTCGTTCCAGATAAGTCGCAGATACCTTTTCTTGTTCGCCCTTCATGTGTCACTTCAGAGTAAATGACAGCTTCTTCATGTTTGCCCTTATCACGACAAAATCTAGTTATTATTAGGTTACAATTCTCAAAACGCATACTATTTTCCTCCACTTTGCAACACCAATGTTGGGTAATACACCTTATATGGATGAGAATACCTTTAATTCCCTTTTGCTAGTTTATTCTGATTAAGATGACTTACACGCTCTGAGTTGGGTGGTAGCTGCGGATGATGAGTTTGGGATAATTTGAGATAAAAAAAATTTTGCGTATCAGTTTCTTCTGAGAGAGAGGAAGATATGAATACTTCGTGCTCAAAATACTGCTCATAGTTACAAGTGAATTCGGAATTGTTAAATGATTTTACAAAAATTAGGCTTCCATGTACAGCAACATATGATACAATTAGATTGACTAAATTACCAATGATGTCTATTTTCCTTGAGCTATAACAACCATCGTTGGTGTTCGAAAATAATACTTGACCTTCCACTTAGCAGTTCAATTCGATAGTATAACTACTCAGTTTGTCATTGAATTCTTCAATAAAATTGTTAATCTTCTAAGAGATCCGATATATTGCACACCAGCCAAAAGAGAAAAAGTAGTTAATATCACGCCATCACTCGACGGAGGACGTATCTAACTAATATGATCATCCTTACAGTACTCGTTCAAAGTAGGCCTTGATTTCAATTTTCGTGACAGTATGTGTTATTATTACGGAGGTGATAATATCTTTTTAACAAGCTTCATTCATCAAACTGATGAATTGGATACAAAAATCTTTCCATTTCTGGCACGAAGGACCATTTTTTCATCTATAGGCAAATAAAGAAATTGAGCTCAATCAACGTGAAATTTGAATTGATGGTGACGAGCTGAAATATGAAAATGTACGAAAATTGGGATGGAGTTTTGACGAAAAAAAAAAAAAAAGGAATTGTAGTTTCGCTTATTTCTAAAGATTTCTGGGAATGATGAAACTATTCACATTTATCAATCATACTTCGGAGAGGTCCTCAACATCCACAGTGGCCTCTTCAGAAATCCAGCCTCGATGTACTTAAAAAACATTCTGTCGGTTTCAACGACAATAGGGGGAGGTGCAACCAGACGCCCCCTGAGTGCGACAATGACATCCATAAGTATGTTAAGCAATTCTTGCAAAGTGCTCACCCAAAATCAAATTAGGACCAATCGATTATAATGAATTTTTCTTTACCGGAATTTTAGGCTGGTATTTTCCGAATACTATAAGGACATAATATCCATTCCTCCATTCAGCTAATTTGTGCCTTTCCTTCTCTAGTCTGCCAACACGTTTCCTAACTCATGAAAAGACTAACAACATTCGATTAGGAATTATAAAAGCCCTTGTGACGGCGAACACTAAATGGCACAGTAAAAGGCTTTCAAGTCGTTACGGGGATTAGCCCGAGTGCCAGTTTTCTGAGTAATTCCATTCAAGGTAATGCCCCACTTTGCCGGATATCCGGATCGAATGCGATTTGATTTTATAGTGCTGGATTAGGTGAGGATGTACACGGTAGCTTCGATAAAGAGGAGCAGAGCTCATGCAGAATCAGTCAAATATTCAGCTAGAATAAAAGTTTGAGACTGAGAGAATCATGGAGGGACACCACTGGCAAAATAATCTCCTTTTCAGATGAAAAATGTTCTTTCCTTTTGGTCACATAATAACGATAGATGATAATAGTAAGTGACATGCTGGAAATAGGGAGAGTCAACCACATTGCCAAAATATGTGTGAGTGATGACTGAGATAGCACTTTTATTCCAATCTCTTCCAAAAGTTTGTAGAATTCAGCTCTATATTAATCCAGTCAATTATAAAATCCTTCGTCCTGGTTGAGTTTCTGCATAATGATCGCATTTAAAAAATACTTCTTCAACTTCATGTTTCGATCTGATGAAATGAACTTTCGCCTATATGGTTTTCATCGGTCAAAAAAGATCCGAATGAATCATTTCTGAAAACTGATCAGACCTAATCGTTGAACTCTCTGCTAATTTCATCACCACTTGTTTGATTTTAAAGCATATTTCGAATGGGAATAACGATGGCTGGTTTTCGATTAGCAGATGAATAAATGTCACCAAAATGTCAATTGGAACTCATGACAGACTTGTCACGAATTGAATACTTCGAAATTGTATGAGGATTTTAGTGGAAGTCTTCATTAATTTACACTATTTTCCACTGGAGAGCTCAAGGCATAATTTTCTCTGAGCAAAAAAGAATTTTCTACAAATAGTTCTCTATTCCACTTTGGGTAAATATTTCTATGTTTGCTATCTAATTGATTCAATTTTCATATACTTGGTATATAATTTGAACAAGAAGAATATTGGCAGCTGTTTCAGATGAACTTCTTTCTCTTTTTGTGCCTATCAACAGACAATTTTTGTATATTTTTTAGTTTACTTCGATCATAGCAGTTGTAATTTCTATTTTTTGTTTCGGAAAAAAAATCAAAAAAATAATTCGTGGTCCCGTCTTTTGAAGGATATTCCTTCCACTGAACCATTCAAGCTCAGTTTCTTGAGATCACTTCCGTTCAGATTTAAATAATGTCGATGCCACTTTTCCAGTTCACTGAATTCATCATACTTTCCTCTTCGATTTTTCTGAAATATATAATATTAACTCTTAACTCTTCGCCATTTTCACTGGAAAACATGACATCTCGGACTCGTTGCTTTGGAATCGACGATATCAGCACTGCACCATCATTTGCAGACTCTTCGGAGCATTCCTTAGAGCTTCTTCTTGCCCATTCGATACACTCTGTTTTTTTGCTGGTCTTACGAACATTTCGATCCTTCATGACATGATTTGTGACATTATCCCTTGTAACGGAATTTGATATTTTTCTGGTGGGAATATTCCTCCTTTCCGGATCTCATCTTTGAATTTTCGAGATCTGATTTCTGTATTTTGCGTACAATGCACTATGTGAACTGGTTTCACTGCTGTTTCTCACACTGAACTCATAGGGATCCTGGCTTTGTTCAGTTTATCTCTTTATTCTAGAGATTAATATAATTTTCGTAGGTATTCGGACAAATGAGGAAGATAATTACCCGTTAGGCATATCGATGCCAATTTCCTTCATTTTGTCAACAGAATAAGCAGATTTGCCATTTGAGCTGAGCGTTGAGATTCATAATTGTTTCGAAGTTTGTTCCATACTGCAATACTGGTTTTCCATTGCTCCATTAGGTATATGCTAAAGCTGCTACTTCTGTTTCCTTTCTTACACCATTTACATAATCAATGATAATTTTTGATTGAGGTAAACTCCATCTAAACTTTCTAGGTGAGTTTTATTATTTCTACGATTTTCCTGTTTTTTTTCCACTTATATTATCAATGTTTCAAACCCTGAATTCACGATGTAATTGTTTTCCTCATAATATTTTATACTGAATTTTGGAAACGGCTACAAATATTTTCATGAAATTCAGTACAAAGAAGTTTTCGGGGGAAATAAATCGAATTCGCAAAGTTTCATTTCCAGCAAACGTCGCCTATCATTTAAATTACCAGTTCATATTTTTTTACTATTATGTCAGTTAGATCAAAAATTATCCACATTTCATCAGTATGTTATCCGTATCTGAATATAATTTCCAAAAATACGATTTCCAAAAAAAATACCGAGCAAAGCTTGGTCATCCAGGTAATGTAATCAACAAGAAAAACTCATCATCCATATCAAATGAAATCAAACAACTGAAAACGATTACTGAATGTTGAATAAAACACACACTGCAAATAGAGCATATGATATTCAACAATTTCCATATTATAATGTGGTTTTCTGCATAAAAGTGAGTATCATTGGTGACATCACAACTAAGTGCCAGCGATTTGGCGACGAAAAAAGTGGGCAAGTACACTAAAAACGCCTTCCTGCATATTCGTGCAGAAGACATGATATTTAACTAAGTTGACACGTCGTAAAGGAATGCCAAATCAATTCAAGGAGAGAAAACAATTTGGAGGTACCATTTGAAAGTTATTATTTTGTGGTGGAAAAATGTTGTTTTCGTGAAAGGAGCTGTTTTCAATTCACGCAACTTGTAGTAAATAGAAGTCTACCCTTTTGAACTTATATAGATTTCAATATCAAAACATATTTTTTCAGAGTGTGGTAGGTTGGTTCTTCAGAGAACTAGGAAGGAAAATTTGAAGAAATACCAATAATCCAATAAAAGAAGTCCGTGCTTGCAAAAGGTCCGATCTACTCAAACCAGTATCAAAAAACCAGATTTGCAATTTCCGAAGGGCTCTGCGATCAGCTACTTACCCAAAAAACCATGAAATTTTCGAAGTATTTTCCGTTTTTTCCTAATACCTCGAAACGATTCGATACCAGAGCGAGCTTAATACAGCTATTGGTTCTCACGATGCATTTTTTTGTAACTGGCCTATTTTTTCCAAAAGGTGAGATTTTTTTGAAATAGCATATTTTGTGATATATCTCCTAAAATCCGTATCCCATGTCAAATATTATAAGGGTTGAAGAATAAGTAAATTAATTTAGTTTCCATTTGGGACCAGACTGGCACTCATAGGCCCAGCACTTCCCTCAAAATGAAAAGCAAGTGAACTGAAAAAAAAAAACTGCAAGAAATTCAAAAATGAATATAATTTCGAATCATACGGATTATCCTATGAAATGAATAAATTTACTGTTCATATATAAATCGTTCTGTACGAACAAAAACTCAGACTCATTCACTAAGTACACGAAGATCTGAACAAACGGCCACTGAACAGCGAAGCTTTTACAGTAGGCTGGCTCCGTTTCCATCGAGTATCATTTTCAGTCCTTGCAGATATGGCTGCATCCCCAAACCGAAATCAAAATTTTGATGTTCGAAAACATTGCATTCACAAATCCAATACCAGACAGCTGTTTCGACCCACCAGGTCTCTTCGGTGACACTTGGCTGGACATGCGAACGCGAAGCTTTCTGAACTGACTGTCTCATACAATACGAATCACTGAAATCGGAAACAGATGGTGTAATCCGTTGTGGAAGAACGCCATCTGTTCGATTTGATGCGACCATCGAACAGCGACGCTGTTATATTGAAAAAAAGATTTGATACCTGACATTGAGACTGAGCAATTCATAATTCTACATATTCCATTGCTAGAGAAACGATTGAGAACAGTTTCGGACAAATGAAGGAACCCTTTATATATACCTATATATATAACTTTTTGCTTTTATAGGACGCGAAGTGCATAAAACCTGCATAAAATCCATGTTTTGGATCAGTGTGTTGCAAAATGTCAATCTGTCTGGGCATGTTCCATGCATCACGAGGACATCGACACAGATCATGCTGTGATCATCAAAGAACGAGGACACTAATTGAAGTGAATAAAGGACGTGGTTTCTCACAAAAAATTCTTCCAGAATTGCATCTAATTCAGCGTTCATGATGCATGAGAAAGCGGTTTGCAGCTGTGTGTAACGTTGAAGCTTCAGTTCGTGGTGAAGAGGATTCTGCTTCCCAACCAAGGTTATCAAGTGAAAAAGCTCTGGTTGCTGCAGGTGGTACGTACGCATCACAGGTGGTGCTGCAGAAGCCTGGTCAGATCACTATCTGCTATTGGGAATAAGAGAGAACAACATCAGCTAGTAATGCTGGTGAAGGGTGGTAGTATGTATACTATCACCTATTGATAAACAATGATGAATGTCAGTTTTCTTCATCACACCTTCTGCAGCAGGAATACAAACACTATCAAGATTATATTCATGATGTCAGTACACCGACAACTAACCTCCTAAAATGTTTTGGCGATGACATACTGATAGTGGGGATGAGGTCCAACAAAGGGACAATTGTCTGTTTGAAAAACACCTACCATAAAACTTCGTATGATCAATGGTACAAGAAACAAAAAGAGGATGCGCAGCAAAAGCGGTTGAGAGTTGTGAAGACAGTAGCAAAATTCATCGTGGAAGATATCTGCATGACACTACGTTCTCGAATAGCCTTCCTTGCAAGATTAGCAGATTTTCACGATCCAAAAAGATATTATTGCCACGTGGTCCCTGATTTGCTTGAAATTATTACAATCGTTTTGTGTGGCAAGAGAACATGTAAAATTATGAATAACACGTTCTCACCATCAGGTATCGAATAGATTTGTTCAACGATAACAAAAATAAATGAATTATATGGGATAATCTCTTTGATTCATAACTATCTTTGATTTTCCCAATATTGGTGTTTTCTTACATTTTTTCTGTATTTGTACAATAGAAATATCCTGTTATAAAATGTTCACCTTGATAAATAATAATCGATCAAACTGATATGAAAATAAATTGCAACTGTTTTATCAATGAAACCATAAAGATACGCGAGAACAGTTCATTTACATTCCCCCCAAAACCCACATATTTGTTTCAAATGAAAGCTAATTAAATTAACTCTTAATCCATTTCGAATAATATCTGACGTGGAAGATATATTACAACATAGGTGATGGAAAAAAACACTTTTTGGAAAAAATGGACTATTTTAGAAAAACTGCATAGTGGGAACTAAGGGCTGTATTGATCTCGCCCTAGTCTCAGATTATAGCAAATTTGATCTACTTCAAAAGTATATTTGTATAAGTGACTAAAGCGGTCAGACCCTTCCTTCACTGGAAGTTCAAAAATTCCATGGTTTTCGTGGGTACACCGCCACTTGCACACCCTTTTCGGATTGCAGTCTTTTTCAAGCACGACCCCTCTTACTTTATACTGGACTACAACAGTTTCTCTTTCTTTCACCTGAAAATTTTTTGAAATGTCAGAGGATAAAGACGATTTGAATAGGGATTTGAAATGAAGCGATGCGCCTACTGATTTTAAGTTTCAATCAATGATAGTAGTGCAATTTGGTTGACGTTTCGGTCGAAGTGGCGCTGCGATGTTATTTTGATATTTCGGAATATAATCAGGGTGAGAGAATATGTTTTGAATCACAATTCATGAATGTCAATCGTATGAAAAAAATAACACTGAAAACGATCATAGTCGCATACTAAACGATGAATCTGAAAAGTCATTCCATTCATAAAATCAAAATCCAACTTATTCTGTTCGTATATCTGCCTCTCTATTCATACGAGAGTTTGGTTTAGCAATTTGTTTTTCTTGAGTTACTTTCCGTCGAGTGAATTTCCCAATAAACGTGTAGAAGGCACGACCGCAGTTGACAATTTTCGATATGCCCGTGGATGCCAGAAGTTTCGAAGACGAATCAACCGGAAATCGACAAATATTTGAAGTATGTAGGGAATGCGAATTCTGGCATGCATCTTTGCGGAAAATTCGGTAGGGCTCCATCGATCCGGGTAACTTTTTTCATCTACTGAATACTTGGAATCGAAGTAATCTGCTCCATCGAGATGGAATTCAATAAAGGCAGGCAAGTTCCGCATGCATAATTGATATGCTTCATGAAAACGTCACAGTTCACTTCAGGAAATCCACTGAAGAGTATGTCGATAGTGTGTTGTTCTGAACAAGTTATTTCAACTGTGAAACACTCTGCTTTGCATGTTCCCTATTAAACCTACCGTACTCTAAAAGTGATGGATCAATCTGTGCTTGCCTAGAACTAAGTAGGTGACAGTTCAACGACCAAGTTGAAACAACCACAAAATAATGTTCCATTCACCTCAATTATATCTGAGTTGGATGACCCAATTTGAGGTTTATACACACTCATTCGTGAATTTTATTGCAGACCTCTAATCACAATCAGTCAGAGTAAAACCTTTGTTGTGAAAAGGACAGTATCATCGATTACCCAAATTGTGCACTCGATATGCGGTTCCCAAATCAGGAGGATATTTTCAGGGGAAGTGATTGATACAATTTCATGAGTCAGATATTATTCCTTTTCTGAAGATTCTCACTTGGTGAGCGAATGCGACGAGTTCAAAAGATTTTAATTTGATAATAATAATAATATAATAATAATGAGTTCATTAAGCTATAAAGCTACTGAATACAATTATCTTATAACATGGAATATAAAATATTGATTATGAACATTAAAAATACAATGGAATATATTATTTTCACAAGTACACTATGTATGAAATTCAATAAAATCAATCAATTAATGTAAAAATCATTATTTCAGTCTATGATATTTATTCTGGAGACGGAAAATCCAAATTTTTCAGAAGGCAATGTTCGTTTTGACAAAATTTGTACACATTTTTCGAAAATTTCTTAAACTTCCACAATTTTTCATTTCTATTGGCAATTCATTGAAAGTTCTCAAGCCTTTATAAAATAGTTGATTTTGTCCAAAATTTGTATTATACCTCTTCAATTTGATATCATTGGAATTCCTTGTATTATAATTTGTGTTCGAGTAATTGATCTTTGTAGAAAGTCGAAATATGCTTAGGGAAGAACGAAACAATTATAAAATCAATATACTTATACTTCTCATATCTATACAACAAACTTCTAATATATGATTTAAATGTAACAATATGTTATTATAACGCTTTGGAAGTTTCCCTGGATATGTTTCATAATAAACTCTAGATTTTGAGACTAATGGTATTGTGGGCTGGGCTCGTGTGAATGTCATGTACTTATCTCACTCAACTAGTGGTTCAGACAACTTATACAGTCCATCTTATATTCTGTAACCGATACAATCAATGGTCGAGTATTTTTCATTATCACTCATCAGAGTGCGTTCATTATTATATCCCACTTGTCACGTAAATAACTGATATAAATCTAGATGTGTTTATGTATACACCTGTATATGTGTACATGTAATTACGCTCACGTCTTGGCAGATCACGTGATATGCTATTATTATTTGAAGTCATTTCATCACAAATTGAAATCACGTAGAAGCGATAGTTCCTTGGGGCTAAAGCTTATGTGATGAGTACTTCCTTTTTATCTACATCATTTCAATTATACACTGTATTGTTTTTTCTCCCTGTGAATGAACATTATAATTATTATTATTCTCATAGTTTTTTTGAGCGCCTAACCGTTATGAAAATCATATTCATTAAACATCATTTGAATAACTACTCCACTTCAGTGACACCAGGGAATGATTATTTTTTCAAATGAAAACGACATGTTCATTTGGTTTTTTCATAAAATAATGAATTTCCACTCCTATGAGCAGCAGATTGATTAAAATGAAAATGATAATATTGTATGAGAATGCATTTTTACAAAAAAATCCTGTTTCGGGCAAATAATACATACAGCTATTCAAAATGTAGGTTTTGGACTCAACAAAAATTTCCATTGTGCAGTGCAGGGATTCCCCAGAAAGAAGTGTTGTGAAATTCCCTAAACTTTTGACTGAAATTATATCAATTGATACTGGCATATGAAATATCGCAGAGAAATCAATGAATTATTTTTTTCTCTTGTTGCAAACTAGAAATGTCCATCCATCCATCATTCCTTAGAAAAATATCACTCATTGAATAGAGTTATTAGTATTCAAGATGGGTTCTTTCATCAAAAGTTGATATTAGATTGTCTCTAGGTGATACTGACTATCCATTCCGATCTTAGCTATAATGAAAATTGCTAGATCCCAATTAGATACACATCTCATATAAAATTTCCATATCCTCTCAAATGATTCCATTATCATGGTAAATATTGGGCAAACCGCTCACTCTGCATTTGAGAAAATCTGCAACAGTATCGTGATATTTCTGTCTTTTGACGAAAGTCTTTTGTCATGGATACATTTTCACAGATCCCCAAACTAACTTTGAATAAGGATATCCTAGTGAACTCGATACGTTCAACATGTGTACGTTTAGACGACCTGAAATGTCTGGTAGCTACAGAATCCCGAGGAGCACCTGTTTCATCCTTTCACGAGAAGAGAGGATTAGTAGCACCACAACTTTTCGATCGGCGTATATGCTTCGGTATTATCTTGAAAGCTTTCAATGAATACAGGATCAATGAACCGAATCCAGGAAAGTTGTCGTGAGAGGAAAATACATTTGTGAGTACTAACTTCCTATGAGAATAGGTGAATGTCCATATGTGTCCTCAAACTAAGACAGTTATGAACGAAATCTAACAAGGATTAGTTTGATCATGATCATCTACCAAAAGTATTGGTTGCAGTTACAGAAAAGTGTAAGAATCGAGATCGATTTATCAAAAATATACCCCATGGTTTTTGGGTATTTTCTTGCGAACTGTGAACTTCTAACGACCCAATAACAAAAATGGGGTGACGAAAATATATAGTGATTTTTTTCAGGTAATACCACTGTTTTCGTTCATGTTAAGGATTTTCCATAATACTCACTTGTTGATCCCCAGAACAACAAAAGAGAGACAAAAGTATCCTTGAATTCCCTTCTCTCCACAAAAATACAAAAATTCCTAATCATTGAAAAATTATGAATACATATAACTATTAATTTTTATGCGATGAGCATAGACCTATGAAATACTTGAACTGGGTCAAAAATGGAGAGCATCCACCTGCAGACTAGAGGAAGATGTCTTGTTAGATGGCTGATAATATGGCTTATATTCCGGTAACGTTTCATTACTTGCTTGAGAAATTGACCTCACATATAGTTGAGTAAGCTGTGTCAGATTCGCTTCTGTTGTTTCTTTCAGCTTCCGTTATGGAATTTTGTTTTAGTTATATCGGATTCAGGATGTGACATTTTTTCAGATTTCCAAACGTTAGCAGATGTCTGGGTAATAATGATGTGTATATTAATATTTTTTCCCCAGAAAACGAAATTATGTTGTATTCTGTCTCCAAGAAAAATGTAATTTTCTTAACGAAACGAAACTGTATTGTGAACCACAGAAGCAGATGATTTAGTTCATCGAAAGAATCTCTACTGGAATCACCTGCCTCATAATCGATAGAGGCATATTTCTGTAAAAAAAAGATTTGTTGGATCATTGCAGAGACGATTGTGAATAATTCCTTGGCAGAAATGACCGTGAACGTTAGCAAAGTGGAGGGCACGAATGATATATAGCTACGACATTGCCTAGAAATGATTATGGTTATTGATGGACTCTTTTGGTTATTACTGATCCCATGGAGATAGTTTTTTGACCACTGCTGTTTCCTAATTGTTCGAGTGATAGTTTTTGATGACAACTAGTTAGGAAAGAGTGGAATAAATTGAATGCTGGTCCGCTTATTCCATATCAATACAGGTTTTTAATACGTGAATCAAAGGTTATACAATCAGGATCAATTTACAGGTCATCTGCTAGTTTATGGTTGTCAATTGCATCGATAACTTGATTGATAAGAAAGGAAAGAGCGGTTTCAATACTTTTTTCTTTTGCATAGCCGTGTCTAGAATCACTCATAATTTGTTGAATGTCTCCCATATCCCGGTGTCATCTTCCACCCAATAAATGTTCCTTCATATTATCGTTCTTTTTAGATAGATGTTTATTGTTTCCAAGAATACAATATTTTTGTAATGAGTGTTTGAATTCTATACTGAAGAAAGACTCAGAAGGTTCAAAATAAAATATCACTGATATAAGCTATCAGTTAATCATAAAGAGCGGGAGGTCAGGACTTGTATTTTCATTTTCATACAGAATCATTGTCTGCATTTGTGTTCGGTAATCATTAATTTTGTTCAGACGGGTTTGCGAAAACAAGTTACTATCGGTAGATATTTTGATAGTGATGGATTTTATAAAGAACGACGATCTCATAAATGCAGCTGAATTTCGAAATTTAAAAGCGACAGTGCACACTCTGGTTTCTATATTGGAGTTACCCCGAATATTTTACCGGAATTGGAACCATGTTTAATAGTTTCCATATAAGGCAGAAGATAAAGTTTGGGATGTCGTCTGCAGTGACTGTGCTGCTCCATCAGATAACTGATTCCGTTTAAAAATCGTTAACAGCTATTTTATATTTGCCATCGAATTGAACTAGAAGGTTTTAGAATAATTATTTCAGCTGTAATGGAAACCTGACATTTTCACACCTTCGAAAAAAAAAGTTCATCTGAGACGAAGTGAGCAATTTTATTTCGAAAATTGTTAGCTACTTCATTTTCAACTGTTGAGGAAATGTATAAGACCCAGTTCAGAGATGGAGAGTTGTAAATTCGGTGCAGTTGATTTTGGAACGATAACATTTGGTGGGGAAACCATTCTGAAATGTGATGCGCTCGAGAGCATTGTGATCTTCAAGTAATTGAAGTATTTTCATGTCACGGTAACTATTCAATGAATTTTTTTAGAATTCTCTCTTCAATTTATGATTACTTTGTAGTATATTAAGAATATACCACGTTCAAACTTAGTGACGGTGATCTCAACTGTATCATCGTTTGAACCGTAAGACGAAACTTCGAGGTGTTGTGGTTCGCACGCTTCCTAGTCCGATGCAGAATAATAGATTGGGAACCGTCATAATTAAAACAAAAAATATCCTTTTCATTCTATAATACATTTTCTATCCCCCCCACCCGTAAATATGTTGATTTCTTTAAAGCTTACTAAACGGATTAGGCGATTCCAGTCGATTGAATGGATATGATTTCACAAGGTAGGATATGAATTCCACCAATCACAGAGAACAAAATACTTCTTCACCAGGGACAACCTTGTAGAAACGTAACAATTCTGATCTGTCTACCTTCAAACATGAAATCCAAGTTAGTTCATTCAAGCATAAATAATAGTATATTATTCAACGAGCGTATAATGATGGCTATTATTCACGAGGTGAAGTTTACTGACACGAACCGCAGGAGCCTGAATCAACGAGAGAATAATAACCGTTATATGCTGGCAGAATACTATACTTTATCCACGACTCATGAAAAAATTTTTAAAGTTTTTTGTTGGAAAATGTTTTTACATTGCATTTATATTTTAACAAACACTTTTAATTTAAGTACTATTTGAACGTCATCATTCGTGGTATGCAGATATTTTCTCCGAAGTTTTCTGCGTTTCTAACCTACCACAATCTGGAAAAATAAGATTCAATATTGGAATCTATTCAAGTGTAGAAGGACAGCAATTTTTCGGGGTACATTGAAAATCTGCCCTGTCTACACTTGTATAGATTCTAATAATAATTCTATTTTTTTCAGATTGTGATAAGTTGGAAACCCAGAAAACTACCGGAAAAACTCATTTTCCATTTCAACAAATATTTTATAGAATACTGTTGACAGGTTCGGGTCAAATTTGTTTGGATTCAGAAGCTGTTTCGATATGACACGCACATTCATAGTCGCTGATAGCTCTGTTTAGATGCTCCTTGCCTTCTTTTTTTTATATGTTGGTAAAGAACTGAATTGAAAACATTTGGTGGTTTACAGGATGAAATTTTGAAAACCGATTGTTTGTGGGAAAACAATATATTATTATAGCTAAATCAAGGAAATATTTGACAGCATTATCATCAAGGTCGGGCAAACAGACGTATAATGGAAATTATACAACAGTCGGTGATAAATGTACTTATATCTGAAATAATTAATCGAGTGATATTTGAAATGTCACGGCATCGTGCTCAAACTTCGTCCTCGTCCAATATGGCCACCATATTGTTGAACAAACTACTATTTGGAAACTGAACATTTAGATTACAATATTTATATTCTATGGAGGCAAGAAAGTGTAAAAAAACAACCGTACAAATCGATCAATGAATATGAATATCCATAGATCAGAAAAATAAACACAATTTTCATAATTTAACAGAATACTACTCAAACTCAAAATTCTTTCCAATTTCTCTTCTGTTTTTTTTCACATATCTATGAAAATTATTTGTATTTTCAGGAAACTGATTCTCATTGTCAGCGACTGGATTGTTAATAAAATACATCAAAGTAATCCCGTCAAGATTCTGGTATGTCTCTGCTGAAATTTCGACATAAGAATTTGTGTGCAAAAAATTTTCTTGGTAGTACACGACAATCTCTTGTAGCGTATCCAATGAATTCAGTAGCACTAATTGCCCTCTAGTTCATTTTGAATACCAATCAGTTGGGTTCAGTTACTCAAGAATGTTTCGTTGAAATGTCGCAACAATAAATGGAGTTGGAAAATAAGTATGATTGACGTAATCCCCGAGTATTCCTTCTGTTCTCTTGGTTGATATATTCGTGAAGTTATGAAAACATCAAACAAGTATTCACGAACACTTATGTTTCAAACATTCAGAATTGGAAATATTGGAGTTATGTCTACCTTGCAGATATACAATTCTTCTGTTGAATTTTGAAAAGTAGTTCTTACAATGAGGATAATTCTTCAAATGTATTTTTCATTAATTTTTATTGTTATCATTTTCTACGCAATTATAAAAAGTATAACTTTCGAAATGTTTATTTATTTATTGTGTTTCAGTGGAATACAAAACGGGACAAACCCAAAGAAAGTATTCACAGATCATGAGGTAAAAATTAATATTGTGATTTGATTGTTTTACATAATAAGCGATATCGTGTTTTGAACAACTACAGTACAGATTACAATAGTTAGACGTGAAAAAGATGATTATACTTCGGTCCCATCCTCAGATTACAAATAATTACACTTGTAGTTGCACTACCCTGTACGATCCGATACAAACGTTCAAAGAGAAAAAACGACACCACATTCCTTGAATCATATCTCAACCGCCACAATCCAATCAGTGCTTTATTTTGTACGGTAAAGTGCAGACGTGATAAGAGTGAATCATGGGCAAACGAAAGCGTGACAAAGACATGGAAAAAATGCGAAAACTGAAAAAGAAATTACTGAAATTAGAGCGAAAATGGGCATCTAGCTCAGATACAAGTAAGTTGAACATGACATAAATTAATTAGTATAATTTTCAGGAACTGGAAACGACACAAACAGAATGAACAGTCTAATATAAAAAGAATTGGCCATGCCCCGGGGTACCATATGGACCCCAATTGTTTTTTCTCCCATAATTTCATAGATGAATCTATGTTGACGGCCAGGTAGCAAAAAGTCATGATTTTCTTGCAATGGTAGGAAACGTATTTGGCTATTTCTTGGGGCGGCAATCATATGATTTGCCAAGAATATGATACCATATGGTATTCACTATATACTTGTTGAATATACTGATGTTATTCACTCGTAAATTCATATTGATGATTCATAGACTGTATTGATAGCAAACACAATTGTTATTCATTTTTTGCACGATGTTTTTTTGTCCCACGCATTCGGACAATGGATGGAACTGAAACATGAATGTTTTTCTTTTGTATCACAGGTTCTATTAGCAGTTCGAGTTCCTCAGATGGGGAATACGGGGATTCGGAAATTGCGGTTTTGGATGATAATATCACCACAGCACAGCCAGTTGATACGGAACAGGTAGCAGATCCCGAAGCTTTACAATTGTTAGGTGCCAACCCTTCCGAAATGAGTGTTGAAGGACCTACGGTTCACGAAGAAATTATTAAAAGATGGAATCGTTTTTTGACAAAAGGCATTGAGCGAGAGGATCGATCTCAGTTGCTCTCTAAGTACCCGATAATAAAAAATTGTAAAGCATTGTTGGCTCCTAAAGTAAATGGAGAAATTTTGTCTGTTTTAGAACAAAATACAATAAAGACTGATGCCTTTTTGAGCAAATTACAGGACCATTTGGGCAGTAGTCTGAGTGCCTTGGCAATTCCACTTGACAAACTATTGGTATCTCCAACAGAGCAGACCAATGATCTGCTACCTCAGCTTGTTGATGCAGGTAGATTGCTAACTGATTTGCATCATACCATATCCGTACACAGACGTTTTCTGATTGTACCCAATTTGAATCCTTCTGTGAAGAAACTCGTTGAGAACAGCTCTATCGACACATTGCTATTTGGAGAATCCTTCTCGGATAGGGTTAAAACGAGCCAAGATATGCAAAAGCTCGGAAACGATCTGAGACTGGCGAAGCCGAAGTATAATCATCGACATTCCGGTGCAGGTACTGCGGTAGGAACTTCAAGGCGTACGCTACCGTCCAATTATAATAATTCAAAAAACTCCAGGCGCCCAAAATCGACATCCAGGTGGAAACAGGAGGGGAGGAGCAGACTGAAGGACGCCAAGAGACCATACAGACACCGATAACACCAAATGTAAGTTCCAATTATGCAGGTCGACTTAAAAGGTTCATTGACGCTTGGCAGGGTATAACTGACAATCGTGACATTTTAAGTTGGGTGACAGGTGTGAAAATTCCCTTTTCTAGCCCACCGTTCCAATTGTACCCCTCTACTCTTTCTACTGAGGTGGATGTTAGGTACACGGACGTCATAGCCGATTTATTAAGATCGGGAGCAATAAAGAAGTGTACATATCTGAAAGGCGAATTTATATCACCATATTTTCTTATCAAAAAACCCAATGGGACTTACAGATTCATTTTGAACCTCAAACAATTAAATACATTCATAGATCCGCCCCATTTCAAATTGGAAGACTATAGGTCAGCTTTAAAATTAATCACAAAAGATTGTTTTATGACATCTATTGATCTAAAGGATGCATATTTTTTGATTCCTGTGCATATACAATATAGACGGTACTTGAGGTTCATTTTCAACAAAGAAAGATATGAATTTCAGGTACTTCCATTTGGCTTATGTTATTGTCCATTTGTATTTACCAAACTTTTGAAACCCGTTCTCACTGAGTTGCGAAGGCAAGGAACAAAATGTGTTGCATATCTGGATGATATTTTAGTTTTGGGAAATACAAACGTAGATTGTTACCAGAGAACTCACAAAACTATTTCTATTTTGATATCATTAGGTTTCATAATAAATTATGAAAAAAGCTCTCTTATACCCGACAAACGATGCAGATATTTAGGTTTTGTATATGATTCTGAACATCTTACCTTTTCCTTAACAAGTGAAAGAAAACAAAAAATAATTGACAACCTGGACAAAATTTCACTTATGTATCAATGCAGGATACGGGACTTTTCTAGCCTTGTGGGAATGTTGGTTTCTGCTTGTCCCGCTGTCAAGTATGGGTGGAATTATACAAAACCTTCAGAACGTCTCAAATTTTTAGCATTGAAAAAGAGTGGGGGCGATTATGATAAAACAATGCAGTTACCAGCATCCCACGGGGATATTTTCACTTGGTGGAAAACAAATATTTCAAGTTCTTGCGTTACGATTTTCAAAAACAATTTTGAGTTTGAAATTTATTCTGATTCATCTCTGCAAGGATGGGGCGCTTCTGTCGGAAACCGGAAGGTACATGGGTTCTGGTCGACAAAACAAAAAAGAAAACACATACATATTTTAGAACCAACTGCAGCATTCAATGCACTTAAAAGTTTTGCCAAACATATGACGGATTGTAATATATTGCTAAGAATTGACAATACAACAGCGATCTCATATATTAATAGAATGAGGGGTGTCAGATATAAAGAACTGAATAATATAACCAGGGAACTTTGGAAGTGGTGTGAAAACAGGGGGTTATGGATTTTTGCCTCCTACATAAATTCCAGAGACAATGTGACTGCAGATTTGAAATCACGGTCTTTAGCCATTGAGACCGAATATGAACTTTCCTTAGACAGTTTTCAATTGATTTCAAAATCGTTTGGTTTTCCAGAGATAGACCTTTTTGCAACACAGTTAAATTCTAAATGTATTAAATATATATCTTGGAAACCAGATCCAGATTCTCTAGTCGTAGATGCATTTACAGTGAATTGGAATCAGTGGTATTTCTATGCATTTCCGCCTCTTGCAATTATTCATAGAGTTTTGGAAAAAATTGTGAGAGATAAAGCTAAAGGCATTGTTGTTGTTCCAATTTGGCCAACACAACCCTGGTTCCCGATATTTTTAGAAATAAAAATCAGCGAAATTATATTATTTGAACCACATAAAAAATTACTTTTGTCTCCTTTTAGGACAAGCCACCCTCTGTGGCAGAACCTTTCCTTGGGGGCAGCCATTTTATACGGATCTAATCTTGAAAGGCTTTCCTGCTTCTGGATTGGACATCATGCTAGCCTCACTGGCGGAAAATACTAAGAAACAATATTATTATTGTTATAAAAAATGGTGGTGTTTCAATCAGGAAAGAGGTGAGAACCCCTATGAATATGAATTGACAAAAGTCATTGAATTCTTTAATGCGGAAGTGAAGTCTGGAAGTTCATATTCGACAATTAACACATTGAAATCAGCACTCTCTCTAGTGCTCACAATCAGAGTCGAAGATGAGCGGTTTTTGAAACGATATCTGAAGGGAGCACATAACTTGAAACCTCAAAATCCAAGATATGTTTCAACATGGGATCCAAATTCAGTATTAGAATTTTTGTCTCAATGGCATCCTCTTAACAACCTCAACTTGCAACAATTAACTTTTAAGCTAGTTACATTATTAGCATTGATTACAGCGCATAGAATTCAGACTTTTTCGAAAATTAAACTTTCTAACATTTTCAAATTTACAGATAGAGTAGAGATTTTGATAACAGACAGAATAAAAACATCAAGGCCAGGTGTCTCCCAGCCAAGATTGATATTACCATTTTTTAAGGATAGACCAGAGCTTTGTGTGGCTTCTGTATTGGAAGAATACATAAAGCGTACAAAAGTATTGAGAAACTCGGAGGATATTTTGTTAGTGACCTATAGAAAGCCAATTCATCCTGCTAGCTCTCAAACAATTAGTAGGTGGTTGAAACAAACACTGAAAAGTGCGGGTATAGATATGTCAATATATAGTAGCTACAGTACAAGACATGCCTCTACGTCGGCAGCTTTTCGGGCAGGAGTAGATATAGCAGATATTCGCAAGGCAGCTGGTTGGTCGGATAAATCGAACACTTTCAATAATTTTTATAACAGGCCATTAGCGGCGGATCCGAGTAATTTTGCTAAAGGAGTGTTGAAAGGATCGGGTATTGCTATACGAAATATTCGTTGATATTATTCACATATAAAAATTATTTGTAAATGGTATATTTAGAATTATATATAATATATGGTTATAATACACCAATTAGATGTGTGTCTCTATGTATGACTTGGAGATTATATATGAAACATATATACAATATTGAATATATGTGAGTGTATATATAAAAATTATTTATTTATTCAAGAGAAATATATAATGTGTATATATTATGTGTAAGTATATGTATATACATTCGGAATGTTTATATGTGATTACATGGGTAGATACAAATTATTGTAAATTGCTATTGCTTGTTTATTACATATTGATGGAAAAATACAACGATATATATTATAATAAATGGATATTTTCGGAATAGATCGTGTAGTATTCTTCTTTAAACATCTACAAGTGTAATTATTTGTAATCTGAGGATGGGACCGAAGTATAATTATAAGATTAACTGACTTACCTAGTAAGGAAGATTGATCTGTATTATACTTCGGTCCCATCCGAAGATTACAAACCCGCCCTCCCGCATCCAACACGATCTATTAGGTACAAAAATTAGCACTGATTGGATTGTGGCGGTTGAGATATGATTCAAGGAATGTGGTGTCGTTTTTTCTCTTTGAACGTTTGTATCGGATCGTACAGGGTAGTGCAACTACAAGTGTAATTATTTGTAATCTTCGGATGGGACCGAAGTATAATACAGATCAATCTTCCTTACTAGGTAAGTCAGTTAATCTTATAATTATAGGAACGTTTGAGAGATGTGGTGAAGGTTGCGAGGGAATAAGAAAATATGTCGATTTCCATTGATTTAGATTTAGAGTTGTAAGACTTTGACAACACCTATTCAGGGGAGAATTCAAATAGTAATGAGTTTTACTTTGATTTGTTTGGAATGAATATGTTCAATATAGAGCTGCTGTCGAAATGATTATTTATTATTGTTAAGGAACTCAATATCAGCTATTTGGCCTCTATCTGCCAGTGTTTATATTGATATATGTGACGAATTTTCTTTGTATAGATTCTATTCATTCAATATATTATACGAGATGTACAAGGGGTTCCATATTACTGAAGCAAAACTGAGCTGACTAATTACATAAGCCACGTGAAGTGTACGAACTGAGTTAGTATTTCTGAAGTCGTGGCAAGTCCTGATCAGGAATCCAAGTGCTTTGTTAGCTTTTTTTGCGATATAGTTAATATGCGAGTAATAGTTCAGAGTCATATAAGACTCCCAAATCATCGACTCCAGAAGTTTTCTTTAGCTGCTGCTTGTTTATGTGATATTGGTAGTGGTGAAAATTTTTGTTTCTTTTAAACGTTATAGAGTGACATTTTTCAAGGTTAAGGAATAGAAAGTTTCTCTCGCAGTATTCTACAAGGTTATCCATATCGTTTTGTATAAGGAGTGAATCGTTGTCACAGCATACATCAAAAAATCTTCATTCTAGATAAATCTGTTGATGTTAATCGTCATCTTCTCGGCATTAATGTGCTTTCGGAGCGAATGCCTATCGATTTTACAGAGGCTGTGTATCATCCCAATAACCATCGAAAACTACTGAACTATTCCTAATGAAACTTTTGTTAACGCTGGACATGCATTTTGCAAAGATCCCTCCTATATTTCAGTTTGGTTCCCAAAGAACAATAAAAAATATAACCCCCATCTATAATGAAAATTGTTCTTCAAAAGTTGGCTCTTGAACTATATGTCTCGAGGCTTTTTTTTCAGCCGATAGATTCATCGTTTTAGTCTTCGTTACCATATATTCGCTTCTGGCTACACCATACTGACTGATGCGCCAGAAACACGTACCTGCGCTTGGACCCATTTCTTGAGTGATTTGTATTTTAATTCTTCATAACGGTCCATTGCTCGCACAAGTTTCGACTTCTGATGATTGACGTTCGTCAGCTGGTTAACGGAAACGAACAATTTTAGAACAATTTTTTTTAGATATCTGAATAAACTGTAGATTTCGGAAAAAAATTACATGGAAAATAGTTTTAACAAATTACTTGGTGAATTCCAGATATATTCTCCCATCACTGACTAGAAACAACCGGCATTCGAGCAACATGTTCGAAGCCTCACTATAGTTCTGTTCGAATGCTATCGTTTTCAATTCTCCTGCTCGAGTACAAATACAAAACATTTTTTGTGCAGAGTATTTTTCGATTGTTCCAGTCATAATCAATTTGTTCATATCCCAATATCGTTCTCAGACAACTGTATCTTTCCGAAATCATTTTCCCAAACATAATTACTGTCGCGATGTCTGACCATTACAGAGAAAATCAAATTATTGACTCCAAACACATGGGATAATGTTTAAGGATCAGTTACTTCTCAAAAACAAAATCAATATTGGTTGGAATCACCGGGAATTTTTTATAATAATCAATTAGTATTGGTTGGGTCGATATTCTTCCCGCATGATCTATGTTGCCCCAATAAAACGACATCTATGTACAATTAACATTACATGTTGCTGACATGTTTTCAGAAAATAACAGAAACTTTTCATTAACAAGTAATATTCTCTCTAATTAACAGGAGTTTGACACAAGCAATTAGAGAGGAGTCCCATTAAGCAATTTCATTCAATGACGCGATAGTTTCTATATTATATCACATGTCGCTTTTCCGTAAGCACTTTTTGTTGACTAACACGACGTTCTCTGTATATAAGACGAATTCTCTATCAATCACAAATATTGTCTGGCACGGTTTTTTCTAACAATGACACAAATTTCCCCAATTCTAAAAAACAAGTACCTGTTTAGATATATTCAAAGTACAAACTGTGAAACAAGGATATAATTTTCTGATATTGATAAAGTGTCAGACGCTGTCAAAACTTCCCACACGGTAGGTTTATGGGCTGACACTTACCAGAAAACAACCACTTTCCTGACTGATACCGGTGCCAGTGTGGGGATATTCATAAAAGGAAATCCCGCATATGCTTTTGGCGATGAAAATGGAGGAATTGATTTTCAATAATTGGGACGGGCACACTTGCAGACTGGTTTCGTCAGTACAAGGTAGTTCCAAACATCAACACGAAGTCGGCGACTTCCTACAATTCAAAATTAAATTCCTTCCATAGTACAACATACCTCGAACATAGGTGATGCGAACGACAAGCAACATTAGCCATAACTGTGCCATCTGCCTATGGGCGATAGGTATCCCAAGAACAAACCGAATTCGCCCATTTCTCGTAAAAGGAGATTATTTGTTAGTTGATTGATTCCTACGAAATAATTAGAAAAAATCGAAAAATTCTGCAAAAAATATTATCACGAAAGAAATAGCCACCCTTTCACCGATTCATCGGATCACACCAAGATAGAGAAATTTCGGTATGATGACTTGTTGTTTCGATGACTCGAAACTCGAATTGATGTGAAAAGTGCAATCAGAGCAAGATTCCTTCGTTCTTCAATACGAACAGTAATAAAATTGTAATTCCTCCTTGCCGAAAAAGGCTTACAAACTTCAAAAATTCAAAGTGAATGTTAATTCGTTCGTATCTCCTGTCCCTTGATTCACGCGATGTTCTTTAAACATAACAGGGCTTCCCTTTTGTGTGAATCTGCATAAAAAAACAGTTTTCCAAAATCTACCAATGGAAGAAGTACACTCTGCAAATTCAAAAATTCTATTCAAAGATATCGCTTCATACATATGCAATTTAATAGTTTATTCAAATACTCGCAAAGCTTTTTCCGATCCTATCGTGACTGATATTCTCATGTAGACCTTTGAACAGACGGGCGGATAAGCCCAGAGGACACAAGCATGAAAGCTGAAATATACAACGAACGAGAAAATTACACGAAAATAAAATTAAAAGAAAGAATTAATCAGTGTATAATTATCGTACAAATAGTACAAACCCACATATATCACGAGTTTTCATTTAGAATTAATGTTTTATGAACTGACTTCCACGCGTTGAACACGACATGAAAGAGATTAGGCTTGGATAACCAGCGTTAGCGTTGATTATCCTCATTATAACGAATATGTTGGAGTTTCCCGAATCATAAATAGATCCAGTTTCGAAGTTCCATTTTCATTCAAATTTGCTCTACTGTCGGATCATGAATGTCGTGTAATACGGTATGATCTGCTCAAACAGAAGTTTTTGCCAACAAATATTACACTACTAGCACGCACAGTTGGACTTCACTTCGGGGGTGGTTGATTCCATATCAGCCAGAAGAAGTTGCTCGTTAGGTACTCAGTCCGAGTTTGGTAACAAATCTTTTAAGTGTGTTTTTCTGGGGAATAGAAAGCTATATTTCAGCCCATTCTGCCCTCATGGACAATTCGTTTGGTAGAAGATGGGATACAGTTCCAAGAAACCATTATAGGACAAATCAATAATATCAATCAATAATCAATAATTTTCATTCGAAATTGATAGTTGTAGATTTCAAAGAGAACGATTGTATTTCCTCAGATACAACTATCGAATTTTTTTTAGAGCTGAATAGATGGCTATCCTGATCTCGAGATAAAAGACGAGATCTTGAGTTCGAAGTCAAGATTCTGACATAAAATTTGAGAGTACAAGAAGGGAGTTAGAATTTTGAACTTAAATCGGAATTCTGAGATGAAAATTGAAAAATATATTCCAGAGACGTTCAGCTCTTTTACGCTTTCCTAGGTTCATGTATCATACCGGACCTGAAAGTATTTTGGTGAAGCTTGAATCGGATCATTTATTTGTGAATGCCCTCCAGAATGAGTAGGTAGTCAAAGTATGTCAATTTTCTGGCCCAACTTTCTGTTGAGGAAATTCGAAAAAATATATTGATTTCTTTTATACATCACCCAAAAACGAACAGAGAGGTCGAATTATATGTTTCCGTGACACAAGACCACAACGAACGATCCCGTAGATATTTATTGAAATAATATCAAAATGATAAGTTGATAATATTAATATCAGTAGGTCGATCAGTATTATTGTATCATATCCATCAGGCAGAAGAAGTATAACCTACTTCATTAATTTCATCTCTATGGTATATGTTTTCACAACTTAGACACGTTCTCATGAAAATTATTCTTGATTACCAGAATATCTTGTAATGAACCGACATGCATCAGTACACTCATTCAACTTGTCTTTTCATTTTCAGAAAAACAAACCAACGATTCGAAGATGGCAATAATAATCAACATATACCAAAAAATAATAATAATGGGTACAGTGAGAAAATAGAATCACAAATACATTCCGAATCATTCCGAAGGCGTTAGAAGTGTTTGTTCTAGGCACCGTTTAATTTTACTTTTCGTATCAAATCCATCAACAGTGTGTGGAGGGTTTGCTCGAATGTGGTTGGTTGACAATGTCCCTTGCTGAATGGTAATGGTTCGGACTTCCATTGTCTATATTATTAACATTGAAACATGTTGCTAAGAACAATAGGAAGAAAATCCAAATCAAGTGAGAAAATCAAATCCCAAACAAAATGTGGAAATTGATTTGTTGGTCAATAATGAAGTTAAGGACTGATTGATGGAAGAAAATAATGTTGTTAAGAAAATCAAGATATCGAATATGAAATATGAGTAAAAAAATGTTTGATGAAGAAATAAACGAAATAATATTGAACAAATAATATACAGCTGCCTGTAAGATCATCACATATTAGGGTTTACTAAACCGCGACACGTGTTTCGCTTCCTCAAGCAGGAACGATGAACTTAAAGTTCCTGGAACTCTAAGCTCGAGAAGGCTATTGTATAGCGAAACACGTGTTGAGGTTTAGTGAACCCTAATATGTGAAGATCTTACAAGCAACTGTATATTTTTCGTTCATTATGGATTTTTATCAAGTTACGGCCATTTCCATTCAGTTTGTGAAATAATATTGGTTTCAATGGAGTTAATTAAATAAACAATGAAAGTCCAAACCATTACCATTCAACTGTGTGAAGCTTGAGATCATTTGGAAGAGACTCATAAATATGGAGATTTGTACATGAAGTATATTTGGAAAGTCGTAGTTCTGTGAGGATTCGTCATCAAATATTGAACACCTTCATTCAATACCAGCCGACTTGTGGTTAATTATTTTTGTGATGCGGTGATATATATCTTATTGCATAAGATTTCTACATTATCTTATGCAATAACTGTATGGGGAAATTCCAAAAAAAATGAGTCCCTCTTAATATTGCAGAAAAAAATATTGAGAACAATGACGTTCAAAGACCGAAGGTACTCGTGTAAGAATATATTTGAAGAACTAGGCATTCTAACTGTCATATCACTTTATATTTTCAAAAGTGTCATATTTGTTAAAAAAAATATCTCTGAATATACTGCATCTGGTGAAATTGTCAACTACAATATGAGAGCTAGGTCAGCGATTCGACTACCCCCACATAGACTTACACTAACGGCAGAAAGTTGTTTTGTAATGCCTTTGAAACTATACAATCATTTACCCGATGTTCTGAAGAACATAACATGTTAAAACTTTCAAACGTGAAACATAACATCTAATACAGCACTCGTTATACTCGTTGGACGAATATTTCGATACCAATTTTTAAGAATAGTTTGTACCTACAAACCATTGTTAATCCATATGTTGAACTGATTGTGTGTCGATGTTTATTAGTATGCATACAATAAGTGTTGAAATGTAATTGTTTATCCTTAGGCTACTGATTGTTAGTCTTAGTGACCTGTCCACATGTCATGTAATTGACCATATTGGAATGAATAAATAAACAAATAAATAATGGTAACATCGTAGCGAAATGAATTGTTTGATATCTACAGAAAAAACTACAAAGCTAATATTGATTAATCTGAATTAATGTGAATAACACCTAAATAATTGAAAAATAAGATTCTCATACTTTTTAGTTTGTTTGTATTATGCCACATTGTACTGTATTCTTACCCAACACTGTATCTTGAATCTTTTTTTTACCTATTGTCTGTCACCTTGAATAATCACAAGCCGTTTCCTCATCTGGATTGAAAAAAACGATTGAATAAGTTAGAGACTACTCAGCTCCAACCACCAGAAGTAACTCTGTAGAACTCGATAACTTGAAAACAAATGCTCTGAAAAACAAAACAAAAATCAGATTTTTTCATAATTATATCAGGAGCAAAAAAAAGATTTTGATGAACTCTCATTTCTGTCAACATAAGATAATGTTATTGGCTGTATGATACCAACTGAAACATCCAAAATTGAAGACTAGCCGTTGCACAATATAAATGTGTTCACAGCTATATAAAATGGAGGTGGAAGCAATAAGAATGATGGGTTTGTTGTTTTCCTACAAAAATATATCGATTTCGGACCTGTGACAGTATATCTGGAACGAAACAAAGCAATAAAACTCGTACTCAAATACAATAGAAAAAACATTGAAATACTGCTAGTTTTATATAGACCACCATCATTATGCCCTAAGCAATTCAATAACAGACTAGAAGATCCCTCAATCGTAACAAACACAAGGGGGTATCAACATATTGGTGGGGGATATAAATTTTAACCCTGATGAGGATTATGATTATTTCGAAGATTATCTAAATATATTGGGTGAATATGGCTACATAAATGCAATTGATATTCTTCATAGAATTCAAGGAGATTGTATTGATCACTTCTTTGTTAAATCAGAATGCATTCCAAATGACCATATCAGTTCATTTGTAATAGCTTATCTTATCACCCACCATTTTCCTTTTCTTCTAGGAATTGGGGTACCTAAAAAATATAGAATAACTGAGAATGGTAATTACATAAAATATATTGATTATGAAAAAGAATAACCTACTCGGGAAAGAAATGTGGCATAACATTTACACAAATGCAAACCGATGCGCAATAACAGCCGGGTATTTATAAATTAAAAGAACTTATTGAACAGATACTATTACAAAAAAGATTATAGAAATCATATGAGAAGAAATCCTTAGATAACCACTGCATTAATGAAGTCTCTTGAAGTTAAAAACAAACTTTATAAAGAAATGAAAAAGAATCCACTGAATAACGAACTAAATTGTTCTAAAATTGTTCGTTCCGTTAACCAGCTGACGAACATCAACCCTCAGAAGTCGAAACTTGTGCGAGCAATGGATCAACGAGGCCTTACCTTTTAACGTGCGATTACCCAGCACGGTGGCCCGGCGAGGATTCGAACCCCGGCCTTCCACTTGATAGGCAGATATGCTAACCACTACACTACCGAGACCACAAACTCAAACAAGAATTTCGGGATTACAATAAACAACGAGATTATCTAATAAAAAAAGCAAGAAATGATTATTTCATGAATTAAATAGGAAGAAACAAAAAGAGGTCAAAAAAAAGGGGGGAAATGTGCTAGGTCAGTAGGTAGAAAAGAGATATAAAGAGTATTACTACTTCTCAGGTGAAACAACAACAAACCCTCCCGAATTATGCGAAATAATCGCTGAATATTTTACAGGAAGTGAAAAAAAATTACTGAGGAAATTGAAAGTCCAAATGATTATTTCGAAAGAAAAGCTATTCAAAACTCTCCAGTAATATCAGAAGTGACACACACGGGAACAGATATGCGCCTCGATATTCAGAGCACAAGGACAATTTGGATTAAGAAGAGATAGGTCACTGTAAAACGCAATAGGTCATTTAACTGTAGAAGTTCCAATGTATGGAAATGAGGCCGCTGTATGCGTCTTTGTTGACTTGGCAAAGTCCTTTTATTTGACACAGCCATTCTGGATATTTTTTTTCACTGATATCAAGTTACTTAAGCAACAGGAAACAGTATGCTAGAATTGGTATTGGGGTCAGCTCGTTCGAGGACATTGAGTATGGGGTACCACAAGGAACTATACTAGGTCCAATATTTTTTCGATCTATGTAATCGACATATTCGACTTACGTATTAGTGGCGATATCATGAGTTTTGCTGGCGATACAGCGGTATTCTTTGAAGATGAAACATGGAACTCACTCAAATATAAAACGGAATAGGATCTCAAAGAAATCATTACTTTTTGAAGAGTAATCTACTTACCATTGATACAAAAAATTCCTCTTCGTTCCTTTCACCAGCTATTTATCGAATTCACTTAATTATGACAGAATTATGAAAATATTAATATAATGGCCCAAAAAATATTGAATATCTTGGAATACATACTGACCGTCATCTGGAATGAGCTTTCTATGATGAGAGAATATTTTCACCTTGCATATTGGATCATTGCATAGGAAAGCTTAACGATTAATTATCTCGCTACCTTAGAAGTAGCTCAGAAGTGGATAACGATAATCATATAGAAAAAGGCATTCAGGTACTCATCTGATTCACTATATGATGAAAGCGGATTATTCGACATAAGAAAGTTACTTTGCCAGTCAATATTATTGAGACAGTACAAAATGGGAAAAAACTAGTCCTTTATCCATCATACCCGAAACCGTGCTAATTATATGTCGTTGCCAAGAATGTGTAGAACCCTAGGACAAAAGAGCTTTCTATATCTCACTATTGATATTGAATCAATTAATTCCTTCAATTTATATAAATCAAAGATAAATAAATGGATAACTAGTCTAAAGCGTAATTATATAGGTCTCGGTATTGTAGTGGTTAGCATATCTGCCTATCAAGCAGAAGGCCGGGGTTCGAATCCTCGCCGGGCCACCGTGCAGGGTAATCGCACGTTAAAAGGTAAGGCCTCGTTGATCCATTGCTCGCACAAGTTTCGACTTCTGAGGGTTGACGTTCGTCAGCTGGTAAACGGAAACGAACAATTTTAGAACAACAACAATTAATCGATCTCAAAACATTTAACGTTTCAATCACTTTTATTGCATTTCATTCAATAACCTTAATCTTTCATTGCTCTCATGGTCTATCAGAATTTCATTGTTGAATTATGTTCATACATGCAGCTAACCAATTTTACCCAATTTTATTTCATATTATTCAAAACTTGTTATTTCAAATTTATATTTCCTTTCATCATTAGAGAGAACTTGAACATACTCGAACTGTTGCACTATGATATTATGTATCCATCATCAATGGTATTCAATGTTAGTTAATAGAACTGAAGCCATGCGCGGAATACTTTCCTCATAGCTATTCAATTTATTCCTCGTAACATATCTGTGATGTATTGATGTTAAATGATATTTTGTGAATACATTTATTATTACATTATTGTTATTATTATGCAAAATTTGAAGAAGATTGGACCTAGGAATCACGTTGTCCCAAACCTTGACCACGTTTTTCACCACCATGGAGGTGGAATTCCGGAAAACCTCACCTTACCCCCCAAAATAACTTTCCACCCCTCAGTAACGCTGTAAGGCGATGAATTTCAATAAAATACGAGACACATCTTCCATCAATTCTGTTGAAGAAGGTTTCTGAAAAATCTGAAGTAGATTAGACCAAGGCATCACGTTGTTCCGAACAAAATTTGCCCCGGTTTTTCACCCCTTAGGTGTGGAATTTTGGAAAACCCTTCCTTAAGGGATGTCTAGGTCATACAAAGAGCACACCATCCACATTTTTCGTGAACATTATGTTAGTCTATACCAAACCTTTTTGTCAGAGCACACCGTTAAAGCATCAGATCTTGCCCGTTTTTCCCCGACTTGACATAGATATACTATTATTCTCCATTGAATTTTTTATTCAATCAATGGAAAATAGCCCATACCACCCCTGAGTAGTGAATTTTTTGGTAGTGGGATAATTATAATATTCATATTAGTATTTCTGAAGATTACCCCCTACAAACAAAGTTACAAACGAACCTCTTTATAATATTGAATTGAACTGGCCGATACTTGATGAAAATCCATATCAATATAGACAATATTGAAGATATAACCCTTCCGGATTATTCAAAATTGATTTCGTTTGATGTGCAGAATCTATTTCCGAGTATCCCGCCAATTGATACGATTAACTTGGTCGAGACATTGCTCGAAAGAAACAATACCAACCCAATCGTAAAACAGGAAATTCTGGAACTACTTACAGTGTGTTCGTCACAGAATTACTTCCATGACACGTACTACTTACTCATCCTGTAATGGCCTGTTAATGGGGAGCCCCTTAAGTCCCCTATTAAACCACCTACACACGAGCTCATCGTGATGAGCGGGCCGATCCGCAGATATTATCCGCGACCTTGCCCGCCATAAAATTCGTCTACACACGCACAGTCTATTGATGGCGGTCCATGGCCATGGATTCCCAAAAAAAACCCAAATCGCTGCAACAATCATTGCCATTTCGAAACGCAAAAATTGGCACTATGGAATAAAAAGTGGTTATTGAAACGAAGTGAGTGGTTTCATATGAATCTCCTGAATACTCAACGCTTATTGCTCTCAAGAAATAACATAATATATATTTATAATAGGAAACATCTTGTTTTCAAGCAGTTGAATTCAATGGTTCATCAACAAAATCAAAAAGAAAATCAGTTAACGCGATATAGTCATGAGTAAGATATAACAAAATGGTAAAGAAAAAAAAGGTAATGAAGTTCAAGATGATAGGTATTTTTTTAAGTTTTTCTCAAATGAATTAGTATTTTTTGTATTTTTCAATGTTTTATGTAGCTGTTATAACAGATGACGCGTTCATACAAACTTGATTTTTTACAATAATTTGACACTGTCAAGTAATGACGATTACAGAAACTTTCTGAGGATGGACGAGAATCTGTTCTAATACTGTTGAATGAAGTTAGGCCTTTGATTGAAATAAGTGACTCTGTTATGTGGAAAGAAATATCAGCAATACTAGCTGTAACGTTACGTTTTTGGCAACAGAGAATAATTCCTGTGAAAATATCATGCAGCGGTGGCGTGAAAAGGCAATAAATTTTCCTCCAAAATGCGCTGGTCGGTCCGAAATATCAAACTAGCTGAAAGATCGCGGATCTCTCCACAGAGCGCCGGTCGGCCCACCAAAAACGTTACACACGGGTGGAAAAGTTTGCCAGCGGATTGGCCCGCTCATCATGATGAGCTCGTGTGTAGGCCCTATTAGCAGAGATTTTCATGGATACGTTGGAGCGTAAAATTCACTGTAATCCGTTGACAGCTAACCAAGTTTCTTGATTTCATAAACGGTCTTCACTCGTCCATTGTTTTTACTATGGAGATGGAAGAAATTTGTGCAATCAACTATTTGGACTTGACTATCACAAGAATAAATCACAAACATGATTTTTCGGTTTACCGTAAACCGTCCCACACGGACATTGTTATTCACAATACTTCGTGTCATCCATATCAGCATAAGGTGGCCGCATTCAATTGTATGATTCATAGACTGTTGAATGTCCCTTCATCTGATGTGAATTATGTTAATGAACTAAATATAATAAAACAGATTGAGATTAACAATGGATATGAGGGTCAATTAATAGACTCACTTGTGAGGAAGAAATTACATAGTCAAGCCCTCAAGTTGGTGTATCGAGCAGTCAATACCGAGCCGGATACTCACAGAACCATAACTTATTTAGGCCAACCAGGCGTAAATATTTCTAGATTCTTGAAAAGTAATGATATTGATACAGCATTTCGTACTAATAATAAATTGGGGATATATATATCAAAAATAATAAAGACAAAAATGAATCGTCACAAAGATCAGGAATTTATGAATCAACATGTGGGTCATGTACGATGTACTACGTAGGCCAAACAGAAAGATCTTTCAACACACGACTAAGAGAACACAGAACTAGTTTTTTGAATGGAAAAACAAATTCTATGCAAGTCACCTCATTCTAGAAGGTCATGAGTTTAACCACCATGAGTTCAAAATAAGGCATTTTGAGCAGAAAGGTCGGAAACTTAACCTTCTAGAAAGTTTGGAAATCAATAAAGGGAAAAATTCAGAATATTTATTGAATGATCAGGTTGAATTAAATAACTCCAATGTAATTAATTAATATTGGACAAATTACGGGTCGAATATCGGACCTAAGTCGGACCTTTATTGTAAGAGACGCTCGACATACTTGTATATAAATAGCGTATTATACAATAGTGATTTATTCATCTTGCTTGAAAAAGCTATTGTAATAGCGAAACACGTGTCGCGGTTTTGTAAACCCATTTGTTAGTGAAAATCACACAGGAAACTGTAATATATTTTTGTCTCTTTATAATATTTGAATAGATAAAAACTTAGGGAATTCAAAACATATTGAAACAAACAGAGCAATGACTTGATCATTTCTCCTTCAGATGGTTGAAAAACTTGAGCTCTGCTATATGGTTGCTGGTACTAATTTACCTCCCAACTCAAAAATAATTTCATTATTGGAAAAGACAGCTGGTCTCGGCTTCAATTCACTAATGATGGAGCCATATTCTGTGACATAATGCAGAAAGTTCATTTCGATTCTCAATAAGATATTATGATATGTTCTTATATTGATATGTTGGACCTTATTTTGACTTGCTGACAGGCTATTATTTTCTGGAAGGAATATCAATATCGAAGAGCAACAATGAAAAATCTCAAACTCCGTAACAGCGACATGGAAGAAAGGATATATGTCTTTCACGGTGACATGGAATAATAGGACTGGAATAATGAAATATATGTGATACTGAATCCAGATAAAGGATTGTTGGATTGGGCAACATCTGGATCGTGACCTTTATAAAATACAATGACTCGGCAGGTTCGTTTTTCCTATGATAAATGTTCGGGTATTGTTTACGTTCTCGTTTCAGCTTTTTCCCATTTCCGATTTCAATAAAACATCTGAAAGTGATGTAACGAAGAAGTGGCCCGCGAAACGAGCTGCTAATTTGATAGACTTAAAACAAATTATATTCTTTTTGTGAAATAATCAAAGATTGTTGTAGCCTTCCTTATACGTTTCATTTCCTATCATCTGATGGAATAAATGGAAAAGTGATGAGCATGATTCGATAATGATTACTTCGATAATAAAAAATGAGCTGTCGAAATCAGGCTTCAAGTGGGTCGGTGCTATTATGCTCAGAGGGGTGAATACTTTGTATGAGTTCAAGTGAATGAATAACAGAGTGGTGCATTTCACAGTGACGACCAGAGAAAATTCAAGTGAGTGAAAAGACAGCAGGAGATTTCTTCAGTTCAGGCAGAGTTGAGTGTATCCTTTTTTTCCTTTCGGTTCTTTCTTTCTTTTCAACGAATATCTCATCAGTCTTTCTCTCGGTCACCCTACGTATCAAAGGATAAAAAATCAAAAGGGGTGAATCAGATATATTGCGAATGTTTGGATTTCATACAATAGAGTAGATTCATTGACTAGGTTTACAAGATTGAATCAAGTTAGTAGCAAGTCATAAAATATCGATTGATATAAATGAAATATCGAGAAAACATGAAAGAGAATACAACACATTATGTGTAAAACCAACATGTAAAACTAAATAGAATTTTTTCACAGAATCAGTGGTGAGTGCTTTTCACATATCCTCAGCTGTGAATTAGTGAGGGAGAAACTCTTCATTGGAACATATAACCGAGCAAACAAGAAGTTGAACCCATAATGGGGAAAGAAGAATTATTTACATATTTAAGTAGACTCATCATAATGTTAGTTGGCTCCTCGTTCCATTATGGATTGTTCATATCTATCATGTTCTATATAATAATAGTTTGGGGTGGATATTCAATTGTTACATATTCTATTATTTTACGAAATACCTGTTGACAAATGAATGAATGAAACGAATTGAATAATATATAAAATTCAAAACGGTAGGACTAGCGACGAAAAATTTTATATCGAAAATACGAATTTCATCATCAAAGAACAACCAGTGACTTATTGGTTTATGTTCCTTCATCACACGCTGATTTGGCACATGGATGTCGGGCTGAACTGTACAGCAGCTTCACTCCGATCTCTCCCATGGAATTTTCCCAGAGTTAAATGTAAACTGTGTACCATTGTCGTGAAGAATATGCTGAATGGGACCATATTTCGGAATACAATCACGGAGTAATCCATTCAGAATGGCTCGAGAGGTGGCCTTTTTGAGAGAGTACACGTTCAATAGGTTACTAGAATAAACCTTGTGTTTTTCAGATATAGTCGAGTTAGAAACAACATTGTTGAATTTCATAGTTTTTTTCTCATTTCGAGTACCTTGTTCACGAAAGACACATTTGTTTGCAATAGTACATATGTCTAATGAATTTTAGTTAGTTATGGCATGATAATAGTCAGTTTCTGAATATTTACTGTTACTGTAGATCAACCCTAGCATTAAAATTGAATATGACAAACTATTCATTATCAAAAAATAATGTGAAAATTCTTCATTCTCGAGTTGAAATAAGAGACTGAAGAGATACTTTTTTCAGCTTGGACTAGAATGCTCCGATAGCTTGACCTGAACAAGTGAAATGAGGAATAATGGTATGAAAGGAAGCTGATTGTTTTCATGTGTCTTCTAAAAAAGTCGAAACTAAACTCGCACGTTAAAGGTAAGGCCTCGTTGATCCATTGCTCACACAAGTTTCGACTTTTGAGGGTTGACGTTCGTCAGCTGGTTAACGGAACGAACAATATCAGAACAACAACAACAATTTTTTAGTATCGAACAAGAGCAGGGATTTTATGGCTATATAATTCCAAAATAATTACTGGAGAACGGTTGTTGGAAAGTGAATGATTGAATTGACATTCTTCTAATAATTCATCAGATGGATCGGATTCTTGCAGCCCTATCAAGAATTGCTCCCAACTCAGGGCTCAGAAATAGGAGTCCGTTTTGTTTCCCGAAACCACAGTTTCTTCTAACTCCAAGTAACATATATTTATTTTAATTTTTTTCCCAAAACTTCTTCGTTGGAATTGTTCCTTATCTTGGTCATAACCATATTAGGAATGGAATGTTTCTCTTCATATTTATTCGGATTTGTATCCTTACTCACATTTAGTCATGACCTTTTATTGTTTTTGAAATACTCATCAGCTTGCCGTTACCTTGCAACAGCATTACTAAAGGTAGTTACTTCAATCATAGCCCCAGCAACATTTGCTGGGAAATGTGGTGCTATAATATCAATTCAAACTGTCTGTAAGGGGGTTGTAAATTGTTTTTGTAGCTACCCAACAGTTAAAGAAGTCCAATAATGCACCCACTGAATATGTGGCGCTTTCGAATCTGAGTTCAATTTTATTTTGTTTCTAGTATATCACAAATTCTCAAGATAAGATCTTTTGAATTCTTGATAAGTATGGCATTCACTCGATAAAGCATCCAACCAAAGCTTCTCGGAGTTTTCAAATGAATTAAATGATATTATTTTGATTTTCTTGAAAACAACATTTTGCCCATCAATACTAGGATTTCAAGAGAATCAAGAGGTTGCACGTTAGTGTCATCTTCAAAAGTTAGTTTTTGTAAAAAAAAATTATTGTCCAAACAGGCACAAGACCAAATCACAGGACACAATATACAATTTTAAAAGGAAAATGTATATAGGGAATCTTTTGGAGTTGCAGTCAGTTGTGTTGGGCTATATCACAAAGAAAACTCTTTGTTATTCGTCAAGCTCTCGGCAATCTTGATTGCCTTTCTCAGGCCGTCTATAATACATAACAATTATTCATATGATAATATAATGGAATAGTTACTTACTAACGTGAGATTGGATAATAAAAAGAGGCAAAAATCGAACATGAAAATATGGAGGTGACGTTTGAATGAATTCAGACATATGATATAATTTCACTTCTAGATTACGGTGGAAAAGTCGAATGACTTTTTCACCGTTTTCTTTGTGATAAAACCCCAAAAAATTAACTACATATTCATTAATCAGTCAATCAGTTACTTTCCTATATATATATATATATATATATATATATATATATATATATATATATATATGAATGGGACCATATTTCGGAATACAATCACGGAGTAATCCATTCAGAATGGCTCGAGAGGTGGCCTTTTTGAGAGAGTACACGTTCAATAGGTTACTAGAATAAACCTTGTGTTTTTCAGATATAGTCGAGTTAGAAACAACATTGTTGAATTTCATAGTTTTTTTCTCATTTCGAGTACCTTGTTCACGAAAGACACATTTGTTTGCAATAGTACATATGTCTAATGAATTTTAGTTAGTTATGGCATGATAATAGTCAGTTTCTGAATATTTACTGTTACTGTAGATCAACCCTAGCATTAAAATTGAATATGACAAACTATTCATTATCAAAAAATAATGTGAAAATTCTTCATTCTCGAGTTGAAATAAGAGACTGAAGAGATACTTTTTTCAGCTTGGACTAGAATGCTCCGATAGCTTGACCTGAACAAGTGAAATGAGGAATAATGGTATGAAAGGAAGCTGATTGTTTTCATGTGTCTTCTAAAAAAGTCGAAACTAAACTCGCACGTTAAAGGTAAGGCCTCGTTGATCCATTGCTCACACAAGTTTCGACTTTTGAGGGTTGACGTTCGTCAGCTGGTTAACGGAACGAACAATATCAGAACAACAACAACAATTTTTTAGTATCGAACAAGAGCAGGGATTTTATGGCTATATAATTCCAAAATAATTACTGGAGAACGGTTGTTGGAAAGTGAATGATTGAATTGACATTCTTCTAATAATTCATCAGATGGATCGGATTCTTGCAGCCCTATCAAGAATTGCTCCCAACTCAGGGCTCAGAAATAGGAGTCCGTTTTGTTTCCCGAAACCACAGTTTCTTCTAACTCCAAGTAACATATATTTATTTTAATTTTTTTTCCCAAAACTTCTTCGTTGGAATTGTTCCTTATCTTGGTCATAACCATATTAGGAATGGAATGTTTCTTTTCATATTTATTCGGATTTGTATCCTTACTCACATTTAGTCATGACCTTTTATTGTTTTTGAAATACTCATCAGCTTGCCGTTACCTTGCAACAGCATTACTAAAGGTAGTTACTTCAATCATAGCCCCAGCAACATTTGCTGGGAAATGTGGTGCTATAATATCAATTCAAACTGTCTGTAAGGGGGTTGTAAATTGTTTTTGTAGCTACCCAACAGTTAAAGAAGTCCAATAATGCACCCACTGAATATGTGGCGCTTTCGAATCTGAGTTCAATTTTATTTTGTTTCTAGTATATCACAAATTCTCAAGATAAGATCTTTTGAATTCTTGATAAGTATGGCATTCACTCGATAAAGCATCCAACCAAAGCTTCTCGGAGTTTTCAAATGAATTAAATGATATTATTTTGATTTTCTTGAAAACAACATTTTGCCCATCAATACTAGGATTTCAAGAGAATCAAGAGGTTGCACGTTAGTGTCATCTTCAAAAGTTAGTTTTTGTAAAAAAAAATTATTGTCCAAACAGGCACAAGACCAAATCACAGGACACAATATACAATTTTAAAAGGAAAATGTATATAGGGAATCTTTTGGAGTTGCAGTCAGTTGTGTTGGGCTATATCACAAAGAAAACTCTTTGTTATTCGTCAAGCTCTCGGCAATCTTGATTGCCTTTCTCAGGCCGTCTATAATACATAACAATTATTCATATGATAATATAATGGAATAGTTACTTACTAACGTGAGATTGGATAATAAAAAGAGGCAAAAATCGAACATGAAAATATGGAGGTGACGTTTGAATGAATTCAGACATATGATATAATTTCACTTCTAGATTACGGTGGAAAAGTCGAATGACTTTTTCACCGTTTTCTTTGTGATAAAACCCCAAAAAATTAACTACATATTCATTAATCAGTCAATCAGTTACTTTCCTATATATATATATATATATATATATATATATATATATATATATATATATATATATATATATATATATATATATATATATGTTAGCATGAAGATTCTCACGGACGAAGTATGATGCGTTGCTTTTTCGGGTTTCATTCCGTGTTCTGTGGTTTTGAACCTCTGAAGGATAATTCTCACAACGTTTCGGCAAAACTCGACTTGGAGTTCGGAGATCGAAACTCTAGACATCACCTAGAAGATGGCAAATGAGATTTTGCCGAAACGTTGTGAGAATTATCCTTCAGAGGATCAAAACCACAGAACACGGAATGAAACCCGAAAAAACAACGCATCATATATATATATATATATATATAAATAGATTATCAAATTCTCTGATCTATCACAATTTGCATTCAATTCGAAATGCCCACCACAAAATAGCTAGCTATTTCTGGCTTTGGCCTTCATCAGCTGTGGATTGGCATAGTCCTCGTATCGAAGACAAACTGTGATAGATATCCAGAGGATTTGAAATGAATCGTGCCTTTACGGCAAGCGACACATAAGTGGTACCACCTAGGGTGTAACACAATAAGGAAATGCTGATGAAGGCCAAAGCCAGAAATAGCTAGCTATCTTGTGGTGGGCATTTCGAATTGAATGCAAATTGTGATAGACCAGAGAATTTGATAGTCTATTTATCAGTTCCCTGATTCATCTTGCTTCATAGCAAATAACACTTTCTCCACTCTCTCTCTCTCTCTCTCTCTCTCTATATATATATATATATATATATATATATATATATATATATATATATATATATATATATATATATATATATATATATATATATATATATTGACCATTACGATACAGTCTCAATCCAGAACCTGGAATCTTCATGCACAAAAAGGATGTTCAAGGTAGAACAAAAAATGATAATGAGGTTACATCAAATCTCAATCGAGCCGCTGATGCCGCTTACAGAAGATAATCAACTATATAGGCGAGTTTTCGTTCATCACTGTTAGAAATCTAAGTAACAAAGGAATGAAAATTTTTTTGCTTTGTTTTCAGCTGATCACACTATACATTTTTAAAATCATATGAAATCATATTCAATAGTAGTTATAATAATACTCTATAGTTTTGAAGTTATATAATCATCCAATCAACTGTATAGAAAAAACATTGGTGAAATCATTTTATTTGGGAATTTTGGTTTAACTAGGTTTTGAATTGATTTACTACAAACACACACTTCATTGCATGAGTCAGACATATTTGTGTTCACTAGCTACAATATTACAATTTTTGTGGTTTTTTCTCCCCTGTAAATGAAATTGGTATATTTTTTTCGATACGCAACTGTAATATTGAAAAAGTGCGAAATTCAATGATTATTTTATCATTTACGTATCGTATGTTCATGAATTTGACGATTTAATCAATAAATGTATCGAAAATGCTATCACATCCTCTTGGCGAGTTCATTCCATTTAACTGACAAAATAGTCACTCAGTTTTACATCCTTTTGATATTGCACTTAGGTATCGGAGCAAATATAACAATTTATCCTAAAAACAAATATTATAGGAACTTGAAGATTTTAATTCTTATTCCAAGGGGGAAAAAAACTCAAAAAATTAATTCCAGAATACTTTGACCTTCCCAAAAAATATTCGAACAATATTTACAATATTACAACATGCATTATTGGTTTACGAAACTATTCACCTACTCGCTTTCATCCAATCATGTTCCATATCAATATTCTTGCTTCGATACTCCATCTGCTGCTGCGTTCTTCTCTAATATACTCAGAATATTCTTCGAAGATACTTGGAACATTTGGAATAACCTTGAAATAATCTACTTCTATGGTTGTCAACTTATGTTGACGATGATACAGGTAAGTACAATGATTGTATGTTTTCATATTAAAAATATGTTCAAAGTTGTGAATGATATTTTTGTGTCAATGAAAAGGAAACGTACTTCAAAATCGTCAAAAGCAATATAACAAGCATTTACATCTATACAGTTTGATTTGTTCTGTAATCATCATTCGGCTCATTATGTTCAATTATAACTTGCCTGGAGATGAAGGTTGTTACTGTCCAGATATTGGAAATGAAGTTATCATAGGAGTATATTGCATTTGATTGATTATTGGGATGATTTCATAATTACATATATCTCACTACCGGAAGTGGATACGAAATGAATCCAAATATGAATATTCAATAAATGAAAACAATTTTCCCATCTAGAATGAAAACAAGCACTCCATACTCCACCCGAGTTCTTTCAGTTACAGAGGAAGCTCTAGAAAAAAGAAATGTGTTTTAAGAACGTTATTCAAGTAATGGCCTACCATCAATATATTTGTAGCACATGATATACGTCGACATCCCACGTATCCCAAGTATCTAGAACGTTTTCGCGGTACTCTCCACATATAAACATCATACAGTTGATAACTTGAATATTTTATTCTAATTGAATTCTCATTACCAACTATAGAACATAACTCCTGAGGCTGCTCAGATATCTATCTACTCATGGAGTACGCACCAAGGGGGGGTTGTCAATAAATCTATAATATTCCGGCATCAGAGATTGTTTATAATTTATATACTTCCTGGGGTCTTTTCTCTCGAGGATTAATTTGTCGAAAGCTACGTTCATAGCTACACCAAATTTCCAGCTCGACTTCTTCGAGTATGTCAAAATCGCTCGAAGTCAGTGTAACTGGAAGTTTGCTATAATATGCGCATATGGTATAACGTTCTCAAAATATATTCTGGAGTGAAAATGTGACTTGTCATTAAAGTGGAAGTTGATGGGAGCAACTAATGTGAAACATCCATGACACGACTTTCCAGAAGAAGTTATGGAATTAGTGGTAAAAGTTTACAAGAGTCTTAGCGAATGATAATCCTAGTTGAGTTAGAATAGGTAATAATGTATCTAGTTTCCGGTGTGTAAATCGTAATTTTGCACAAGCCTCAACTTCATCACAATTTAATTTCGTATACAGATTACAGTCATCTTAACTCGTTCCAACAATCATATCATATGATCCCAAAGATATTGAGAATTGAATCGGAGAAGTTCTGAAAATGTATTGAGCAAATTGTCATACTTGATAGCAAGCGGATTTCAAAAAACGTTAAATAAAAGAATATTCGATCATATATATTCGTTTCCTGTTCGCGGAATTCAGATACAAGTCAATTCTATCTAAAATGATGTTGATACATTATATCCCCATTCTGAATTGGAAATTCTGTTAGAAACCATTTCAAACTACGGTGTAAGTATCCGTTATCAATCTAGTAACGAAGATATACGTGTAGTAGTAGTGAAGTATGTCTTCATTACGTTCGGCATCTACTGTTACAAATAATAATATATGAGAACTATTTTTCAATATAGTAGAACCTTTGGTTCATCTGATCAACTTGTCATTCACACAGGGTGTTTTTCCCTCTCGACTGAAGCATGCTATAGTTATTCCAGTGCACAAAAAAAAATGACAAGCATCATATCTCCAATTACAGGGGTATTGCTTTGCTTTCTCCATTCTCAAAGATATTCGAGAAGTCCTATCACAACAGAGTCGTATCATTTCTCAAAAAATTTGATATTGTTTCTGGTTGTCAGTATGGTTTCCAGGCTGGTTTATCAACGCAGGATGCCATATTTTCTCTCTATAATCATATTTTATCCAACTTTGACAATGGCAATAAAACGCTAAGCATTTTCTTTGATTTGTCCCGAGCCTTTGACACTATAAATCATCATGTCCTTTTCGATAAAATCAGTGATTTAGTTTTTCGGGGTCCTTGTTTGGACTGGTTGAAGACTTACTTGACTGGCAGAACCCAATCTGTTGAAGTAAAACTCGAAACTGGAACTTATTTTTCTGAAAATCGCCACATTACGACTGGCGTGCCACAAGGTAGTGTTCTGGGCCCCACACTCTTTGTTTTATTCGTTAATGATATTTCTGCATTCAATAACTGTGAGTCTACCGTTCAGTTTGCGGATGACACAACGTTTACAGTTGTAGAAAAATGTTCAATGGGCCTGTCAAACAAAGCAAGTGCTGCTGTGTCGAGCATGGAAAATTATTGTATCAAGAATGGGTTGATTTCGAATAATTCCAAAACAAATTCGGTTCTATTCTCGATTAAAGCAATCGACTACAGCTTACCAGTGAAGTCTTGTGATAGTTCAATAGTACAGGTGGACGTTGCTTAATTTTTGGGCGTTCTGATTGACTCTCAACTGTCTTGGAATCCTCAGATCGACCTTATTTTGAAAAAGTTGTGGAGGCACTGCTTCGTTATATGGAAACTTCGATACTTTGTTTCAACAAGCATACTATTGAGCTATTACTACGCCTATGTCCACTCCACACTGAACTATGGTCTTTTGTGTTTCGGAAACTGCAATAGGATTCAGGAGGTTCTTTTGATGCAAAAAAAATTATCCGTACCATGTGTTTTAAAAAATGTCTTGACTCCTGTAAGCTACTGTTTGCAGATTTAAAAATTTCAACTGTTGTGTCGATGTATATCTTCAATTCCCTTATTTACGTCAAGACTCATTGTGAAATATTCAAAAACAGAGACGATACATGTTTTCTCTCAGGGAATAACCTAAGACAAAATCACAATGTTCTTGTTCCCAATCATCGATTGACTATTGTATCAAATGGACCTCATATCCCATCAATAAAATTATATGATAAGCTCCCAATGTCGCTAAAGCAAATTGATAACACTAAGACTTTTGAAGGTGAACTTAAAAATCTTCTCTATGAAAATGTTTCTTATTCACTCAGTGATTATTTTCAGGCGGATCTTGAATCATAGTTAATGTAAATTGCTCGTTCTGTGAATAATTTTATGTATTGCAATGTTGTTATTTCATATTCTATAAATTTGTGTATGTGTTTTTTTTTTAACGATATGTCGTCCCATGTGTTCAATTTTGTTAGTATTTAGTCTTATATTATGAACTTGACTGTTTCCATGCTTTTTAAAAAAGTCTACGGAAATGAAGAATGTGAATTTGAATATATTCTATGGCCAAAATATATGCTCTTTATATTATCAATATTGTTTGTGTTTGAGTTCCTGGTCGAGCAGTTTTATTTTGGGAACTCCAGAAATCGGAGATCGAAAGTGCGTTGTAGAATAAAGACAAAAAAACTCCTTACTCCACCCAAGTTTCTTCAATCACAGAGGCAGCTCTAGAAAAAAGAGAAGGGTTTCATGAACGTTCGTCAAATAATGCTTACCATCAATATATTTGTAGCACTTGATATACATGGATTTCCCACACAAGTATCTACAACACTTTTGCGAAGCTCTTCAATGTTCATAAATATTTCCATTGTAGAGTTGATATATTGAATTGCAATATTTCATTCTAATTGAATTCTTATTACAAACTGTATAACATAACTCCTGACGCCGTTCACATATCTACTTATGGAGTATGCACCTATGGAGAGTTTGTAAATAAATCCGGTATCATTCCAGCATCGGAGATTGTTTATAATTCATATCCTTCCTGGGCTCTATCCCTTCGAGGATTAATTATTTGTCATAAGCTACGCTAATAGCTACACCTCATTTCCAGCTCGACTTCTTCGAATATGTCAAAATATATGGTATAACGTTCTCAAAATGTATTCTAGTGTGAAAATGTGTTTTCGAAGTGGTAGTTGATGGGAGCAACTGATGTGAAACATCCATGACAGGACTTTGCAGAAGAATTTATGGAAATAATGTTAAAAATTTACACGAGTCTTAGCGAAATCAAAAGGTTATTACAAAAAATACATGGGAACTTTTTTCAGTGTTATCTATAACCGAAATATCAGCTCTTTATATTATCACTATTGTTTTTGCTTTAGTTCCTCGTCGAGCATTTTTATTCTCTTCAACTCCAGATGCACTATTAAAAGTCACTCACACCTTATTTTACGGTTTCAAATTCGTTTAATGTGAGTTCATACCAATCGAAAAGTTTCCGTATAGGACCAAGGGTTGTTGTGTATTCATAGAAACTGTTTTTTGTGATAATAGAGAGATATTGCACATATGAAGTATACGGTACGCCTTACAGTGACATGTGCGCATGCGCAATAGTAAATAAAATTCGTTAAGTTGTAACGCCGTACGCTATACCAAAGGAATAAGGAGAAACTTATATCCAATACCTTAGATTTATATTTGCTATTCTATGATTTGTTGTTGTTCCAATTACAGCTATGGTAACCAAAGACTTCCTGATAAGAAGAGAATGTGTTCCCTTTCAAATAGAAAATTTTATCAAATTCACTACCACTGTAATTTGATGTGATCATGGATATTTCTTTGTCAACCTTCGCTACGATTGATAAGGTGAAAAAATATGACTTCCTCTATGTCTTCATCTTCATGTTCTTCTTCGACAAAAACATTTCAATGTTCTTCCATAATTTCGAAAAAAAATACTTTCCAACCACCAAATACCAAATATTTTGACACTTGACATGACATCCCAATATTACAATGTCCAACGTCACTACTTTGATGAAACCAACTGCAATAACTCGCAATTTTTCGAATACCTTACTTCGATATAGCGCTAAGTATATGTAAAGATTCTGCAAGTTTGCAATAACTCTGCAAGTTTGCAATAACTCTCTAATGATGCCAGGAGACTGTAATAACGACCCTGTTTGATTTTTACTTTTGTTGTTTCAATGTGAAAGGAAAACAAATTGATGGTTTCTGTTATCGTTTCCTCTCAAAACTAATATTTGGAAATAATTGATCAAATATCCACATCCGGCTCCCATTATTATTTCATATTGGTCAAAATCGCTGAAAGTCAGTGTAACTTGGAGTTTGTTATAACATGCGTATATAGTATATATAACGTTCTCAAAATATATTCTGGAGTGAAAATGTGACTTGTAATTAAAGTGAGAGTTGATGGGAGCAACTGATGAGGAACATCTATGACAGGACTTTGCAGAAGTCATGAAATTACTGATAAAAGTTCACACTAGTCTTAACGAAGATAGTAGGTGATTAAGGATTCAGCTCTCGATGTTTCGGATTTTGACAATAATGGATGAGATGGAATAGGTAATCATTTATTCAGTTTTCGTTGTGTAGATGGTTATTTTGCACGTTCGACATCTATTGTTAAATATAATACACGAGAACTATTTTAAATATTATCTATGACCGAAATATCTGCTCTTTATACTATCAATATCGTTTGTGTTGAAAATATTGTGCAATATTATAAAGGACAACTTGTTCCATTTATGTCACACCAAGTCATGATAAACAGGAAGGACATATGGGCATGATTTCTCGAGTCCCACTGACGTCGCCTTTTGTTTACTACTGGCGCGGGCGTACGGATGAACAGTTGGTATCGGTTGGCACCAGAGCGATACATTCAAAATTCTCTCCGATGCAGAGTTGAACAATAGATGAAATAAAAATTGTTATTTTTTTTCTTACTCAGCTCTCGGATCTGATCACCTATGGACTCCATACAAAACTGACTGGTTTGTATGAACTTTATATGCGGAGTTGTTGTTAGAGGAGTTCCTTATCCATCAGAGCTTTGATAAGTGTTTGCCCAATCGACACAAACACAATGAATTCGACCCATGGAAAGAAGCAAAATGGAAACGTTCAGCCCTTCCATAGTCTATATCTATAGGAAATGAATAATTACACTATTGTGTTGAACATCACTATGTCTAGAGCAACGGTACGAAATGTATCATCCAGTCTAGAATATTGAATACTATGCTTTGGATTCAGTACCACAACATACATTAAGGCTGTTGGATTTCATTGTCCCATGGAAATCGTTCGAAGGTTCGTTATTCTACCTTGTATCAATAATGAAAACTTTTCCTCTGTTTTCTACTAGCTTCTGATCCAAGAAGATCGAGGTTAACGCCAGTTATCATCATCACCCTCTCATAGCGGTCTTTTTTGATTGGAACATTCGTTTTATATGAACCTTGCCACTCAAAAATTGTATGCAGTGCTGGTTTGGATATGAGATATACAATGAACAGATTATTGTTGGGAAGGAAGAACGAATTGCATCCTATCCTTGGGGTAAAATTGTGATAACCAGGATGAAATCCGTTGGTGAAAACAATAAATACAATCTGAATTTTTTTCATTCATTCAGAAACTACAATCATTCATTAAAACCTATACTTACACAATATACACCCAGTAACACTGAATGTATATGTTCGAGGGCAGAATGGCAGATTTTCATAAATCTAACAAATTTTCAATCATTCAAAGGCTTATTCTTTGATTCCCGTATCTGAGCCACGTATCTGAATTGCTGGATATGATGTTTGCCCAAACATTTGAACGTACATCAACGAATGGCAAGGCGATGAATGTGTATATGTATATCAATGTTGCGATGTGATCAAGAATACCCTCCGGTTCTGAATGATTGCCCCCATCGTTAAATATCGATTCCATCGTTAGGAACTATGAACAAAAGATAGTTTTAGAAATATCAAAAAACAGCAAATGACTACAAATCTGAACACAATCCTAAAATTTCGTTCAAGTTGTCTTATCTGCTATCTAAACAAGAAACTGCTCATTTCACATTCTTCATTTCCTTATCCTTTTTTGTGGCTATCCCTTTTCTCGCGAGATTTCATCTCCTCTGGAGTGGAATGGACAACTTCAAATTCTAATTACTGATCCGACTTCATGAATTCTTTTCGAGGGAGACTTTTTGGGAATGGCGAACCAAACGAAATCGGATTGATTCAGATCTCTCTTCTTTCCTTCTGGCTTCTACAGGCTGCTTCCTCGATAGGTGGATTGTGTTACACTTCCTGAAAGGATTCACGACATACCTCCTTCAACTCCATGGACATTATCATCGGCGAAGTAACAATAAACGCTCATGATTTCCAATTCATCGGCGTTTTTCTATGGACTTTCAGATGGTTGGTTTGGCTCGTGACGAAACTAATTATTGATCCGGCTTTCCTACTCAGCATCCTGGAAAATCATGAGGTGGTGCGGTCTGGTTTACAAATGACCTATAGCGCTGGACTGAGAATGGACTTTTTTCAACGAATCGTTGACTGGAGTTCACAAATAGCCAAGTTGAATGGAGCCTGCTGATCATCCGTCAGAGCTCTGTTCCTCTAATAATGAAAAACCTTCTTCTTGATCAGGTCGCAACATTGACATACATATACACATTCATTGCCATGGGCTGATGCACATTCAATTGTTTGGGCAAATAGCATATCCAGCATTTCGAATGTTTTATATAAGGAGTGTCGTAGCTCAGATTCGAGGAAAAGAAGCCTTTGAATGAATAGGAAATTATCAGATTTACGAGAATTTAGTCAGTAGTGCCATTCTGTCCCCGAACATGTAAATTTAGTGTTATAGGGTGTTTATTCTGTAAGTATCGATTTTAATGAATGATTGTTGTTTCGTATTCACACCATCAAATATTTTAGTTTTCAGCTCCTTTCCACAAGAACTGTTGCATATAGCTTGATCTCCTCTGTTGACTTGGCAGAGCTTTCTAGACAAATTTCATAAGTTCTCAAGTATTATTGAAAAAATTAAAATATATCAAAATCATAAGCAATCCATAAGCAATGAAACATACTTTAGATTCATCTAAGTTAGATTCAATTTGAAACAACTGATGAATAATTATCTCTACTTCATCGAATTATCAGTCAGCTTCATTTACATCAAACATACTATAATAATTTGATTTACTAACTGATCGCAAAAACATATATCATCATTCATCTGTACTCCATTTCAATTTCAATCTGTAGCCAAAACTTGCTCAAAAATATTTGGGCAACCTCATTAATATTCAATAATATCCCGGAACATATTTTGAAAAAAAAATCCCAAACGGTCACACTATTCAATCACATTCAAAACTCTCACAAGCTCACGACTTTTTTTTTCATAAAACATTTGAAATGCTGGATATGATGTTTGCCCAAATAATTGAACGAGTGACCCATTACAATGTATTCGTGTGTATATGTATGTCAATATTGTGACCTGATCAAGGAAAAGCTTTTTCATTAATGCCTTCTATACGACAAAACAAATAACTCAATCGAATGTGCAATGTAGTATAACCACTATCACTTTTTCAATCAGTCAAATATTCCTCCCGTGACCTATCTGAGATCAGACAACTTTCATCATAGCTGGGCTGGAACACTCAGTTTATTTATTTTACGTTTTCTCACTTTTCCTCAGCTCGACAATCGGTCGAGAGAAAACAGTCACAACGAATATTTTTTTATCATCTGGTTGAGATAAAAACAGGATAAGAAAGATACCGTCGAATTACAAAGCATTTACCAAAGTACTGGGTTGTTGTTTCTATACTCTCATCTTAGTAAATTTATCAATTCAGGTTGTTCTCATAGAGGGCATACTATTATTCTCTGATAGGAAACAGTCGAACAAATTTCAGTTTTTCTTTTCTCATGAATTCAAATGAACAAACATTGTAAGTACGTACATAGGTACTATTCATGTAATACTTCGACAAGTTCGTTCGTAGCTTCACACCACTCTGAATGTGCAGCGTTGTAATTTGCCTTGGGGTTTTATAATGAACAGACTGGACAACACAGATGACATTTCCGTTTACGAAATATGACGAGCACAAAGGAACACAGGCTCAATGTTTCGTGTTTCGTGTCTTTTTGAATCAACAAAATTGTTAGCATACGAAGTGGGCACACAAAGGAAACGTATGAATGTGTTGTGTCTTTGTGGTCGAGTTATCGTACATGCAACACGGAAAAAGTCAAGTCGCTTTCAACGAACTTAACAAAAAATGTTAATTGATGTAATGCTGGTCAGGAACAGATCAAAGTCGCTATTCTCATCCAATTACAACCCAACATAAATAAAGTAGATAACTTAAAGCCGGCGAACGAGGATCTCAAAAAACGATAAATGTTAAAGTAGTACAGAACTTCCATCTGAGATAGAACATCAAATAATATTAGCGATCACTCTCTTCTGCATGTATGTGTATATGATATCAACGAACATGAGGTAGAAGTGTAGTTTTTCAAGGTTATATATCTGACATTCTCCTCACAGAAAGTAGTGGAAGAACTGAAAATTATCAACAGACAAGGAAAATATTGGAGAAAAGCGTACAAAGTTTTCATCCTATCGAGGAATTTGTCTTAAACGAATTCTCCGATGAAATTTTGCAAGTAATTCCTACACCATTTGGTCTACAATGAATATCACTAATCTTCAAATTGACAATTCCATCTCCTGTAAACCCTTAGTTGGTTAGTAACACGTGCTCTACATGTGAGTAATATCAATTCAGTGTTAGGCGGAGGAGGTGGGAAGTTCTTGGGGAAAATACTCGAAAGGCAACTACAAAATCTTCTCATTCATTCAGGCAAATTTTCGTACTCATACTTGGATATGAGGAACAATTTTCTCAAGAGTTTGTTCTTCAAATTCGAGTACTCTTGAAAAAAAGCCGCTCTATAAAATTTTATCGAAGAATTTCGAAATTTCCTTCCTAGCAAAATAATTTTGAGTGCATCTGAGAGTAGAAATCCAATATTCCTTCCGATTCTAATCCCTGTAGAAACTCCAGTAAAGTTCTCACAGGCAGTAAAATACAATTCGTATTGATATTGGTGAAACATCTAGGCCATTGAGAATAAGGACAGCTGATCATGAAAACAACTTGATGGGACGAGAAATAGATAAGTCGAAATTATCTATACATATATATTATTTACAAATGGTTGAATGAGATGATTAATCCACTTATGACAGACAGAACAGAATAAAATACATGCACTTAATCCACCATTCTGTTGGCGGCTACGTTGGATTTGCATTTTTTGTAGTGTACTACACCATTCTACTGGTGAAACCATTCTATTTGATACTCCTATTGGGAGTATCAAATATATTACTCAAGTACAAATTCTCAACAGTGAATTTACTTCGTACTCGACAACGAAATGCATTCATCTGTTGAAAGTTTTCAGTCTAACAGTGGAGGTTTCAGTCTTTACTATGATGCAATCTAAAGAGTATCTTGGACGATATAGCTCACATAATGGAGGGCTCAAAAATTACTTAACAGTGTCGAAGCCACTTCATTTCTATTCATCTCATTATGATCATAAAAATTCCGATTTCAGTGCTTTCATTGCTATGATATAATGATGGTTATGTGTATGGAAAACACTATGAATTTAACACGGTTCATATTATTCGTCCTAGGGTTAGAATGGGGGATTGATCTAATCGAAGGGATATCGAATCAAGAAATGATCAACAAGAGGCGGCTCTTTTTCAGGCATTGATTATCGAGTATGGACAAAAAAATCTGAATGACACTATAACAGTAAGAAAATCCATTTGTGAGCTCTCACTCTTTCGTATGTAGATGATCACATTCTAGGAGGCATGGTCGGAGAGATATTCTCAGGAGTCTCGAAACTACCCACTAGAGAATGACGACTATAAGAAAAGTGCTGTTCGAATTCCAATGTGGATATTTCTCCAAGATTGGTTTCTGTGTACGGTAGCTGAAGAAGGAAATATCAAGTATGATTGGTTCTGAATATTTCAGAGCATAAAAAACTGCATTTTCATAACTCATAATGAATTATAAATGTGAATCAATTGAACGAGAATCGAAAAATTCAGGAAACAAAAATGAAATAGGTATTTGTTAGTATGCAGCAAAGTAGTAGACTGACTGCCGTGGCTGATAGTACATAGCCGAGCGTAATGAGGCTAGGAATTCAGCTAAGGCAGTCAATCACCTTTGCTGTCGAGTTGAAATTGAATTCATTCTCCGATTGTAAATGTACATAATAATATATTTTGGATATGGTGTTTGCAAATTATTTGAATTCTCACAATTTGTTTATTTCTTTCTGTAAAAATGAATTAAAACCAAGTTTGATAGAAATCGCAAGTGTTGGAATGGTTGGTTGCTATGGAAATGTATATGTTCATGGTAATTATAGTTTGACATCATTATGGACAGTGATAACAACTCAGAAGTACTAACTCCCCCAGACATATATCAGTCAGCAAAGTATCACTATCGCTGTCAAGGCAGGAGAAGTAATACTTTGCTGATTGATATGTGCCTGGTAGAATTAAAATTTGCTGTTTATCGAAAAGAACAATATTTTTTGTGAACATAACTCTATGTGAGAGTGAAATATAATGGAACATTTTTCAGTAGAATATCTGTCAATATGTGACAAATGTAAGACATATGTTATTGAGAGATATGTAAAAGAGAAAGAAAATTGTGCATGAGATATTTTGTAATGTTGGAAACTCCTGCTGCCAGTTTCTTCACTGAATGAAATGCAATGAAAACTCTGCCATGCTTTATTGTTTACGGCACCATGAATGATTAGTGCTGCTTCTAGTAATAGGTCAGGAGAGTGATAACGGGACCTTATTGCCTCAAGAGATTTTCTGATGAATTAGAGTTGAGGAAACTATGCATTAGGGAATTTGATTTCATACAATAGAGATCAGATCGTCCGGACACATTGAATACATATATTTTTTAGGAATGTAACAACCGCCTTCGCACTTGAAATTTGAAAGCTTAGGGTCAAAAACCAACGGAGGCGCTGATGGCTGCTATTTTGTTCCAGTTAGGACAGGACACAGCCGACGTAATTGGATTCAAGATGGCTGTGGATTAGAGGTACTGAATCTCAAACTCCTATGATGCTATCAATTGACTTTGACGTCTATCTGACATTGCAATGCGATTTTGAAATTCAAATTAGTTTAAAGAAACAAATTTGAATTTCTCTTGACAGAATAGTTCTCTGTAGGTTATGAGCTGTATTTTATTCGGAATGTCTATGAGGACCAAATGCTGACGCAAAAAATGCGTAGGAAAGTTATATCTTTTTCCAAGAATAACCAAGTATTTTCCATACTGAGATCGAGTGGATCAAACGACTGTATTATAAGAATATGTTTCGGAACGAAATCTGCAACCCCAATATTGTACGCAGAGGATATTTTTTGGTTTTACAATTCCACGTACTAAAAAATAATTTATTTATTTATTTATTAATTCATTCGGGACACAAACAGGACAAACCCAGAACATGTATCCACTAAAAAGTTTACAAGTTTTCAAAAAAGTACATATTTACAACAACATATCACCAAGTGAAAAAGCATAGAAATACATTAAGTTGTTTTTGGATGTTCTAAAACATGAAAATTATTCAAACATAAGAACACGTTGTATACCGCGGTGAAGAAGTAACTCGCCAGATATTCAACGGGATTCCAGTTCATTGAAATATATTTTTAGTGAACGTTGAAATTTAAAATAACTATTTGCGAAAATATCTATATTTGTAGATTCTGCTACTTCATTGTAGGATTTGAGTATTCTCTGAAAAGGGGAATTCAAATAATAATTCGTGTTTGCTTGATTGGTATAAAACAAAGAGAAATGTCTAATAATATTAACAGGAACTGAAATTTGTACCAGGTGAAGAATTTCTATCGAGTCGATTCCTTGGTTGATAACTTTGTACAAAACTTTAACATCCGAAATCATTCTTCGTTCTTCCAAAGATATAAAGTTCAATTCTTTACGAATAAGACTTCTTTCGGTAATTCGTGGAAAACATTCCCTATTGATATATTTGATAAATTTGTTTTGAATACTTTCAAGTTTATGAATATATATGTTGTAGTGTGGATTCCAGATCACCGAGCCATAATTCAAGACACTATTCACGTAAGACATGTACAGAGTCCTCAGAGTTCGTGGATTCCTCAAATCACTGCAGGATCTGAACAGAAAGCCCAGCATCCTGTTTGCTTTTTTAGAGACTGCAAATATATGTTGATCAAACAATAATTTGGAATCAAGTATGACTCCAAGGTCTTTGACACTCTGGACATTTTATAATTTATTATTTGAAATGTTGTCTGAAGTCGAAATTAGGTTTGTGTTTCTGCTGAAAGTTATGTGATAACATTTGGTTAGGTTCAGAAACCAAATGGTGAATTATTTTGAATGGCATCAAATGATTTGAGTAGTCTTAGGAGACGTGACGCCATATTTTCCGAAGAAAATGCTTCTCGCACATAAGATGTGTTGTGAGTTAGGTGGTGAGATAGATTATTTTTTATTTTATCTCTCGATCGATCCAAGTATGGAAAATTTGCCCTCATTTTTCGAAAATTCAATAGAATTTTCATTCTGTGAAGTTTTCTGTGATACATTCAATTTTCTTGTGTAACTATTTGGGGTCAACAACCGCTACATGAGTGTGGCGCAATAGTTTTTCGATTCTCACTTGTCGATAATACATCAGCATTTCCCTTCTTTGAAATTTGCTGTGATGCTTTAAAATCTCCTTGTTTGGGTCAACGACCGCTACATGAATGTGACGCAGTAGTTTCTGGGTTGAACCAGTATACCGATGCCTCTAAATCTAGAAATAAAATAAATACATCTAAGTCTGAATCTGAACTTGTTTTTGTGATCTCTGTTCCCAACACTAGGGAACTGTTCGAAATTTTCCATCTCCATTGTAAAGATATCTTTGAAGTCGTTGCTTGTCTGAAATATCATCAAATCTTCTGTTTATATATATTTACATTCAAGGCGATCAGACAAGTACAGTCTCTTCGTGTTGAACTCCGAAAGCAATAAGACTCATATAACTCAAAAAGTGCATTGTCTCCTTTTTTCGTTTTGGTTCCTTCCCTTGTTTCATCTTTGTATTCTTTAGCCCGGACAATAATCTACATTCTAAAAGAAATTTATTTATTGTTTATTTTACGATTATTATATTCATATTGTGAGTTATTTCATTGTATTATCATGCAATTAATGGATTTATTGTAAAAAAAATGAGCATCTGTTTCCACGATGTTTTTTGGGGTTGAGTTGGGTTCAACGTGAGCAGGTCTATACGACTCCTCCACCACAACCAGGTAAGCTTACATTGAATTCATACTTCTCCAAATGAATTAAGCTTTTTGACGAAGACGGTCAGTTTATTTGGTGAATGAACTTTCAGGTTCGATGGCAGGAGTGAAACTTTGTCAAACATCGAAAACCTATTCCTGGCCGCGATGGGGCAGGCACAGAGTAAATGCTCTGCTGTTTTGTCAATTTCTGAACAAAGACGGCATCTCAGATCCTTCGACAGTCCAAGTTTCGTCATATCCAGAATACAGTTGTCTTTGCCTGTTAGACAGCGTAGGTGATCCCTGCTGTACCCTAACAGTTGTTTGGACCGTATATCAAAGGGTGCATAAATGCCTTAGAGTTGGTCAATCCTGTTAAATTCTCCCAGAAGTCGAGAACTCTCATTGCAGTCCAGGTAGCCACTATTTGTTGGTTTCAATAAAAATTACGTCTTCGAGTCCTATGAAGCCACTTGCTGCGCCCTCACTTGGAACGGAGTCCGCCGCTTCGTTTCCTTTCAGGCCGGCATGATCGGGAATGCAGACCAGAAACAATTTGTCGAATATTTATATTGAGTCTTTTCTGACAAGTCGATTCTAGTCCAGACGTTACTTGGTGAGAACCAAAGACCGCTTTACTATAAGAGAAAATGTGGATATCTGTTTGGAATACGGTTGCGTGGGACTCTAGGCAGGTTGATATTTCTGTCCTAGGACTGCGACCTATACACTTGCACCAGAACTCGAGGTATTTTTATCCATCTATGAATCAACAACTATCTGCACTCAATGTTCGTACTTCCGATGGATCCAATCCTTCCCTTTCAGGATCATAACCGTATAATGCAGGTCGAGGTTAACTGTTTTGTGCAATTGGCAATGTACTCGATTCTGTTTGTTGTCCATCTTGGTCAGTTCTCAAAAAACTGTGGAGAGCTGGTGGGCCTATCTCTTTATGTAGTAGAGAGCTTTGCCTGGGACTTCTGCTGTGAGGCTTTTCGCCAGCAATCTACAGCACCATACGACATCATTGCCAGACAATTATCACATATTTTCAGAGCATTTTTTGGGTCCTAGACTCCAAGATCTTCCACAAATCCTGCGACATTTCCATAGGGACAGTTTGGCTCTGCGGAACTTTTTTCAGCAGGTCGTTTAAGTGAGCTTTCCATCGGTGGTGATGCCTATATATTTTACTTCCTCTGCAATTGAACTGACCTCACCCTCAAAGGAATGTGACATCGTGTCTCCCAAATTCTTTCTCTAGGTGAAGGGAACTATCACAGTTTCGTTGGGGTTTACAGTCATCTGCTCTCTCTGATATCAAATGTGAAAATCGTCCAACGTTCTTTGAAGGATATTGCAAGCATTTCCTTCCGGACGTGGTTCTTGCTGCTCCACTTCTCTCCTGTTGAGGACATCAAACAAACCCCTTCCACATCAGAAGCGACCAGAAAATGGGAGATAGCACTCCACCTTGAGAACATTGTTTTTAGCGCACCAGGTAGCTTCACCTTTGAAGTAGTTGTTCTGTTGGAGAGCATGGCATAGATCCAGCCAGTAATTGTTGATTCTTTACCATTTTTAGCCAAAGCTGATCCTGCCAGTTTCATGAGAACACTGGTAGTTTTCCAAAGGGTATACGCATAGGGCGCCCCGCCTGATTATGTGTTAGTCCAGTAGTACGCTTTCAAGCCCTGTCAGAAAAAAAATGTTAGGCTAATTGGTCGTATCAGTTTGATGTGTGGGTCTATACGGAACACTTTGGGTAGGTTTATATATGACCCTTTCCGTCTACCAGCTGAATAATTCAAATCCAGACTAGCTGTGAAAAGTTTTATGAGTATAGGTGAAATAATTTTTCCAGTTCGTTTTGTAGCAGATCTGGAAATATTCCATCCATACCGGACGTTTTGAAGGAGTGACAAGATGTAATTAATTACCCATTCAACTGCCAGTACTGTGACAACTTCCTTGGCGACATTCCAGTCACTCTCTTTAGGGCGACTGGCGCATCCATAAAATTGAGGTGAAATGTAATCATTAATTCTTTATTATGATATTTTCAAATTAGATGTGCCGTCGACCTGATTTTAACAGCAGGCTCTCAAGAGAGTATCTTATGGACTTCTGTGTTGCAGGGATTCTCTTATAACTCCTTCCAAGATTCCTATCCTGATTTCTTTGGTGTGAGATGTGTGAGTAAATCTGTTGAGCTTTTAGCACATGCCGTGCTGATTTTTTTTGTGTTCACTTCGTATTCAAAAAATAGTTGTGGATATTCAGTCAAATGATGTTGGCCGGGAATAGCACCAGATTTCAGATCACACTTTTTGGTGATAAACTGAGGACTTGTCGAATATCTTTCCAATGAGCTTCAAGATCAGCCGATTCATTTCTTGGATCGTTCTTCAAAATTTTCTCAATTTCAATACATTACTTTACTGAGCCATCATGTAGTTCACCTATTTTTTATATCATTGTGTCACAACACTTCTTGGTGACAGACTAAAATACGTTGGAACAAATGTAAAGAAGGACGTTTCAGGAAGCATCATGCGATGATAATGAAAAAGGGAATGAATGATATATATTTCGTTCCGTTCCAGAAAATGTAGTGAATATTTCATCGGGTTCACTACACATAATCGAATATACGTTGAAAACAATCCAACGTTCGATTTATAAACATGTCGTATTTGCATAATTACTGTAACGTAAAAATAATGGTTCAAATAATGAGTTATATTCGCTAATAATGTGAGTTCGGGTTGATACAGAGGACGCAGGGATGGAATTGAAATTTATGTATGAACCGTTCCGGTTCTGTCTGGAGTAGCCGAGTCAGTTGTACGTTGTGCATTATTTGGGAAATATATATATATATATATATATATATATATATATATATATATATATACATATATATATATATATATATATATATATATACAGTTTTTTTATTTCCTCCCTCTTTCAATATCTGAAAAGGTTAACCCAAGAAATTGAATCTTGGGATAATGAAAAAAAAAAAATTATGGTATTTCATTTTGAAGCTCCTAACGAATACTTTACAACCCTAGAATATGATGTCAATATCTTCACCTACTAGAAAATGGCGGAACATTCAATAATAACCTGAATACAAACACCTTAATATGGATATTCCTAGAAATATTTTTTTCTGCAATATGTCACTCCCAACTACCCGATAAGGTTTGATGGGTTATTTTTTGTCTATGAAAAAACACAAAAATGTCAGTACGACAAAGAACAGCAATGTTCAGTTCAAATCTTCTCATGTAGATAGGTTACACGTAAACTATCTTCGAAATGGTCAATTGAACATTAACATTGCTTACCGAAATCTTCGAAGTAAATACTAATGATTTCGATATGTATATTTTTATCATATTACGGAGCACTACCACATTACTCCAGAAAATGAAGAAACTATTTGGATGAAACTTTCCATGGTCTTTGGATTGACCATCGGGTTCCTACAGAATGGCCAGCACGCTTGCCAGATTTGACACCTTTATACTTTATGGGGCTAATTTAAGTAAAAGGTGTACGAAACGAAACCCACTTCAATATTGAATATTTGAAGGAATATCGACGTTGCTGTGTTCGAAAATTTTCGACTTGGAATATCTTATGTCAAGACGTTCAAGGCAACCATTTCGAGCATCTTCTGAACTGAACTCAGCTTATTTCCTCAAAGTATGATTTAAACGTCGATGTATTCAGGCAATTATTGATTGTTCCGCCATTTTGTAGTAAGTGAAGATGTTGACATCATATTCTAGTAATAGTATTCATGCAGATACGACACTTTTATGAATTGAACGTTTTAAACGTATATTCAATTATTTGTAGTGAACTCGATGAAATATCAACTGCATTTTCCGGAACGGAACGAAATATGTATTTTTCATTCCTTTTTCCGAACTGGAAATACTCTAAACTATTCTCATAAAACTGTTCATAGCTAGTCTGGATTGAAATATTCAGCTGGTCGACGAAAAAGGTCGTATTTATACCTAAACTGGGCCGCACAGACCCACATACCAAATTGATACGAAGAATTAGCCTAACATATTTTTTCAGAAATGGTTTGCTAGCATACTGGACTGAGTGACACATCAGGCGGGACACCCTATGCGTAACCCCTTCAAAAAACCATCAGTGTTTTCATCAAACTGGCAAATCGTCAGATGGGCTTCGGTTGAAAATCTACTTCGAAGGTGAGGCCACCAGGTTCAAAGTCACTGAGTTGATCACAAGGTGGAGTATTATCTTCCATTTCGTGGTCTATTCTGATGGCAGTGGTTTGCTTGTCATCAATAGGAGAGAAGTGGAGCAGCAAGTTTATGTAAAAGAACTTGTCATATATATATATATATATATATATATACAGTTTTTTTATTTCCTCCCTCTTTCAATATCTGAAAAGGTTAACCCAAGAAATTGAATCTTGGGATAATGAAAAAAAAAAAATTATGGTATTTCATTTTGAAGCTCCTAACGAATACTTTACAACCCTAGAATATGATGTCAATATCTTCACCTACTAGAAAATGGCGGAACATTCAATAATAACCTGAATACAAACACCTTAATATGGATATTCCTAGAAATATTTTTTTCTGCAATATGTCACTCCCAACTACCCGATAAGGTTTGATGGGTTATTTTTTGTCTATGAAAAAACACAAAAATGTCAGTACGACAAAGAACAGCAATGTTCAGTTCAAATATTCTCATGTAGATAGGTTACACGTAAACTATCTTCGAAATGGTCAATTGAACATTAACATTGCTTACCGAAATCTTCGAAGTAAATACTAATGATTTCGATATGTATATTTTTATCATATTACGGAGCACTACCACATTACTCCAGAAAATGAAGAAACTATTTGGATGAAACTTTCCATGGTCTTTGGATTGACCATCGGGTTCCTACAGAATGGCCAGCACGCTTGCCAGATTTGACACTTTATGGGGCTAATTTAAGTAAAAGGTGTACGAAACGAAACCCACTTCAATATTGAATATTTGAAGGAATATCGACGTTGCTGTGTTCGAAAATTTTCGACTTGGAATATCTTATGTCAAGACGTTCAAGGCAACCATTTCGAGCATCTTCTGAACTGAACTCAGCTTATTTCCTCAAAGTATGATTTAAACGTCGATGTATTCAGGCAATTATTGATTGTTCCGCCATTTTGTAGTAAGTGAAGATGTTGACATCATATTCTAGTAATAGTATTCATGCAGATACGACACTTTTATGAATTGAACGTTTTAAACGTATATTCAATTATTTGTAGTGAACTCGATGAAATATCAACTGCATTTTCCGGAACGGAACGAAATATGTATTTTTCATTCCTTTTTCCGAACTGGAAATACTCTAAACTATTCTCATAAAACTGTTCATAGCTAGTCTGGATTGAAATATTCAGCTGGTCGACGAAAAAGGTCGTATTTATACCTAAACTGGGCCTCACAGACCCACATACCAAATTGATACGAAGAATTAGCCTAACATATTTTTTCAGAAATGGTTTGCTAGCATACTGGACTGAGTGACACATCAGGCGGGACACCCTATGCGTAACCCCTTCAAAAAACCATCAGTGTTTTCATCAAACTGGCAAATCGTCAGATGGGCTTCGGTTGAAAATCTACTTCGAAGGTGAGGCCACCAGGTTCAAAGTCACTGAGTTGATCACAAGGTGGAGTATTATCTTCCATTTCGTGGTCTATTCTGATGGCAGTGGTTTGCTTGTCATCAATAGGAGAGAAGTGGAGCAGCAAGTTTATGTAAAAGAACTTGTCATATCGGCAAAGACTACGTCTGGAAGAGAAATCTTTCAATATCCCTCAAAAAGCGTTGGACGATGTTCACATTTGGTATCAGAGGGAGCAGATGACTGTAAACCCCAAAAAAACTGTGATAGTTCCCTTCACCACGAGGAGGAATTTGGATGACTCAATTTCACATTCCTTTCATGGAGAAGTTATTTTATTTGAGAGGAAGTAAAATATCTCAGCACCATCTGCGATGAAAAGTTCACTTGGAACGACAACTTGGAAGAAGTCCTCCGCAGAGCCAAACTGTCCCTATGGAAATGTCGCAGGATGTGTGGAAGATCTTGGGAACTAGGACTCAAACAAATGCTCCGAAAATATGTGATGATGTCGTATGGTGCTTTAGACCGGTGGCGAAAAGCCTCATATCAAAGCTCTCTACTACAGAGACCAGCCATGGTAATTATTCTTGCCCTACCAGCTTTTCACATTTTTTTGAAGAAGTGAGCAAGAACAACAACATACATTATCGTTTCAATTGCCTATTGTACGAAACAGTTAGCCTCGAACCTGCATTATACGGTTATAATCCTGTATAGAAAGGACTAAATGCACCGGAATGACTACTATAATAATAATAATAACTTTATTCACTACAATATTCAAATACAATGATGGGTACAAAGTGGAAGTGAATAAGGAACCTTTGCGATAAGTGCAAGCACTTTTTCCGCGATAAAAAATATAAAATGTGATAAAACTATGAGATAAAAAATGTTAAACGTGAAATGTAAGAGTTGGATTGAGTGTATGTGATTATGTAAGACGTAGAACATATAATGTAAAATATAGGACGAAAGAGTTTGAACCATAATAAACGTAGATAATAACAATACAAATATATGAGCGATGAAAAATATAAAATGTGATAAAACTACTTATAAGATAAAAAATGTTAAACGTGAAATGTAAGAGTTGGATTAAGTGTATGTGATTATGTAAGATGTGGAACATATAATGTAAAATATAGGACGAAAGAGTTTGAACCATAATAAACGTAGATAATAACAATACAAATATATGAGCGATGAAAAATATAAAATGTGATAAAACTATAAGATAAAAAATGTTAAAAGTGAAATGTAAGAGTTGGATTAAGTGTATGTAATTATGTAAGGTGTGGAACATATAATGTAAAATACAGGACGAAAGAGTTTGAACCATAATAAACGTAGATAATTACAATACAAATATATGAACGATGAACAATAATATAGTGCATTACAATGAAAATGACAATGAACATCATACGATAAGATACAGTGTGTATAACAATATAAATGAAGGAAAGTAGTAAAAATGATAACAAATAATAACAACAACAAGAGTATACGAAACATGTCTTTTTTATGTGTTTATGTATTTATATATACGATAGGTAGGCTATTTAAAAAAAGAATCAATTGGGACAATGCATTTCTAGCTGGAATTTAAATTTGAATTCAGGAATTTCGAATTTATGAGTTTAGATCTCACATCACTCACTCGAATATTCGTAGCAGCTCGCTTCTTCGACTTTGAAGGATGTGCTTCTTCAATGCTCCTCTGAAGCTGTTGATATTTACTATAGATTTTATTATGTCAGGTATGCTATTGTATAATTTTGGGGAGAAATAAGTATACGAGCGCTGAGCTACGACCCTAACCATTAAAGGTGTAACAAAGTGATTCCTCTGGCGAGTATTATACTGGTGGGAGGAAAGCAGTGCTGTATGTTTGGTTTTGTGGTATTTAATACTGGCGCATAAAAAATACAATTGTCTGATGTCTAGCATTTGTGTTTCAGAGTATAGATCATCAGAAGGATATCTGTTATTCTTAGAAAATAACAATTTCAAAAATCGCCTTTGCATAACTCCAATAGCATGAATATGAGTATTCAGAGCTCCGCCCCACACTGCTATTTCATAGCGTAGGTGACTTTCCACAAGAGAATAGTACAAAGTTTCAAGTACCTTAGCGGGAGGATTTCTTTGAGTTTTCTAAATTTAAATAAGATTGTCCTTAGTTTATTAACTGTATACCTTATATGGAGATCCCATTCTAGATGCATATCAACAACTATACCCAAATATTTCACTTCGTGTTCTTGTTGTATATAGAATGGTGTATCAGTAGCGATCGTTATGTGATCGAATTGAGGCTTTCCGACTGAATTACAGCAGAATGGAAGGTAACATGTTTTGTCAACATTGACAGTTAACAACTTTTTATCCAACCACTGCTTTATAAGAGGAAATTCCGTTTCGACTGCAATTTTTAAGGAATTCCAGTCATCAGCTCCATGAAAGATGGCTGTGTCGTCTGCAAATCCGATTATACTACCCTTGTTGTTCAATGAAAAAATTTCGTTGATATAAATATTGAATAAAATTGGTCCCAGCACAGAGCCTTGTGGTACGCCATAGTCGATTTCCAATTCACTACTCAATACGTCATCAATTCTAACTCTCTGACTTCTTCCCGCCAAATGACTTTCGAACAATCTCAAGATATTACCCCGCACCCCTATACCCTCTAAAGACTGTAGGAGAAGAGGATGACTGACAGTGTCAAAAGCTTTTGATAAGTCTATGAATATGCACAAATGGTCTACTTTCATTTAAAGCATCGGTAACTTTCGATGTCAATGACAGAACAGCATCTTGAGTTGATAAGTTCTCCCTAAATCCAAATTGACTGTTTGAGATTATTTTATATTTATTAAGATATGAAACAAGTCTCTCTCTTATAATCATTTCAAATATTTTTGACAAATGTATAACTAAGGATATTAGACGATAATTTGCAATAATCGAAGTATCCCCCTTTTTCAAGAGTGGTATAATGATTGATTTTTTGAAGTCAGTAGAATATACTCCTTCTTGATACACCGATTGAGAACATGGGTTAAATGATCTTCAATGTAGACTGATATTTGTTTTATAGTTTTCGATTTTAAATCATCACACCCTGTTGCCTTGTTATTCTTGAGCTTGAGTATTGTATTTTTTATTTCCCTCGAGTCAATCGATTCGAAAACGAATGAGTTCAGAATGGATGACCTTTTCATTTTGAAATTTTCGTCATTTTTGATTTTCTTGGCAAGAGTTCTGCCCGTTTCTGCGAAGGATGAATTGAATGCGTTTGCAATTTGCGCTTTATCTGTTATGACATCATTATTTAAGGGATTTTTTATCTCATGTACAACAAACTTTTGTTTTTTTGTATTTGATATTTTTTTGGTAATATTCCATAAGATTTTAGAGTTATGCTGATTGTTATCGATTTGTTTTTTGTAAAGAATAGATTTTGCCTTGTGGATCAATGCGGTTAGCTTGTTTCGATATGTTATATATTCTTTGATTCAATTTCAATATACTTGGTATACAAATTGAACAAGATTACGTGATTTACATATAAACCAGTGCCCGTTTTTGAATAATATACACGTACCTCTCAACAGAGAGTGTAAGTTGTTTTTATTCTGCTTCTGTCATAAAAAGTGGATTCCTCATCAATCATTACTGCCTGGCGTTCTCTAAGTATGAAATTATCAAACTATGCAACAATTTCATCTATTCATGAATACAAAAAACATTCAAATCCCCTATGAGATCAGTTTCATCAGAAAATAGGTGAACATTCATTGTTGATTTTCATCATTCATGAGCTGACAGAGAAGAAAAAGAATTTGAAAAAGCTACCTGGACTGCAATGAGAGTTCTAGACTTTTGGCAGGATTTACCAGGATTGGCCCACTCTAAGGCATTCATGCACCCTTTGATATACGGCCCAAACAATTGTTAGGGTAAAGCAGGGATGACCTACACTGTCTAACAGGCTTTCTCATAGACAACTGTACTCTCGATATGACGAAATTTGGACTGTCGGAGGCTCGAAGATACCGTCTTTTTCAGAACTTGACAAAAGAGAAGAGCATATACTCTGTGCCTGCTATGCCGCGGCCAGGAATACGTGTTCGATGTAAAGTTTCACTCCTGTTCTCGAACCTGGAAGATTATTCACCAAATGAACTGACCGGTTTCGTCAAGAAGCTGAACTCATTAGGAGAAGTATGAATTCAATGTAAGCCTACATGGTTGCGGTGGAGAAGATGTGTATACCTGCTCACGTTGAACCAGACTTAATCGCAAAAAACATCGTGAAAACTGATGGTCAGATTTTTTTATAATCAATTCATTACTTGGGGGTGAAATTCCTGAAAATATGGTGAAGCGGGATGAAAAGTATTTTTTGCCCGTCTCCTGATTCTAGGCTACCTCCCCACCAATTTTTTGACAAAAAATATAGAATATAGGAATAGATGTTTTCACGGATCTTCTTTTATGGAAGATGGTCAGATAGTTCCCAAACCTAAATCTCTGCTACAATGCCTTCCATTCTCAGTGGACTGATATCTCTTTCAGCCATGTTCATGCATCACTTTACAATTATTCTACTATCTCTTGACTCTTGGGTAGCTTATAGTTCACAGAGGTTCGTTCTTGACTGACTGTGCTATGTAAGACTTCGGATTCGAATTCAATCAAGAGAATGAAAACTTCTATCATTGGCCGCGTCTAACAGCTTTCAGCGCTTAAAGCCGCTTCACAAAATTTCACACTTCTTTATGGTGAAATTTCGAATTTTGTGAAGCTGCTTTAAGCGCTGAAAGCTGTTAGACGCGGCCAATATTTTTTTTATCTCGTAACATATGAGTTTAACGACTGGTTATCATAAATGTACAGAATGGATATAATGAACACATCGTAAGAGTGGGCATCTTCATAAAAACATAATTTTTTTTTTTTGAAAATGGCAACTTATTTAGCAAGACGTGCGTCGAGTGTAATTGATATCAATTTGGTGTTTCGTTAATTGATCTCTGGCGAAATGACTATTCCATCAGTTATAACAATAAAGAAGTCTATAAGAGATATCAAAGACACATCCCAATAACGAGTTCAATACAAGGTGATTGAAAAATACTTCATTTTGTAATTTTTACTAATCAATTCACCAAACTGCCACTTGTTTTCGATAAAGAATAGCTTCTTTAGGCATATAATGACACTACACAATGTAGTTTTTATTAATTGCGTTATCATGTATTTTTCAATCGATTATCCTGATGATGTAATAGTAATCAACTTTACATAGAGAGTGATAAAGTGAGACTGATAGATAAAAAATGAGTATTCAGGATAGAAGTTCAGAAATAAATCGCAGGGACAATCCCAAAGTGGAAGACAATAATAAGATATCTGTCAGAGATTGCAAATGGATATTACATTTCAACTTACCTTCGAGTTTTATTCAAACTGACTAGTTATCAAGATCAAGATATGCGGCGGACATTCGGCAGTGAATGCGAGCGAGGATGATAGTCCATACGAAATCGCATGCGAGCTTTACGTCGCAAAGTTATTTCCGTAGGAAACAACTATTATTTAGGAACTTGTGAACGTGTTCCGTAATATATTCATCTTTCCAGTGAAGAGCTCAAGAGATATTTTCCTCTGAACGAAAAGAATTCTAGTCTGGGCTTGAATGAAATATTATTCTGATGAGTGAGATTTTTTCAACGAATAGCTCTCTATTTCACTTGAAGATATTCATTTAGATGTATGCTATCTATTCGATTCAATTTCAATATAGTTGGTATACAAATTGAACAAGAATAGGTACGTGATTTACATATACCCAGTGCCCGTTTTTGAATAATATACACGTACCTCTCAACAGAGGGTGTAAGTTGTTTTTCCGCAAATCGCTAGGAAATTTTGACATTCCTGTCAAAATTTCTTGAAGAAAAAGTCAGGACTTTCTTACTGTAAGGAAATGTCATTTCCTTACTGTAAGGAAAGTCATTTCCTTACTGTAAGGAAAGTCATTTCCTTACTGTAAGGAAATGATATTTCCGTACAGTTGTTAGTGTTCTAGATAAATGATTGAAAACACATTGCTTATGAGGAATTAATTTATATTTTGAAAACATCAAGTCATTGCTGAATACATTTTTAAGATCAATTTGTTATATTTACAGTAATTTGACAGTTAGTACAATTATTGAACATTGGAGGAAGACTGTTAGAACTATGAGAAACATTTTGGACATTATGCGGGGCGGTAGGGTTATTTTGTTGAATATTTTGTACTGTGAAAATTTTATTTGCCACCTCAACCTCATTGTTAAGCGATTCTTCGATATATCCTTCAGCAACGTTTGATGACTTCCATCCGCCATGCCTCTTTAAACTAGTTATGTCGGCACCAGAGTCAACCAATATTGTTGCAGAAGACCGACGAAAGCAGTGACCAGTATATTCTGTCGGATTTACCAAGTTCAAATAAGTAGCAACTATTTTGGGCATTTTTCTAAATTGATGAATTCCTACCACTTGTCTACAACCCTTTCCGCTTTGATATTTAAAGAAAATCGGTCACTGTTCATATTTTCTGGTCTTAACGAAACATACTTTCGATAAACATTCAAGTAGATCTGATTAATTACAAATGATCTTGGTTTGTTGGTTTTCGAATCAGGTATGCTGATTAAAAGCTTAGATTCTAGGTCTTCTATATCGTGTACAGTCATTCGGACTAACTCATCCATTCTACAGGGCCCAGAAATACCAAATATTACAGCCACCTAAAAAATAAATAAAGGTATAATCTAAATAGAAATTAAAACCTTGTAAATTACCTTAATCATTAAATTTTCTTTATCTGGAGCTTCCTGGATAAATTTTTCAATTTCTTCCTTCGTTAAAATCTTAGATTTCTTTGCCCTATAACCTTGAGCTTGCCGTTTCAATAAAGAACGAAGTTTTGAGTATGTAGATATATCTACATTGTGTTTAATTGTAAGGGTTGACTTCAGCATTGAATAATTGGCCCATAATGTTGAAGATTTCATCTTTAAACAAAGATCTAGGAAGTATGCCATTTCAACATTTTCTAAGAAAGAACTCGTATTTTTACTCATGCGATAATCCATAAAACGTCTGTATGCATTTTCGTACTTTTCTCTTGATTTCTTTGGCAATAATTCTAATGAAGCAGTATTCACTGCCTCAACCAGCTCTGGAGGAGTCCCAGGAATGGAAATTTCATCATCACTTATCATTTTACTTTCGAGAACACCAGCAATTAAATTTATAAGCGTCAATTTTGACAATTCAACCTCAATACGTTTCCATAGTAACCCAAGTAATTTTATTAGGAATTTCAAAGCACCATTTATTTGGGAATAGAATTATCGCGTTTTTTTTAAAATCAATCAATATCTGTCGAATTTTAAACGATTTGCGGAAAAATAGTATGTTTACCTCGTAGGAAAAGCCACATTCCTGGACTCTGTGTTGCTAAGTCTCGGCTTGCGCCTCGACTCAGCAATCTTCACAGTCGCCCAGGAATGTTAAGCTTTTCCAACCCGGTAAACAATGTACTATTTATTCTGCTTCTGTCATAAAAAGTGGATTCCTCATCAATCATTACTGCCTGGCGTTCTCTAAGTATGAAATTATCAAACTATGCAACAATTTCATCCATTCATGAATACAAAAAACATTCAAATCCCCTATAAGATCAGTTCCATCAGAAAATGAGTGAACATTCATTGTTGATATTCATCATTCATGAGCTGACAGAGAAGAAAAAGAATTTGAAAAGGCTACTCGAATTCCTGTATAGCGTAACTCACCCTGAATCACATGAAATTCACTTTTTTTGTTCAATCGAAAAAAAATCAGAAGTTATTTTTGAAAAACGAAGGAAAAATAGAAAGTTGTCTAAAAGAAAATTCCACTCACCGGAATATCTATTATTCTCCAGCCTGTACGTTATATTTGATTCGCTTATAGTCCCTAAATCGCAATTCACTTGCTCTTTTCCAGATTACCTAATGCTTCGAAGGTGCAAAATTCATTTCAGTGCAATATGAAATCAAACTCTAGAATGGCGACTTTCATTGATCAGAAAATGTGGTTACTCTGTGTCAGCGACAGTATAAGTCGCAGGTGTCAATGGCAATAATGATCAAAATTCTAAAGAATAAGAACTATGTCTTTAATGTTCGATATCAGCCACAAAACGTTAGAGAAAAATCGTCGAATAGGATACATAATAATTGTTATCATCGTAGGAAAATAATTGAAGAGAAGGTCGAACACTAGGCACGCATTAGGGGAATGATTGAGAGGAAGATATTTCGTGAACTCATACAGTCTGATGCAATTGCTATTTCATTTGATCATTTTGGTGGTCATAATAGAGTCCGGTAAGTATCCATTGAAACTGTATCCCATTCCTGTATCACTATATCCATGAGTACTTATATGAATTTTCTCCATGTCGAAACAACTTTCCAATTATTTTCTAGTAACTGCAACACACTGTTGCGCATTCTCATAATTACATTGCTTCAATTCCTATTCAAGAAGTATCACGTCCATGCTGCGAACTCGACTAATTGAAATTGACTTCATGCCCACTGTTGGAACAAATGTGAGAATTGGATTTGGATAACCTGAAATTTTGGTTCGTTTGGTTGTTCATTAAACGTTCTTATGAAAATGAGTCCAGGAGGAGAACAAGGAGTTGACGTTTTGCACCCTATCCCAAACATGTTGGACTCATTCATATTTTACATTTCAGTACACTTCAAGGGACACATATTTCTCATATACTATGAGCCTGCTCATTTTCATATACAAATTTTGAGTGTTTTGTAGAAAACAGAAATACGACTCTTTGGAAGTTATCATTCCATTCAATATGATTAAACTTCTTTCCAGTTTTTTCACTTGTCACAAGTTCCATCTCAGATCAAACATGCAAAAAATGAATTCTGGGAGTACATTCCGGCTTACATATACGATTGAATATTTATATAAACTAGGTTACAGGAATTGAATTGAAATCATTCGTCATTTCAAGTTAATCGAAATTAAAGTCATACGAAATCCTGCCATCAGTTTGTTCGACATTTTATTGATATCATACTAGTTTCACATTGATTTGTATTTATCAAAAAGTGATATTGACCAGACACTGCGCAAGCCTTCAGATTAGAGTTCAACACAAACATTGGATTTGCCTAGGCGATTCTCCAGAAGATGAGTGGAGGAATTTGAAAATATAGATGAATTAATGTATATGAAAATGATATCTGAATTAAGTATCTTATATTGTATACTTATACTTTAGTCATTTTCACTTGTAGAAGAATAAGCTATATTAAAATTGTTTGAGTTTCATCTCGTCAGTTATTCATGGCCCACCGGGAAGGATCCGCTGGCCCAACTGTAATAATCATGAGCGGATGGGAGAATTGAAAGCTTGGAGAAATCCGGGTGGGCCGCATGATTTGCAAGTCGGTCGCCCTCAATATTGCCTGCACATAATATAGGTACATTTTTTTCTACTACCACTATTTCGAATCGTTCGTTCCTTTTTTGACAGCTGTTGGGTAATAGCCCATTCAGAATACACGTGTATTCTAAATTAATGACGGACTCATCTGGACTTTTTTTCAAATGATGGGATATGTAACATTCAACGTGATGAATTTGATTTCATGACTATATTTAATTGTCTAAAAACCAAATTTACCCCATTTCCTTTTCAACTTCTTCATAAAAAATAAAATCATATTTTTGGATAATTTATTGTTCGAAAGTTTGTGGATTGGTACTGTTTCTAGTAATGGATTTTTATGCTATGGACATTTTCGGCAAATTGTATTACGTATAATACCGCCCCTCGGACTGGCAATATGAACGTAATTTCTCATGCAGATATAATGGGGTACTAGATGCATTGTTAGACAAATCTGGCCATAGTGTGAATTCAAGGATCTGACGGCAGGAATTCGAAAAAAAAAAAATAGATGATAGAGAAGAAGTAATTGTTTCAGTTCCAGAATTACCAATCCAACTAGGTATTTCGCAGAGACACTGTGGTTCTTGCAGGTTATCAGATAAGCATCTACGTAGAAGGAACGGCTTTAGCTTTCTTCTCATCATCCCTGAGTTAGACCGAACAGACTCTATAATTTCAAACAGAAAATATTATTATTCTGAGCTTTCACCTTTCATTTTTTCAAGGGTATAACCGATATCACGGTAGTTTCAGATAAAAAATTCATAAGTCTCAGCATCTGAATCGAAGTTCATATCAGTATAGAATTAATCAATAATTCGAACGATTCGTGAACAGACAAAACGGGACCCAATTTTCTAAGATGGAATTATCCATTCAGTATCTGACAAAGACATCTCTTCTATATACTTCTCAATGAATCAATTCAGAAGTATCATAATAATATAATATCTTATAATAATATAATTTTTTTTGGTCAAGACAAAGACGCATAGAAATCTCTGGTGAAATCATTAATTCGATATTGTTTGTCTAAAACTCTAGACACGATTCAACAGATTGTGGAGTCTCATGTTTAGATGGTGTAAGAATCGAACTCCGTCATCTATTGACTTTTGCATTACCATTTGATTGAATTTCCCCTGGCTTTGCGCCATCTATAAACAAATTTCAGGAGTGTGAAGTTTCTCCAATATCTATGATTAAGGGAGCCGTAGATCAAGCGTTTTTGATGAATACATCAATATTCTGACGCTATCCGAAATATTTCACCAGAATTTTCGTCCATCTTGGTCCAGACAGACCACAGCACAGCATATCAAAAACTAACAGATGCGTATGTCTCTGAACTGAATTTCACAAGACCGAAGTGACATCGAAAAATAATGCTCGACATTCAAGTTACCTTGTAGGAGGCCTACCTAGGCGGTTTTTGGTGCAAGGGCAGATTTTTTATCTTCCCGATAAGATGCTGCATTAATTTTGGAAATTCAATCCTTATTATACAAGAAGCCACATTCGATTAGACAAAAAAAGTTTAGTCACGCCCTTCTACTATTCACTACCTCCTTCCAAGAGAAATCTACCAAAACATTGATATCATTTTGCTTACTCAACGTGCCTCAGTTAGATCTTTCTGGTGAAGCAACAAAAATTGGTTCGGAAAAGGGAAAAGGAACCAAAAATTATGTTTTTGTCATTGTGGAAGGTTGGTATAATTGAACGTGGATTGAATATATATTAGTAAATCATTCAATCCCTTATTATACTTCTATCCAAGTTCTCATAGACCAAAATGTGTAGATGTTTGAAGATGATCTGAACAAATTTTGGATAATGAAATTGATTTTTAATGATATGCCATATTTTATGTCACTTCATTAGGCTACATATGGGTACATTTCTATTTACCTCAATGTAATTCTGAATAAATATCCATTCCACCTTCATTTTCACAAGGGGCGAAAAGGCTCTTAGCATGCATCGATTCTTCTGTTGTAAGTATTCCTCAAACTTCTGCAAATGTTTCAGGTTTTAATGACCATGCTTCTGATGTTCTCTTTACTTTATCATGCGTAAAAACCGAAGTAAGGTGAGCACTATGACAATGTAAATATGTCTTCTCACATGAAAATTGGTTTTTAATTTTTTTGTCATTTTTTCCGTTTATTAGCTTCTCCAAGGTTGCTTGTATGTCTAGTATTATGCTTGGATGTCATTTCGGACTTCAGTTTCAGTTCACTTAAATTAATGCGTGATCATACACTCTGATAATTTTTGAAATGCTGTGCTGTTGTCTATTAGGACCAAATGTTCCGGAGAATCAGTGATATGAAATTATATAAGAGTACTGTTTAGCCAAGAATCTACTGAAAACGAAGCAATCTGTTTTCAGATTTATTAAGCAAAACTTTCTGGGATGGTTTGTTAATATTTAAGAGTTTTCTAGCTTGAAATATTCATAAAGAATGAATAAACAGCCAGTTCTGTGTTCAACAACAATAGACTGATGAATCAATTTTCTCACTGTTTGATCAGTTTTAGCGATTTGGTCAATATATTAGACTTGTGAAAGTGAGTCATTATTTTCATCATGTTGAAGGATGAAGTTAACAGACATCATTATGTTGTTCTAATCAGTTTTCATAATATTACTTGAAAATTCTTTCAGCAATTCAGGGTTAGTCGCTCACCTTACAACGAAAATATTTCTGAGAGATTTTTGGAAACGGAAGCGGATTTGGATTCAGAAACGTCAAAGATGAGTATTTGGTTTTTGTCTATTTTCGATAGACAAATTTGAGAAATACGAGAGGTTTCTGACTAATAGAACGTGTTACATTCAGAAGGAACTATTTTCAATTCTACCCAGCAAATTATTGGGGTAGATTGAAACTCTGCTCTTCTTTACTTATATAGAATGAAATATTGATTTTTTTTTATATTGTGGTAGGTTAGGAACCAGAAAAAAAACTATGGAGAAAGAATGTATTCACCAAAATATGGTCTGGTCTCTCTTATAATAAAGATTGAAAATTGATCTTCAAGTACCATACAAACAGTTGTTTATGTAACGAAGCTGGAGTTTTCCCTGTGTGAACAATACAAGTTCGCTCAGTATGAAACAATTTCCAATTGAATATCTGTTCATCAAAAGGAAATCCCAATCGAGTATGTAATACGCGATATATCCTGGTAATTGATTATATCGGAACAACGATTATTGTAATAAATTGTAGATATTCGAAAATGGTATCATCGCTACCAGTTTCGTATATTACTGACTGAATCAATTTTCTGAAGTTGTTCCCCCTTATATCTGTTATTGACATATCCATCAATCCATTTCAATTTGAGCGACATAACAGCGGAATTCCAACCTGTAATGGGCGTGCTGAATGCTTTTGTTAGTGTTTGACACGACTCTTAACGCAAATTCAAACGATTACATACGGCATACATATGCATTAATAATAAACGGAACAGGGGCCAAGTTTCATGTATCACTAGGAACATTGTTCATTGGCATGAAACTGGATGTGACGCCTGCTTGTATTGCGCAATTTACTGCTCCAAGTATTCGTATACGTGTTGGTGTGAAACGAGGCTTGTGGACTAGAGATGGTGGCGATTTCGGTACTGAATATCACTATTCAAGACCACCCCTAGTTTGTTTAGATTATATGATTCGTTCCTATACAAGTCTGAGTTCAATGGATCGAAACGAAAATATTGTTTATTCAGTAATGAGAAAAGATAAACATATATTTCGATTTATTGGAATTTTCATGAAACCCTCTGAATTAAAAGTATTCCAATACCGAAACTAGATTCCGCTGATTGAGGTATGAGATATAGTGCATATCGAACAATATTGAAACTACAAAAAAAATCGAAATTGAGGCAAAATCCGATTTCAGTAACAAAACTCAGCAGAATACAATGCACGTCTACCCATATTCAGAAGTCTGTTTGCGTCCTCATGGAACCTGGTTCAGGATAAGTTCAGCAGTTGGACAGTAGTTGTACTGTGACAAGGATTACGCGATTCCATTTCAGTAGTTAGATGGAAGACTGCTTTGGACTGATTTGAAATTGTCCTTCATTGAACATGCCTATTGAGTCTTCACGCCACAATACCATACCAAACTTCAGTGAATTAATTCAAATTTTGATTGAGCTCAACATCGGGAGATAGTTCCGAAAGTATGTGCTGAATATCAATATTCATACTTTGATTTTGCTTATGCACTACAGTAATCTGAAAGTTTTCTGATACTATGTAGCGAAATATCGTTGATTACATGTGGTTTAAACAATAAAAATTTTTTTGATCATATAGTGAAATATGAATATTCGAGCTTAAACTCATTGCAAAGCAACAAATCTGATTATTTTATGAATTATATGAAACTGAAAGTGAGGTCAACTCAATATTTCCAAAAAGAACGCGATGAGAGTTTATATATTTGAAGTGTGATTTTTGTGATACTTAGACTTGTATTTTCTCGATTTCATGGAAAGTAAGTGTCTACATGTGTGTTTTGCTTATAAAATGCCTACAAAAGAAGATCATTTCAATGTAGCACCTGCATCTTTGAAATTTAACCCAAAAGTAGAGAACCTGTAGGTTCTGGATGAGTAAACGAAATAGAATTGACCTCAATATGAAGGTAGTCACCGCGCCAGGTATTTTTCTTGAATTCCAGGAGTCGCTTTTCCGGAAACAATCTCTCCGGTTATTAGATACGACTCAGTGGGAATTTTGTTGGAAACTGATTTTGTGACAAAAATACCAGTTTGATGTTCCAATTGAGAGAGAGCATTTACGGTTTGAAGCAAGCGCAACGTTCCTGGAATAAACGGTTTTTGGACTTTCCTACTGAAATGAATTTTGATCATTGAATCAGACTTATACATTTTTCGAGCAACAATAGGAAAAAAATCAGCTCATTATGTCGATGATGGACTCAAATCAATTAAAGTTTGTGTCGAACAAACGAACTGCCCGAGTCAGAAAGCAGGTGCTATGAAAATTCAAGAATTTCCATAGTAGAACTGTTATTAAATTGTTGCTTCAGCAGATCTCGATGTTTTCTTTCAATCGACCGAAATATCAGATGAAAAAAAGAGGGAATGGCAATTTTTCCATTCAGAGCAGCTATCATTTCTCGTCCTGATATCATGTATGTGGTTATTTAGATTTCCTAATGATCCAGAAGACAAACATTGAAATGTTTCGAAGCAAATATTTAGATAGTAGCATAAATTAATCATTGAATCACTTATGAAGGAACCGAAGTGGATTCCAGAGTGTATTCAGATGCTGATTTCGCGGGCGATATGAAAACCAAAAAATTCACCACTGGCTATGTTACACTGACAGAGGGGCTCCAGTGACATGGTATCCCAGATGATGAAATGTGTTGTTGCGAGGTCTACAACAGAATTGGAATATATCCGCTGCATCAGATGCATCTCAAGCAATTGTTTGGTAACGTACTTTTTGAAAATTGGTTTTGATGTTAATATAGCAACACACTCAAGAATGTGAAACCTCATTATCGAACTGAACACATTGATGTCAAGAACCATTTTCTAAGAGGAAAACTCGAAGGTGGATTCATTGCTTTGTTCTCCGTTGAATCGGAAAAACAATAGCTGATATCTTCATGACAAGCTCATCTAGAGATATATTCCCGAAAAATTGATGTGCCCGCATATAATATTCCCTTGGAGAGATTTGAAAAAACTTTCAGATGATATAACTGAAGGGTGAAAATAAGGGAATTTCTATTCATCTGGGATGCTACTAGGGTCATTTCGCTTGAGTCATCAGTTATTGTCTACAAAATGGGAAAAGGCGACCCGAGAAAACACGTTCAATCAATTTTCATGCAATCAACAAAATTGGGTAGGAAGATGTTTTCTGTGAATCGATGCACGGCCAGCCATGTAGACGAAAAAGTTATTGTTTCGAATTGCTTCTTTTTTGTTTTTCATTATGTGAATTTACCACATACTCATGATCTAAACATATGGTTAGAAAGTGTTCATCAATAATGCTTATATCACTTCTGTTCCAGAGAAGAAAAAGACAAAGCTCTTTCTTGAAATATCATCATCCAAATCTTTGAATTTGATGATCCGATAATGATGATCCGAAAATATACTGAAACAAATATTTTATTTTCCTGAAGTTGAGGAACAGTATGGGTAGGACAACCTAATTGTTTATTCTTACATGTTGAATTATTCATACAATCCCCCTTAGGAAACTGTAATATAGACAACAAGATTGGCTAAAATAATATATAAATCTGAACCAACCTCTGGAAACGTAAGGCCGTCGGGTTTCATAAACGTATTCACGAAATGGTAAAGAAAATTAAAGCATTCGACTTCTTTGTAGAATCAGTTTTATCTTTTGATCTAGTGTTTGGATTCTTCATAGTTCTGATATTTTTTTGGCATATTTTGATATTTTGTTCATTAAGGAAAAATTTTGTGATATTTGAAGATGAATTTTCAGGTATAGATTAATAATAAAAATTGATAGGTGAATAATCATTACATATATTTCTGTTGATTATATCAGATTCATATTGAAAATTATTTCATCAATAAGTTTTCGATCAATATGTCTCCAAGGAGTCTGAAATGGTTTTGTTCGAGAGAAGGGTGTTATATTTTTTTAATATTTTTCATCTTCAAATATCATGAATCATTATCAGTTCTGATAAGTGTTATATCTACAAAATTTATTCAGGATTGCTATGAGGCAGTCGTCTACATACCTTGTGAAGAAGGGAAGCTGAATATTTAGGTTTTGTTTGACATTTCCTTCTACGGTTTCCATGAAAAAGCTCTTGCCCAAGGGCAAAACGTTTTGTATACAATTGAAACACGATTTTTTCATCTTCTAAAAACAATTCAAATCCCAAGAACCAAGCAACAACTCCAAGTGCTCCAAGTGAACTGATTGAATTTTATTCAGACAGCATGATTAACCTATCTGCCGGTTCCTGTCATTCCTGTCAACAGAGAATATAAAAAAAATGTGAGTAACTTCCGAGAACGGAAACGGATTTGGTCCACATCAACAACTGGTATTATTCGCACTCGACTTTGAAGTGGAACGCGCGTCGAGTGCAAAAAATTGAAAAAATTTTGAATCTTAAGAAATACCAACAAGATCAATTTTTTTCTTTCTGAAAACCATTTTTTCTACAAACGAAAAGTGCAACTACCAACCAATACCGACTTTGAAAGAATAATAAGCTAGTAATAAATGTTCAAAATAAGTTTGTCGCCAGATAAACAATGATGTAACGATTATATTTCTGCGAAAAAAAAAATGGATGGTGCCATTTAAATAAATGGAGATGGGGTGGATTTTTAGGGGTATGAACACGAACAGATCATTTTGAGTGCGTTATATGGAAGGCAATTAGATATTCGATAAAATTATTATCGATTTCCTCATCAGAAATCTGCCCTTCTACACTTGTATAGATTCCAATATCAAAGTCTCTAGTCCTTCCCGGAAAGTCGCTGCGTTGAGGAAACATCACCTTCTGAATAAGAAGTACTTCTTCACAGTCAGACATGTATAGCTCAAGATTATTTTACAGAACAATGAAGAAATGACATTCATGAAAATCATTGATGTCAATGTTTTTTTAGGATAGCAAATATCTCGAAGATCTGTACTGTGATGAGTCGGTTTTTTCCTATTTGTCGAATTCGTTCCTTCATATCAAGTAGACTTGTCATATGAACCACATCAACTTCTCTTGTGTGTTCAGGAAAATTCCACTAGGTTTCTTCCATAAGAATATATCCTTTCAAGTGAAGCAACATTCAGATAACTGAATACCAACCAAACATCAGAACCCTACAAATTACTGCTGTCACGTCCACAAAGATCCAGTCAGAGGTAATTTGCCCCGTTTAGAAAACCCACAAACAAACACTTACGTGAGCACCGTAGACGACATTAGCCCGACAATTTCAGCTGGATTAATGGATCAAAGGTGGAAGAACTGTGCAAATTCAGTCGTGTGTGTTGCAAACATTCTGTTGCGGCAATGTTCCGTTTGCGCCGCAATGAGGTGAAAGATTCGCATCCTTTGTGTCAACGGAGAGCCCTGCCAACATTCTTCGCACGACGACAGGTGAATAATTGGGTACGTCTGTTGGAATCGAGTTCGGAACGCTTTTGATGGTCTCAGCTGTACGTATCGACCGTTTAATGGAACAATAGAGGATATTTTGTCCTGATATACTCGAAACTACTTTCCGGTGTCTAGGTCTTGTGTTGTATAATATGGCCTTGTATGAAAAGTTCCACAACTTTCATTCAAAGATCTTCGACCCGCTTGAAAAAATTATCAGTACTCACCACGAAAAGTTGAATTATTTCCGGAAATTTTTTTCAAGTTCATAAATATTATTTTTGAAATATTCATGGCAAGAACAAATTTCAGGAGAATAATTCAATCTCGAGCGGTATTCGAAAGTACAATTCCAAACCAGATTGCATTCGAAATGAATAACTTAAAACTTCCATTTACTGGATAAACGATAAGATTGGAAACTTTGGTGTAGAAGTTGAAACTTTTCCTAGAGATCAATTACCCTAACACCAAACTTATTTTTCTGCAGTAAACGCGCGTTTTGCTTACAAGGTAAGCATCTTCAGGAGAAGAAAATTGATACTAAATCTAAAGACTAGTGTTAGTTGTTTATATACTTGTTTTCCGGTCCGATATGGACTTCGTTTGTTACTGTTAATAATAATAATACTTTTATTGCTTTTAAAAACAAGTTTACAGCCAGATGTGTATGGGGGTAACAATGAAAAGAAAAATGATAATATTGCAATAGTTCAATCAATTACAATTTATAGGCAACGAAACTATAATAGAATTGTAGTAATACAGTTCAGAGAAAATGGAAATACCGCAGTTACTCGCTCGAAATGAATGCTCGTAGTTTTAGAATATTCCTAATGTACTCGGATATTTTCTTGGCCTCAAGAACTGATAATTTTTGTAAAGCAACAATCAATGTTTCCAAACTCTGTAGGCAGGAAATATTCTGTTTCATCACTGTGTAGATGGGCAGTCAAAAATAATATGGAAAAGTGTTTCCGTTTCGTTGGTGTTGCAGACTGGACAAAAAATCAGGTCGGGTTCAATAGTATAGGAGATTCCATTGAGTGTGAATTCTAGTTTGAAGTGATTGGCCATACGTAATTGAGCTATAGTGCGGCTGACTTGGATGGGCAGTTTTAGCAGAAGATATGAGCTCGTTTCAACAGTAATATTAAATAGATATTAAAAATACATGAATAGGTAACGAGATGTTATTGCTAGATCAGAATCATGTAAAAATTGGTAGTATTTAGATAGTAAGGATTATCTATGCTTTAACAAATCGTTTTTGTTGGGATTATTTCATGAAGGCAATGAGTCAGCATCGGAGAAAAATTGTTTTTTGTCTGCAATGGTTTGTTACTGTTACTTATTCTTATTAATTTGCCGTTAATGAACTAGTGCTCTCACTACCTGTAATAACGTACAAAAAAACTTTGCAGGTAGTGACTGCAGTAGTTCATTAGCGAGAAATTGATTAGAATTAGTATCAGTAAAGGCTTGCTTCCGCTTGTGCAGTGGACGCATGCAGCCACTGCTTGCAGCCGCTGCTGCGTTTAGCTGCTTAGTAGGAAGTGGTTCACCTTGTGCAGTGGAAACGCAAAACGCAAGCGTTTTTCAAAACTCGGGCGGACTCGGGCTAGTCTAGTCAGTTCATTTTGAGCCTTCATGGTGAAATGGAAATGATGAATCGTGGTGCATTATTAGCTCTTTATTTGTTAGACGAAGGAGAAGACGATGCTATTGTCATACAAACATTTGTGAAATGACACCAATTCATTCAGTGCCATTTCCTCATCACGGTAGAAGTGTTTTTCACCATTCATCTTTTTTTTTATTATGCAAAACACGAGAATTAAACAATAAAATACTCAAAAAAACCACGTGTTCGGGTACAACGACTGCTCGACCGCTGCGTCCAGACTGGTCCCCCTAGCAGTCGATGCAGCCGTCGCATGCGATGCGACCGACGCGCTTGTAGAACCAATGCCATAAGGATGCACGGATATCAGTCCCTGCGACCGCTGCAGCAGCGGCTGCAAGCAGTGGCTGCATGCGTCCGCTGCACAAGCGGAACCAAGCCTTAACAGACAAAGTCCATATCGGACCGGAAAACTTAAATAACCCAAGGCTTTAGATTTAGTATCTTATTTCTTCTCCTGAAGATGCTAACCTTGTTAGCAAAACGCGCGTTGACTGCAATAATATCAATTTAGTGTAAGGGTGATTGATCTCTAAGAAAAGTTCCTTCTTGTGCCGGAAACGAATCCTGCTTCGCGTCGTCTGTCAACCGTCAAGTACCATTTTCCGCACTCATTAGGGCACTAACCACATTAACACGGATTTCAAAACTACTTACTACATAAACCCAATTACACAATGTCCTATTCATTCCCAGTCATCTATTTCACTTCGACGAATTTACCCCCTTTTGCCTACAATAAATAAATCGTCTTCTCTGAGAAAATACTAAGGTTTCCCTTCGCCATTTCTTACAAGAATTCTATTCGAAAAAAACACATTCACCAGATGTTTATTACAATAAATGAACAGGCTATATATTTCATTGATAGAAATAAATCATGACATTAATTTCAAATGATATCCCTACTCTCTGTCTTTTTCTCTTGACTCTATATTCCTCCTCTCGGCTATTCAGTACAGAGCTGTTGTATCATTTGGATCATACAATATCTTTATATCCAGATATCAAGTTCCTGACACGAACAGATGAACATCATCCGGAATAAAGGAGTAATTATCTACATGACCTGTTGCGCTTTCATGTTCTATTGTACCTAGTTGATTTCTCGAGAGCGGTTCATTTAGGTTGAAGGCACCATAATAGTTGAAAGCAAGATTGGAAAATCATGTACAATGCATGGCCTACGCTGCTGATTATCCACACAATCCCTGGAAAGATGAGAGAACATAAAGTTTTTTTCCGACAAGAAACTCAAATGGAGTTTCGTACGCCGTCCTGGCAATCGTCCGAGGCCCAATAGACAAGTTACGACCCTTCTGTGGCTTTTCATAGAAGACCACTTTGAAAATCCAGTGATATATAACGAAGTTTGTTGGAAGTTAATCCGCCACCTAGGAGACGTTAACTCAATTATTTATGTTGTGGAAGAAGATTTCCAGCCATTACTCAGGTCGTTCGAGGGATAATTGGTCTTAATAAATCAAAATTGTACTATCAGTGGTTGATATTTCAATATTCCGTACTCCGACTGATATTCATTTTTCACAGGGAATTTTTCATGACTCAATGTGTCAACCCCTAAGTGGTGATGTTATATTCGGCTATTGAATAATGACGAATTGTTTCTATGCCTAATAAGTGGTAGTTGACTTCAATTCAGCAGTTATCTTCAGAAATAACATGAATATAAAAATGAGGATTCGATTCCTGATAGCAATTATATGATTGCAGCCAATTCACCTATAATGGAATTTACCAACTGAGAAAAGTGAGTGAATGATAATATGTATCAGCCACTCTAGGAGAAACTTCGAGTGTTATGGCATATCATTTGTTGCATTAATTCAAGATAGAAAGCAAATTTGAATGTTTCATGCGTTAACAACTGCTGCGTTGAGTCACATATTGATTGCAGTATGATAGTATATTGATATTTTTGCTACCATGACTGAGTTGGGTCTCCTAAGTAACATAGCAAAGCAGTTTTTTTGCTATTTCGAACCCGAGAAAACAGAAATGACATATTTGAAAATCAATATTTATTGAAAATTTTGCGTTCCCATGCGCGTTTCCATGATGATAAGAAATAAAGTTGATCTATCAATACTTATTTTTGGATGGGGTTGAAAAACACCGAATTTTCAATTCAATATATAAAAATACAGTTGTAGAAAAAACGTTGTTTGTATTTTATGCGTATAATTTGGCCTATTTGAATGAATTTCTAAATTAACATTCTCCTTCAAAAAACACTCAATTTCACGCAATTTATACCAAAATAATCACAATTGTCAGCGTTGGGAGGGGGTAGTGGACCTTTACTCGGTTGGAAGCCGTCGTCCAATTGTAGATATAATACTTTCTTTTCAACTTATTGGTGATAGTAGTTCTTGGTTCGAACTGTATGTGTCTACAATGACAAATGAGATAAAGAATATTACAATATGAAGTGTGATAGCAGTAATGCCTACGGCAAATAGACCACGTTACTAAGTTTCGTAATTGTTACATCAGTATTCAATTATCGAGACGTGATTTTCAGGATATTCACCATCAAGAATATCCTATCCTATATTAGAATCAATACATGATTCAAGTGGCAGGAAGCCTCAGTTCAGGAGGACGTGGAGTATATACCTGGTTTGCTGACGAAAACTGACAACGGACTGACTGAATGATAAGTATAACTCAAGGGGGAACAACTATTCAGGAACGACCGATACTTCTGTAGTCTCGAGCTTTGGTTACAATTTGAGCATGCACCTTATCCATTCCTCATGCGGTTGATTCATATCTGAAGAAACCCTCTAGCCTCTTCCACTTTCTGAGTGGAAAAGGTAGCATGAACGACAACGTATCATTGTTTACAGTATGATATAAGTCGAAAGTATAACTGTAACATGTGTAAATCACCATGAAGATTTGCACAACAAAATTGCAGTTTCGCAACAAGGGAATGGGAAAACAAATAATACATTCATTGAAATCAGTCTCCTCTTTAACGTCTCTTGCTAAACCTGAACGCGAAACTTGCACTGATAAATAGGAACAATCTGTAGCCATAAATAAAACCCGAGTTAAGTGAGCTAGAGCTAGTTTACAAGCCAATTATGAATTCGATTCACCGTTCGTACCGTCTTGGCGAATTTATTTGGGGTTGCTGCAGCTGACTCCGAATACAAAATCTTGAGGTCAATGGGGCAGGAGCACAAAGAAAGTCGTCACTGCGGGAGCGACCGCAGTCTCGTGAACAACCGCAGTCTTGTTTTACAGTTCGTACATACAAATCGTAGAGGTTTCCTAATGGATGGCTCTATTAGGAAAATGTTGCGTGCTACGCTCTGAAGTTGGATGTAATTCAGGCGTACGTAATTTGACAAAGCTGGAATGAGCTGCTATAACACGGTTCAAGATTTTTCGTGTAACATAGTGAGTTGTTTCGCTATAAATTCAAATAGAAGTTGCAGTCGTTGTGGCACACGGTCCGCAATTGCATATCGTTGTTAACGGAAGTGGAAATTTTGATATTTCAGTGAGATGTGTTGAGTAACGATATCGACATTGTGACTGACTTCGTTTCTTTTACTTCGAATATAATGGAAACAAAAATGATATTGAATCAATTGTTGGAATATATTGAAGCTTGGTGCATTTTCAGCACCTCATGAGAGACTCAAATCATTTGACGTTCTGATGACCGCAAAAATTCTGACCCTTTGAGTAACAAAATGAAATATTTTTAGAAAGTTAGTACTCACATCGACAGAAAAATCGTTTTCTTTCCAAATTAGTCAATAGAAATATACCATGTGTGATACATAGTTTGGAGGGTCTTATATAGAAATTAAATACTTCGAGTGTGTTCAAGAATTTCTTAGGAGTGCATTTATCAGAAGATCATTGAAATTGAATTTACAACCGTATTTGATATTCGAGGCGGAGGAAATGATTCGACGTTCAAAGAAAATAATATACCAGATGGAACTTTTCTATCGATGTATCATGGTATTATTCATTTGAAATTATTTTGTGGTAGATTAGGCACGTAGTGGTAGAGGAACCCGTATTCTTTGGGCGTTTAAATGAACATCTTCGACTTCTACTAACCTGCTTCGAAAATTCTCGATATATCGATTAGTTTTTCTTGATAAGAATTTTCACACGATGTGAAAAAATTTATATGCGTTGTTTTTTCGGGTTTAATTTCGCCGTGTTCTGTGGTTTTGATCCCCTGAAGGATTTTGATCAGAATAATTTTTCACTGACAATTTCCAACAATAACATTACCTTTGGATCAATTCCCTACATAAGTCAGTTATCCTCCAAAATTTTGAATGTTTTCAAACAAGAATCAGATATCAAAATTGCACAACGAAATGTTATCACCATAAATAAAATATATTCCAAATTAAAAGATGAACAATCCCTATTGATGAAATCAAATGTAGTCTATAGTATACCTTGCAATTCTTGCCACAAAAAATGCATCAGACAAACAAGTCAAACTTTGAAATCTAGATTAACTGGACATAAGAGTGACTGTAGACTACACAAAAAATCTTGTGCTCTCACTGAGCATGTTATTGATAATGATCATAACATGAACTTTGAAGAAACTTAGATTTTACACACTGAAGGAAACTTAACAAAAATATTATTTTTAGAAATGATTGAAATCAAACAAGAAAACTATACATTAAATAAGAAAACGGACATAGAACAATTAAGTAAATTATATTCTTATCTCTTATCTTTGTAACATTTCCAAAATCTCCATGTATACATTCCAATCAAGAAATCATGCTCTCTTAGAAATTCTGTCAGTCAGTGTCCGTCAGCATTCAGTAAGGGATGTATTATTCTATTTTATATATTATGTTGAGTTTATCTATTTAACTCGTTTTACCAGTAAGTTAATACTATTTTTATTTATACATTAGTTATTTGACCATTTATTGTACATTTCAGCCTTGATAAAGATAATAAAAATTATCGCGCCCCCATAATTTTGGTAGGGTACAAACCTGAAAAGGCCGTCCCCTCGCGTTCGCGAGTTTTTCTCTTCACCGTGTCTTCAGATCAACTACCCAAGAGCGACTTTTTTCGCGAGCCTGTCGCCCACACAGCGCTGTCCGTCAGCCGTCAGCTGATCACACGCGAAAGCGATGTTTTGTCTATCAAAAAGTTTACACATTGAAATCTCATATCTCGTCTAGACTGAAACAAAAACTTTTTTCATTGGGTGTTTCGTGAGAGGAATTCTCAAACGAATTTTGATACATTTTATATGGAGCTTCCATATACAAGGTGTGAATACTTATATTGAGTTCACTTAAAATGCTCAGCATTACAAGCTGTCTAGGACAGGTGAAAAACTTGATTGATGCCCACATAATAAAACATTTTTCAGTGGAATTGCTTCATACAATACAGAAATGTATGTTTTATTTTCTATATTTATGACCTCATGGTATTTAATTTTATGTCTTGTCAATGATATTTTGTATATATTTTAGGATGGAACGTTCGTTCAAAGCCTGAAGCCTTCAAATTCGAAGGGGATAAGTTGTTTAAAAATTACTGGAAAGCTGTTATTTGCCAGTTGCCATAATGGTAAAATTTACGTATATATATATATATATATATATATACGTAAATTTTACCATTATTATATATATATATATATATATATATATATATATATATATACATATATATATATATATATACATATATATATATAAATGATAATCTAGAAGAGATAGGGCATATTCCTTCCAGCCTGCTTTCTAGTTCATTGTTGAGAATGAGTAGTAGTAACAGACGAAGTACATATCGGACCAAAGTAGTTTTTACACTACTTAGATTGTGAAATTAATGAATATCTAACTCTTGTAGATTTAGCACATACTTGCTTCTCCTAGAGATGCTAACTCAGTTAGAGAAACGCGCGAATGCAAATAATATCCATTCGACCTCTACGAAAAGTTTGAACTTTTACAACAAGAGTTCCAGTCTCATCATTTCTACAGAAAAATAATGTAAAACTTATTAGAAACTTGGCTAGAATGAAAACCAATACTTTCCAAACATTTTTCTGAATTGTATTGCTGTGGAGATGAGAGATGAGTACTTAGGAAAGAATAAGGTGATATTTGACATATGAATTCTAGACAACTCCATAATCAGTCATGTCTTGTGATGAAACTAATTGAGAAATGGCAATAAACTGTGATTGGCTAACGAAAGTGATTCATATTGTTGAAATTTGATATGAAGAAAGAAGCAAAAAGGTGCAAGTTTTCAATTTCATTTTCACTGCAACTTCGGCCTAATTGCTGATGTCGTTACTGAAACTCTCAGCGGCTGTAAATATCCTCAATGACAAATATGCAATCATTAGGGAAAAATACGAGAATTCAGCCTCTTCGAATACTTCTTTACTCACCTGAAGCAGTGATTCTATAACTGAAAGACCCAATCACCTTATAACCTTCATGATAACGATATTCTTGCGAATATATATTTATCCATTTTCACTTCGTCAAATAATTACCGGCAGATAGTGGAGGCAAGAGTTGGAAAGTTATTCATCAGTAAAATTCCTGATTTTTTTTTGGTTTTAATGAACAACGAAATTGAAACCTTTGGTGTAGTGTTGATTTTTTTTGTGGAGATTAATCACCCTTACACCAAACTGATATCATTGGCCCTTGAGAAAAAAAAAAAGTTTCTTCGGTTTGAGCTCCATTTTCTGCTGTATAGGATACTGTATAGTTACCCGAGTTCAAGAACACACATTCTGAGTGGTTTTCATCTGAAATATGTTCTTCAGAGCTTCATTGATTATCATTCATGAAATATTCGGAACTATAAAGATTGTTATAATACATAGACTTGTTTGGTTCGAATGACCATTCAATAGTTTTCAGATGGTTCGAGACTAATTGATAAATTCTATAACATTTCTGATTTTCGAAAATTAAACAAGAATTTCAAATGGGTTCGGTGTCCAATGCGTTGACAAAGTTATTTAATTGAATCGTCGTGGATGTAAATAATCATGTAGGAAGAATATTCCGCTTTCAATTTTTTTGTACATATTTGAATTGAACACCTAAGGATTCAAGATGGGTACGGAAATATAAAATTGATATAATAATTTATGAAGTTCATTGAACATAATGTTATTTTGCTCACTTGTTTATCGACCTTATATATTTCATCTCCACAGACTCTACTGATAAAGCATAATTCTTTGAAATTCTTTATGATTTCTGTGATAAAATTGGATTAACTCGATTCGTAGGGTTAGGATTGAAAAAACCATTTCATTTAAAATCAATATATTAGCTTCGTTTACGTCTGGGAAATTTCAATATGATGATTCTTTCGATAGATATGTAAAATGTAACACTCATCCATTAAAACCTTCAGGCATCACTTACTTTGCGATGACCGACAATTGGTTCGACATTGGCATCAACTTTTGTTTCGTTGTGATATGCACATATTTCATGCTAAAGAACATGCAGATATCTGTTTATTCGACTCGATGCCTCAGATATGTGAGATATCAGTGATAAAAATAGTTCTTGATCTATTCAAAAATAATTGCGTTGTTTTCTGTTTCAGGTGAGTCGCCTCGTTGGGAGAGAAATATGCGATAACTTATAATCGCTCAGGTAAGAGACTATAAGTAATTGTTCGCAGAGATCGCCATTGATTGCCCCCTTCCCCTCTGATAATATTTTTCTGATGGAGTGTGCGGAGATTTAATTTGAAATAGAAGTAGCATTGTGCTGGAAATTTGGACATAGCATGAAGCAGGCATATCAAATCTAAACAAAAATATAGATGAGGATCAAATTATTTACCTAAAACTGGATTTGGTTTTGGGCAATTGAATGTTGTAATTATTTCTAATCTATTAGATCAAATGTAACATATTCCATCATTTTGAAAAAACAATCCCGGAAGCGGCCGTCATCAATTTAGAATACACGTGTATTCTAAATGAACCATTACCCAACAGCTGTCAAATACGTAAAGAACGGTTTAGAATAGTAGGAGTAGAAAAACGCTTTTTTGTGAATCTGGCCGTTATTCTAGTCATTCGTAAGTTGGAGGGTGGGATCTCAATCCTGAGGAAGTTTTCCATTCGGGCGGGATGTAAATCAAATCGAATGGGACCAACTTCGTATAATTTGGATTGAATTTTGTTCAACCCTCAATTATACTTTGGTCACACACACACACACACACAACACACACAACACACACAACACACCCAACACACCCAACACACCCAACACACACAACACACACAACACACACAACACACACAACACACACAACACACACAACACACACAACACACACACACACACACATATATATATATAGATATATATATATATATATATATATATATATATATATATATATATATATATATATATATATATATATCAGACTGACAAATCTTTTTGTGACTCAAAAACCGTTTTGTGAATCAAGCTTTGGCACCAGTTTTTCCTTGGTATGCTCCGGATTCCCGGATAGCAATCAGATGGGGGTATATAGAAGTCAGACAGTAATTGTGACAACGGTAGAGTGCTGCATGGTCTCGTTTCATGAAATTCTTTATTTAACATAACTCCTATCACAATTCTTTATAGCACTGTTATTCGATTTCAATAAAAAATATGATTTTTATTATATTCTCACTCATCTGCAAGCTCACGTGAGACATTGATATTGTTGTAGCTCTGTTGTCTGTAGCATTGCCGGAGGCTTGAAAACTTCAAAAATTCGAAGTGAATGTTAATTCTTATTTCCTGTCCCTTGATTCAGAGCGCTCCGCACCCAATACCCAATAGCCGACCCTTGGCTACACAGGGCTCTGTCTCTGGGCGCACTCGGAAGAGTGTTAGATAAGGGAAAAATGAAACAACTGCCAATAATTTTAAGCCCCGGGCTTGAACCCAGAATCACTAGCTCTGTTATCAACATTGAAAGTGAAAATGGATACTTTCTTAATAGAAAATCAATCTTTTCTGGTTATTATTATGAGGGCCCTCAATAAAGCACTATCTCGGTATCTATCATATAAGCATGACAAGTTGTGGAGCCTAGTCGATTCAAGAAACATTCTGTGTGATGTTAATCGCTTACTTTCCCCTCATCGCAAATTCCTGCTATACCTCAATCCAACGCAAAAATACAAAACATTGCTGCCAACAAGGCTCTGGTAGGTTTCTGTTCGGGGATGCTTTTGCAAACACTTCGCATTCATCCAAAACCTTTGAGAGTGCCATGAAGGAGAGGGGAGCGAGACCTCCACTAGAGGTAAACGAGACATAATATGTTGGTAGAATAAAGACTATGTGCCCAAGATGGCAAGAACTTACGGCAAGTCATTCTCAGCTGGGTTAAGGGTTATCAAAACCCTTTTGACAAAAAACTATATCAACCAATACTACCCAAGTCCGTGCTACTTAATCAGGAAACGGCAAATTTTGTTCTGCAAGCATAAACGGTATCATCTCGTTCATTGAAATATTTGAGGTTCGTACACACAAAACGTGAATATGATTTTTAAGTTTTGTGTTTTGGGCTTTGTGAAGAACATATGTAGAATTTACGTGTATTCTCAAAGAGCCGTTACTAAACAGCTGTCAAATGCGGAAATAATGGTTTAAAACAGTGGGAGATGAAAAACACTTTTTCGTGTGTCTGGCCGTTGTTCGAGTCATTATATGCCTCGAGGGAGGGATTTCAATCCTGAGGAGGTTTTCCTTCCGAGATGAAGGGAGTAATGTAAATCAATTCGGATGTGGCCAATCTCGTATAAATTGGATTGAACTTCCTCAAGTCAGTCTTTTATCCTCAATTATACTTTGATCACATTTGTAGATGTTGAAAGAAATGGAGGCGATCTTCTAATTTTCACTTGCTGGCCAAAACTGAATTTCTGCTTCTTAGCACTATTCGTTTCGAACACTATATTATCTAAATACGACACCAACATCATTGTCAGAAAATACATATGGGGCTTTACAAAATCCGAAACACGATACTTGGAAATCATATTAACGTTTTGTGAGTATAAATCTCAAATATTTCTTATGATTTTCATGAACGAGATAAGACCGTTTATGCTTTCAGAAAAAAATATGCAGTTTCTTGGTCAAGTTACACTGACTTGGGTATTGGTTGATACAGTTTTTTGTCAAAATGTTTTTATAATCCTTGACCCTCTGAGAATAAGCTGCTGTAAGTTCTTGCCATTTTAGGTACAATCTCTTTCACATGTGAGCTTGCTCATAAGTGATCGATAAAATAACAATGGTACAAGAAAAATGTATGTGATACAGAGCACAAACGATGTGTATTTTGTATATTAGCTTGCTGAGTAGTGATCGAGAATATAGCGCTGCTTTAAAAATTCCATGTGATAAGAGTTATGTCAATACAGAGCTACAACAATATTATTGTCTCATGTGAGCTTGCTGATGAGTGAGAATAAAATAATAATGATAATTTTTTTCGATATCAAATAACACTGCCATATAAAATGTGATCAAAAATTTCATGAAACGAGACCGTTATTACTCTGCCGTTGTCACAATTATCTGACCTCTTCATACCTCTATTCGATTGCTATCCGGGAGTCCGGAGCATACCAAGGAAAAAGTGCCGCTCAAGGTATGATTCAAAAACGGTTTTCTGGTCACAAAAAGATTTGTAAATCTAGTATGAGCGCCTCTTATTGCGCGATTTTGAAACCAGGTAAACCCGTTACATGATAGATAAATAGCGTTTTTTTCCAATTAAATGCAGTCGGATTACAATAGATTGAACAATACAAATAAATATGGGATGGAATGTTTTTTGACTCTGAGTAACTATGAGGCAAATTTAATTAATACAATTCAGCAACTGATGAACTTTGCATCAATTTATTCCTTTAGAAATCAATCCATATATTACACAAAATTCGAATATATCATTTTTCACGCAACAGCTTATCAAAGAAAATCATGATTATGTTTGAATATATTTTCTCGGATAATGAAATACATTGTGAAGCAATAATTTATGGAGTTTCCTTTGAATTTTAGGTTCGAAAGTTGTTTTATCTCATCCGGAAGATGGTTTTATATCTTTATTCTCGAATATAGAAGACCATTTTAGGTTATGTTGTATTTATGATTAGTGGAATGAATTTCTCATCTCTAGTGAAGTAGCTTTAAATATCAGCAGATTCATTGGATATATATCTCTTTTTATCAATCAACTTGAAACTTGGTTTCAAAATTTGTTCATATTCTTTCAATGAAATTTTGTTCGATTTTACTACTCTATTTTCGACAATCATGTATTCGACTGTTTTGCCCTGAAACTTGTATCCACTATTCGAAATCTATTGTTTTAGGTCAGATTGTTTCTAATTTTTGAGAAACAGGTTTCAAAAGAGTTGATTGTATAGAGTATAGATAAATGAATCAATACCACCCAGACAGGAACATTGTCAACTACATTTGTGCAAATGTATCTTGAATCATCGAAATCTGAATGGCTTTCTTCAAAGTTTCCAGAAAGACAAATATTTGTTCTCGGAAGTTGATGGATTTTTCTGAACAATCGAATCTACACATTATAGCTCCCCATCAGGTATGTGTATCTATGAGTCAGAGGAGAGAAATATTTTGCAGCTCCGCTGAACTCAGGCCTCGGTAGGTCCACTGTGCTTTGCTATATATGCATATTCTACTACAGAGGAGATTATGAAGTAATCAGTTATTTGAAAATAGTTTTATTTTTCTGGGGACGAATTGCGTATGACTTCAGAGCACTGAGAATCTGTTGGGTCAACAACTGGGTTGTTGATCTGGATGCTTCTCGAAGCTGTTTCATAACTCCTTCGCCCTGGAAGTAAAATTCTGAGTAAAGCAATTGTAATTTGGGGTAGATTTCCTTCAGAATCGAGGATTTTCCATCAGAATTTGAAAACTCATATTTTTTCATTATTGGCTTTATTATTGATCATTATTATTGAAACTGAATACCTTATTCATGGAGAAATGGTTCCCAGTGCCTTGAGCTGTGCGGAAAAAACATTTCGTCCTTTCAAAGTAAATCTGAAATAGTTTCCGACCGCAGTAATGTTTGTATTCAATTCAGTTTTCCATGAGTGTGGTGAACATAATATAAAAACCAGAATGAGAACCAGAAAGGAAAATATTTATCATTCCTCCTATTCGTAAATGAATTTATGGCGAAAGCAAACAATGGAAATATATGGTGCATGTTCCTTCTGTTTTCCCACCGAGAGCGATAATAAAGCCAGTATTTATATTTTTCAACCAGACTCTTCAAATCAGTTATATGTTGTTGACACACATGTATTATTATTAATGAAACGGAGGAAGCGCTTGTGAACAATACGAATAATCTTATCACACACAAATTCCGTTTGTTTCAAATGACCTATCTTTTAAAGGCAATGTTTGTACATCAGAGGGGTGATTGTGACCAGAATCCATGTGTCAAGTTCTTTTGGCGAATACAACTTCATTATGTCACTTATGTAGGTAGCCAATGTATAAAGTAAAGAAATATTTATTGAGGATTAAACGACTTACCTGAAGGAAGTTCAATCCAAATTATACGAGGTTGGTCACATCCGAATAGATCACCTTGTACCTCTATGACTGAAATGCGCAAGTTGAAAGAAAGAATGATTCACGATGCCCCTATCTCACGAGTCCTCATCCGAATATCCGTCAATATACCTTGCGATGATATCGCCTTTTTGGGTCGGGATGACAGAAAAAATAATATATTGGATTTGTTTTTCTTTGAGATGGGTGGGTGTCTCTCTTTTAGGATGTGTATAATTTGGATTGAACTTCCTTCAGGTAAGTCGTTTAATCCTCAATTATACTTCGGTTGGTCCCATCCGAATAGATCACCTTGTAGATGTTTAAAGAATTATTAAAAGGCGATCAAAATTTTATTCAGACTGATCTCATACTAATGAAATAGTCTAAATGAACTGTTTATGTCATTTGATTCACCACTATAAACTAAGAATTTGATACAGACAGTATTTGAATGCTAATACAATATAATGTTGCAAAACTCAAATAACCAGAAAACTTACACTCGTTTAATGAAATTGCGGAGGTAATCCGCAAATGTACCATTTGTAATTACTGGTCTATGTAGAATTTACCAAAAGTATTTAATTTTTCGGACCAGCCTTCATTTGATCGTATGGTGTCCGTGCTCATATCGATTTGGTTGGCCACAGAAGTGGCAGCATGTCTTGTGCTGTGGCCTTTGAATTGATTAGTATCAACACCACCAAATTGCAGACTCATTTCAAGCAAACGGCTGAAGAGCTGAGGTGTAGCTGGGTGATGAGGATTTTTATAAGTTAAAATGAGAAAAAAACCTAATTGAATGTGTGCGGTTTTTTAATTGATAATCGTGGATGTCATACACAATTTACGTTTCACCGTGGAAAATATTGAAAAAAAAAATATATGTTTGTATTTGTTGCTCTCTTGGTCTTCTGTGGATAATTTGGTTCTCGGCAGTGAAGAGACAAGCACGTCTGCCCCTCAAGCGGAACACTCGGGTTCAACTTCCCATCGAGCTTCCGTGCTGGGACTCACACGCCAAGAGGCAAAAGGCCTCGTCAATATGTTTTCTGCGGAAGATTCGACCTCTGAAGGGCGACACTCGTCAACCGGTAAACGATTTTCTTTTTATTTATTTATTTTTTTTTTGTACTGATTATATAATAAAAATGCTACTCATTCTGATTCTGAATCATATTTTTACGCTTCAGCAAGCTTTAGAGCAACCATAACAATAAGTTTGTGATATATTTTTCAAAATGAGGTTTTCCGATTTTTCTAATTTGGTTAACACTCGGTAAGGGTCCCAGATTTTCTCATATCGGGAAAAAAGTGGATCGTATTTTGAAAATAATCCTCTAAAACATTTCCATTGTATCATAGTTACAGGCATGAGATATCAGATTTCAAGCTGATCTATGTAATTTTCTAGTACTATAATTTTTACCTAGCTGCATCAATGGGCGATCTACCTTATCCACATCTCCTTCACAAATATCGACCAATGAGATGAAAATAAATTGTATGGTTTCATCGTATTTGCAATCAGTGATGCCATCAGAATCGCTGAAAGTTCACCCCTCAGTTTTTCTCTTGGAAAATGGATGCCAGACAAAATCGGTTCACCCAGGGAAAGATGGCACCACAGTGGATGTAGGTGCTTAAACGAAACTGAAAAAATTATATATTGTGGTTCAAAATACAATATAATGGAATTCAAAATTGATATCAATTTGTGGAAACCAAGTTTGGGACTGCGATAACAGAAACACAAAACATGTTACTTTGTCCCCTTCGATCATTTTCAATATTCTAGGAAAATGTGGAAGTGGTGATGATTGGGAAAACACAAATTTTTGTGTCAGACCAAGTTAATGTAATGCATCAGTTGCATAACTTATGGGGTTTGGCTGTAAAAATAAAAATGTATTACCCTATGTGTTAGAGTAGTTAGTAAACAGATCAACTTCAGGTTATCGAAATTTTTGGCTCGCTCTTGGAAGGCGTATTCTCGATATTGCATTCCGAAGGTGACACATCATGGACTTTAATCTGCTATAAACTCATATTTCGAATTTATTTATGAGACGAACATCACTAGTTGATAATTTTATATATATATTATATATACATATATATACACACACACATATATATATATATATATATATATATATATATATATATATATATATATATATATATATATATATATATATATATGCTGGCTGGAACTTCCGGTTGATCCGCGTCTGGAAAGATTTACTTGTCTACGTTTCGACTCCCATTTCGGAGCCATTTTCAAGACTTAGTGACCTTGCGTCTAGGTCTGAGTTGTCTCACTAGCTGGCTATCATCACTGGAGATCGAGGATAGAAGGTTGGTGGGATTTAAGGGTTCATTAGTAGTTATGGCAGGATCAGGTATCGGACGGTCGATGGGAGGTTCGAACGGATTGGTTCCCAAGTCGGAGTGAATAGAAGTATGTCGGACCAAAAGTGGTTTCCAGGTATTGGGGAGTCTTTGAGAATCGTCGCGTTTATTGAGACAGTTGGGACGTTTTTCGATTTCAATGGCTTCACGGGTAATTCTGGTTTGGAGGGTTTTGGCTGTGGCAACGGTTTTGGTGTTTTTGAAATCTATTTTGTGGCCTGTTTCTAGATGATGTTGGAATAATGCTGAGTTTGTGTCAGAATTACGGACTGCTAGTTCGTGTTCATATGCTCTACAGGACACTCGTCGGTTGGTCTGGCCGATGTATGTTCTGGGACAGTTAGAGCATGGTATTTCATATATTCCTTGGGTTTCATTGGGGATTGTGTCTTTGGGTGTTCGAAGGTAGGTGGATATTTGGTTGTTGGCTGTGAAAAAACGCGACGATTCTCAAAGACTCCCCAATACCTGGAAACCACTTTTGGTCCGACATACTTCTATTCACTCCGACTTGGGAACCAATCCGTTCGAACCTCCCATCGACCGTCCGATACCTGATCCTGCCATAACTACTAATGAACCCTTAAATCCCACCAACCTTCTATCCTCGATCTCCAGTGATGATAGCCAGCTAGTGAGACAACTCAGACCTAGACGCAAGGTCACTAAGTCTTGAAAATGGCTCCGAAATGGGAGTCGAAACGTAGACAAGTAAATCTTTCCAGACGCGGATCAACCGGAAGTTCCAGCCAGCACATTTCTGACCGCGGAAGCCTAGCCGATCAAATATATATATATATATATATATATATATATATATATAATAATAATAATAAAGCGGCTTTATTGAACAAATAAATACATAAGCAATGAATTATATAGCATTACAGAAGAGTTGTTTATCACAATTGGCGAAGTCTAGCTGAAGCTACTCATACTCAACCAATATGATATCTTCTAAATAATCTAATAATATAGATGAGTTATTACAATATATGCACATATAAACACTCACAAATCACTTCCTCACTATATTTCCTGACAATCCCCACCCCCAGTGTCCCCCCGCCCCTCACACCCGCGGTCACTTCTTGATTACAAAGTATAATTCACTGTTTCATAAACAATTGTTTTTTAAATTTGTACTTGAATTTATTAATATTCATTATTTTGAACTGCTCATTCGAAAGATTGTAAAGTTTGATGGCATTATATAGAATATATATATATATATATATATATATATATATATATATATATATATATATATATATATATATATATATATATATATATACATACATATATACACATACACACATATACATATATATTCTCCACCAGAAAACTCAAGTTCCTGAATATCCGTCTGCAAGGTTATACATCGGTGCCCCTTAAATAATTTTGTAGACGGCCACCTATATTCAACCACAAGGCAAACCGAAATCAAGTATCAAATGAATTCATTTTCCATTAATATTGAATCGTAATGATACCTCAAATCTGTTGGATGTTTCCTGAACACTCCATCTTGGTAATACTAATTGAAAAAGATGTCTAAATAGCTACAGATACAAAAAATTCTTGAACTCAAAAAAATATATAACCGTTTCTGAGATTTTTGCCGTAGAATGATCTACAAAGTAGATTGCCCCTGCCGATGATCAATGATCAGAAATAATTGTCAGTCTCAGTTGTTTCCAATTATACGTCCACTCACGTCTTTGGTTCCGTTCTAAAACGTGACAAAATATGAAAAACAAACTTACTTACGACGAGTAAGAACAGAGTTTGTCCTCGAGTGTTTTTAGGTTCCTCGTTGTCGTTCTCTTGTGCTTGTGTCAGATAGGTACACCACTGCAGTGCGAAATCATCCTGGATGTCACTACCGTAAAACTTTGCTTCAGTCGGATCATCTCCCAGTATAGTAGTAACAGCGTTATCACTACGGAAAGATTCACTGTGGTGGCAGAAAATTCCGATGTCAAATCTGAAGACGGACCTGCGTCAACCAAAGGGGAATTGTCTTTGGGCGCGAGACACTCGGCTGGCACAACTCAAAAAGTATGCAGGGCAGAAAACGGCCTAGGATGACGAATAAAGTTAAGCCGTATGTTGATCTACAAAGTAGATTGCCCCTGCCGATGATCAATGATCAGAAATCATTGTCAGTCTCATCTATTTCCAATTATATGTCCACTCATTCCGTTGGTTTTCCTAAAACACGACAAAAAACATTAAAAACAATCTTACTTACTTAACGAGTGGGAACGGAGTTTTTCCTCGAGTTTCCGTAGTGTTCGCCAAATTTCTATGTTGTTTTCACTGAGCATCGTTTGTTTTGTGTCCCATAGTACATATGGAAAATTTTCGTCAATTCACTTATTTAAACTAATTTACACTTTCGAACTTATCACATTCAGCGCAAGAAGTATATTGACGGATATTCGGGTGAGGACTCGTGAGATAGGGGCATCGTGAATCATTCTTTCTTTCAACTTGCGCATTTCAGTCATAGAGGTACTACTACAAGGTGATCTATTCGGATGGGACCAACCGAAGTATAATTTGACTTGTATTTTCCACTAGGAATTCTGATCGCTTATTTTCAAAACCTAAAACGTTCAATACATCCCTTTTCCGCTTCGAAATTTGAAAAAAGAAACAATTAATGGATTCTTTCACATTTGTTTCAAACCTGGATACACTTTAGTCCGGATTGGAAGAACAGAAGCTCGCTATCAAGAAATCTCTTATTAATCTTGGATCTGATATGCTTCAATTGCCAAAAACTGTTCACTTCATTCGATTCACAAAAACTCAACTGATATCGCAGACTCACTCTTGGAGTATAAAATTCCACCTCAAGAAATGCTTGAATGCCTGATAATTATCTAATTTTCAAAGACCGTGATTTTGCAAATTTCTCAGAATAGTTTCAGTATGCTGGATTAGAAGCATATATATCGATATGATGAAGAGTGTTCATGCTTCATGAGTACATTTATGAGTCTTGGTATTCATATTTTCAGGTACAAATCAACTTCAAATTTCAGTTAGTTTCTTTCGATACTTTAAATACATTGATCACAACCCCAAGAAGGGTTAGTTGACATTTCAATTCGACTGCAGAGCAGAACGTACACCATATATGATAATTGATACTAAACATTCATAACTCATTACATTGGTTGCTGAATACTGGATTCAACTGAAATATAAAAAGCAGCTGTCAAACATGTTATGTTATACATATCTGATGTGAAATAAGAATAGATTACAACTTATTTTATCTCGAAGTTGAGGGAAAAATTTTATTGAACAGGTCTGAATTGAAATAAGACATGAAATGGTTTCCACTGCCTTGAGCTGTGTGAGAAAAACATTTCGTGTCAATCTGAAATAGTTTCAGTCCGCAGTAATGTTTGTGTTCAATTGAGTTTTTCCATGAGGTCAGATAACATAATATAAAAAACCCAGAGAACCAGAAAGGAAAATATTTATAATTCCTTCTGTTCGTGAATAAATTTATGGCGAAAGCAAACAACGAGAATTTATGGTGCGTGTTCCTTCTGTTTTCCCACTGAGAGCGATAATCATGTCAATATTTATATTTGCAACCAGACTCTTCGAATCAGCTATATGTTGTTGACACACGTGTATTATAGCTTCAATATCATCTTGTGGTTTAGTGACCCATAATACCTCCTTAGGGAATTTTTCCAGTGGAATATTCATTCAGCACTTCGGGCACTGGTTACCTTTGAAATCAAGTGTGCAAAAAGCACTATGGAATCCTGATTCTGTACATGAAATATAGGTCACGGCATCGCTGAGTTCATGTTACAATTGACATGAATCATTATATTAGATAACCGAAAAAGTTTTCATAGTAGTCATTGGAAGAAATGTATTGTTGTGATATATACGAAAGTGCCAAGTATAATCGGTGCTCTTTTAATTCAATTCATAATTTCATCAAGAATTCAGTTCGTCCCCCATTGCAAAAAGTTTTTATCTGCAATTCCACGATATCATCTGCCAATATAAAACCACATTATTTGAATTGGCAATTTGCTGCAGTCCACGATCGTAAATTTTAAAAATATCTCATCCATCGATAAAAATTGAATTTCATATTAGCCATTTTAAATTATGGTACGGAGGAATGGGTCATAAATCAACTAGGAAGTGAAGCGTGTCAATAACATTTAACGAAGTGTGTTGAAATTTGAAAGTGGCGTGAAGCATGAGTAGCCGTTTTTAAGAGTTGATGAAGTTGCAAAAAATAATTGATTAGTCACTTTTATGGTCCATTTCCAACAATGGAGCTGTTAGGTCGAGTGAACTTCCATCATCCTCAGAAAATGATAAGGAAAATGTTGAAGTAATAGTTAACTCCGCCTACCTCTATCCAAAGTATACATTTTCTGGTATCATTACAGAATCGCACTTTTCCTCCCTAGGGAAAAAAGTAAAAGTGACGTCATGGTACGTCATCAATGAATTAACTCATCCGGCATTGACGACCTGAATTATATTCTATATAAGTATATTTATCAATAGAACACTTTGTATTTTGCAAAATGATAGAAATCAGTGAAGAAGTTAAGATATTTTCGATAGGTAAATATATCAATAAAATGAAAGTTAAACGGCGAATATTATAAAAGAGCTACAGCAGTACGCTAAGTTCATGATTTTGCAGAAATTGCCTGTGAGTCCCGGTAGCGCATCAAGTTGGTGCACCGGTCATTGTTGTTTATGATAGGCTTCTAGGTGTTTGGTACGAATTCCGGTGTCGACAGCTTTTTTTCTTCATTTTGTAGGTACTCCTCATTTTCTAAACTCTAACATCTTCTTGGTTTCAGTTCTTTCATGAATTTTGTTTGTTAGTTTCATCAATGAAATATTTGAACATGACTAGTTATTTGAGAGAGGTAGAAAAACAATATGTATAGTATGGGGGTCCAGTGCCTTTTCCTCCTCTGAATTATTTCTGCCCTCTGCTACGCATCGGTAAACTTCATCTTTGGATGAATACAAATAGCTATTTATGTATCAAGGAAATGAAGCAGATGTTCATGTCTTGAAAACGACTATCTCACGAAGCTGAGTTCTTCCGACACATGCCCGTGAGAGCCACAAAGAAAACTTTATGCCTGCACGGACATAAACATAGATTCTTGAAAAAGCTGTTTTATTGCAGAACACGTATCGTGATTAGATTAACCTATTCATAGGGAAACTCCCCTGAGAATCATTAGTGGTATCATGGTGATCACATCAGCAGTTTTCTAAAAGTCTTCGACATTTCAAATGAGATCAAACCTGTTATTGCAATTGAAATAACTATTTTCATAAACAATCATTAATTAGGCTTCACTATTTCACGAAATTCCTTTTCATGCTCAATGTTGATGGACATTCCTCATTCAGTTCTCGAGTGTATTATCATCTATTTTTTCTTCAACAATTCCGAATTGAACGTAAGAATATAAGTTTGATGAAAATCCATTCTAGAATATTAATGCTGAATAATGAAGATGATATTCGTTAATCAGTGTTCGGTTATTGGAATTTATAACTTGGATCGATGCAATCATTGCTGAATAACCACGTATGTGGGAACTTGGGTACTATAGTCGGAATCGGTCTTATCGTGCGGGTTCAAAGGTCAGCGAGCATATGAATTAAATTGAAAAACCTAGTGGAAACCAAAATGTTTTGTTATCATTTATTAAGCTATATTTTCACGATGTCATTCATTTAGCACGGAAATCGGTTGTGCAATGTTACTGGAATGAACAGTACAGTTGTGAAAGCAGTTACTCGCAGCGATATTTTTTGAACTGCTTCAGCACCTTTCTTACCTCCTTTACACCACGGATAATGGAGTATACGGTCGTCGCATGCCACGTCATTGTAGTTTTCATGTCAGTGAGTAACCAATCAGAAAACAAGATGTGAGCCGATGTGAAGTTTAACAAATGACAACGGCTGACATCATATTTTCTGATTGGTTAGGTTAGGTTAGGTCAAAAGTGAGTGGGTCTGTTCGGCCCTCCACTGCAACCAACAAGGGTTTATTGTGGCTTACACCTATTCAAACTCGACCAAATAAACCCAGCTTCTTAACGAAGCCGATTAGTTTGTATGGTGAGTGATCTTTCAGGTCAGATGGTAAGAGTGAAACCTTGCCAAACTCTGAAAACCTGATTCGGTCCGCAGCGGGGCAGGCACAAATTATGTGCTCTGCTGTTTCATCATTTTCCAGACAGAGACGACACAGGCTGTCTTCTGACAGTCCAATTCTCTGCATATGATGATTCAAATGACAGTGACCTGTGAGAAGGCCAGTTAGACATCGTAGTTCGTCCCTACTGTAGTCCAACAACTGTTTGGTTTCCGACTTCGAAGGGTGAATAAACGCCTTGGAATGAGCCAATCCTGGAAGATTTTGCCAGAAGTCCATAAATCTTCTCGCCATCCAGGTATTTAATGTTTGTTTGGCAAAGCCTAAGGCGATGCCAATGACAGGTTCTGGTCCGATGAAGCTGCTTGCAGCACCCTCCTTTGCAAGGGAGTCAGCAGCTTCATTGCCTTCCAGGCCAGTATGGCCCGGAATCCAGACCAGAGACAATTTGTTAAATCTTCCTATTGAGGAGAGTCGTTTTTGGCAATTTGTTACCAGTTTGGACGTTGATCGGTAAGAGCCAATGGCTTTCAGCGCCGCTTGACTGTCCGAGAATATTTTTATTGACTTGTGTGTGAGGTTGGATTCTGCCAATCTCTCCGCACACAATTCAATAGCATAAATTTCCGCTTGAAATACGGTTGCATAGGTCCCTAGGCAGGTTGATATCTCTGTCCTGGGTTTGCGACTGAAAACACCTGCACCGGAACCAGAAGGTGTTTTTGATCCATCTGTGAACCAACAACTATCTGCTCTCAGTATTTCCTTCTCCTGGAGGATCCAGTCCTCTCCCCTCGGGAAAAGAACTGTATAAGGCAGTTCATACTTCACAGTTGTAGTCATAATGTCAGAGGTCATTCCCAGAATGCTGTGACTTCTAGTGTCAGCCAGCAGTAGTGTCTAGTATACTCTGCATTAGATTGTTTTGTGCAATTAGCGATGTGCACAAGTCTATATGCAGTCCATCTAGCCTCTCTCTCCAGAAAAATGTGGAGAGGAGGTAGATCTAGAAGGATCTCCATGGCCGCTGACGGTGTGGTACTGATCTGATTGGTTACTTAATGACATGCAAACTACAATGACGTGGCATGCAGCGACCGTATACTCTATTATCCGTACCTCTACAGTATTCATAAAAAACTCTGTGGATGGAAATAGTTTTATAATCAAGAGAAAACAATAAAATAGAATTTATGTTAACAAGAGAAACTCAGAAACACTCATTGTCACTAATTGGATCATCCCTTTCGGAATTGTTTTCAAATGGAACTATGATTACAGGTGCCACTCCGATATCAAGTAGGTGTTCTCGATTCCACCAATCCCATATCAATTTTTTCGGTATGTTCAACCGATTTCTACCAATATTCCTCCGTAATGTGGTCTAGTGCAGCCTTCCAAACCATCTCCACTTCATCGGATTTAAGGCCGCCACCCACATGCCTCTCATAGTATGATTTAGCCCCAGCCCATATCAGTTCTATTGCATTGAACTGGCAATGATATGGTGGTAGCCGTAATACCTCATGGACATGCTCAATATCTCATCCGCGGCATAAATTGTATCTTTTTTAATGGATTTTGCAATCGAAAGAAGTTCCGATTTCAACACATTTTGCAACACATTTTGCTTATGTGATTCTAGCCGATCATAGTTTTTATTTTTTCGCCAAGAAGAATTAGGCTGTTTATTTAATATTCTTGGATGGTAAGATGTAAGATGCATTGTCCAGAATAATAAAAGACGGTTCTTCTAAATTTGGTATCAACCGTTCTTTAAGCCACTTTTCAAACATGTCACAACTCATGTTATCATTCATGATAATCTAAACTTTTTGACTGTGAAGAAAATATCAAACTTGCTTGTGGAACGAAGCCTTCTGACGAATCGGCATGTAATATAATGTACCGTTTTCCCGGGCCGCATCCTCTTTTTCTCCTAACACTCTTCACGGACTCATCCTGCCATGATTTTGACTCATTACCATTCGAAAATATCCACGTTTCATCTAAAAACACAGCTCTTCTCAATTTTGAATTGTAATTTTCTGTGTATTTTTTCAAAAACTGAACACGTTGTCTTACAATTCGAGGCATTTCGCATGAATACCTTCGGTTACAATCTTTTTTGAAGCGAAAACCCAAGTTTTCAATCAATTTTGACAATGCATTGAGTCCAATTTCCAAAACACCTCGCTCCATCAGAGCATCCTCCAAAACTGGAAGCGTCACGTTTATTTTCAATTTATATAAATCATAAATTACATTACGTACTTCCATTTTTATACCGTCACTGAGATCTTCAGTCTTTGTTTTTTTTTCTTACATTTTTTGGAAATCTTGGGGATTATATTATTAGTTTTCTCGACACAATTTTCTGAACAGATTTCAAACTTACTCCCAGTGTCAAGACTTCTAGGTGTGGGTGTCAGATGTTACTGGAGTTTTTCACATTTAATGGGTTCTTCTAGAATATGAGTATGATGAATGGTAAGTTGAACGCTACTGTAAATATACTCATTCCATGATACCAGAAGAAGCTGATATTTTTCGACAACCATTAGGAAAAGTATTGTTGTCCACCCGAGTTTTGGTAAAGAATAGGAATCTTTCATACACTAATGCGTAATGCGGATATGTATGTGTATCATTGTTTTCAAAGCATTTATTATCGATCAATTACCCTGAAATAGAATTGATATATGTCGCACTGAATGCACGTTTCGCCAACAGAGATCATCAACTTCGGGAGAAGAAAAAACTGATGATTATCAATTTTATTTTCCTGGAGATCTGAAGTACGAGGAATGCGCATCAACTGCGTGTAATATCGGTAAGGTATAATAGAACATTTTTAATTTTTCACCCAAGGTAGAAAAACAAGCTTTCACATAACAATGGAAGCTGATGCCGAATTCATTTATCGATCTCAACTGAAAATCAAATGGGAAACTATGAATGAAAAAAATTTGATGAATGATGTGGGTATGATACAAGATATAAATTGGATACATACATCAGGCATCAAACACCACGGAAAATGACTTTGAAAACGTCACACATCGGAATAATGTTTTATGCTTTCCCTTCAGTGGGAAAATAAAACTTTACAGAATATTTTGTAGGACTACGGAACCCTGAACGGGAAACAACAAATGATAGAATCTTGTCTCCAGATAGAACACACCAGACTGAGGGCGGACTGGGTGAACGCATTATGCGAATCCACTTTTAATGAATAATGCATAACTAGAAATAGGGCACTGTTTGAGTATCATTATCCTGTGGTGGTTGGATTCTTTTTTTGAGTTGCCATAATCTGAAAAGAATAAGAATCATTGGAATCCATACAAATGTAGAAGGATAGTTTTCTCATCTACCTCAAAAATTGCTGCGTTAAGAATACTTCATATATAATTGAAAAATCAGAACAAATGGAAATATAAGATGGAGACATGTTGGTGAGTTTGAATGTGAAAAGTCTGTTTAATAGCGTAGCTATCAACAAAATTGTCTGGTACAAATAGGAGAATGATGGAAATCTGATCAATAGAACGGAATCGAATGTAGATGCCATGATAGACATCTTGAAACTATGAACAGAAATAGTATATTGTTCACCAGATAGGATCATCCTTCTTACATTCCTGTGACTGTGAAGATTGCTAAGTCGAGGAGCACGATTCCAGAAATGATTCTTTCCCTACGAGGTGAACATACCATTTATCCGCAAATCGTTTGAAATTCGAGAGAAATTAATTATTTTTGAAAAATTCGCCAATAATTTGTTTCGCAAATTAATAGTGCTTTGAAATTTGTGATAAAATCACTTGCGTTACTATGTACTATATAACTATATAGTGGAGCGCCCTGATATTTGTACCTCGGAATCCAGAGCAGACCACTGGATCTTCATAAAAGCCGTTGGACTGCATTTTTCAAATATCAAATGAGAAAATTGAAAAACCAAAAATGTGCGATTTTGATTAAACTAATTGTTAACAGCAATTTATTGAAAATTGAGGCCAAGGGAACGAAGTTGGAGCAGAGAAATATACCAAATAAGTACCGATTGCATAGTAACTTCAATGTGAATTCATTCAAATTCCGAAAAAAATGAATTACAGCAAAAAATATCATCAAGAACTGAATACAGTGGATTTCTTCAATGTCTTCCCCCTTTTATATTTTCAACGAGTCGACTCATACAATCGAAAGTTGGGATTATGAAATTGATGCAAGAATACTATATCTTGGAGTTGAATTGACAGATGAAAATTACAAGATGGCGCATGTGGGTCATCTGAGAAAAATTAAATGTTGAGGGAGTTTTGTGACACATCCTTTTGAAGCTGCGGACGAAAACTGTACAACTCTAGAATACAATTCTTTTTCAATTTTCATGCCTTACGACACTCCACCAGTAAATGAAAACCATTTTCTTCCAGTAAGAAAATATCATGTCCTTACAGTAAAAAAAAATCCTTTTCCTTTAAGAAGTTATGTCTGAAATGTTGACATTTCCTAGCGATTTGCGGAAAAACATAGTTTCAATTCAAGAACGACTCTTTTCTTCTCCCAAATTTGATATTTTATATATTGGTCAAACGTCTAGATCTCTTGAAGAGCGAGCCACAATCGTCCCACAAAAGTGTCCTCAAAAATGGATTAGGATTGAAAAAAACGTTAGAGTTATGGAACAAAATGAATCTGAGAAGTTTTTAGTAGCAATGTGGTTCATCTCTCGAAACCTGATACAACAAACGAGACGGCTTACGAAGATTTTCCAATTCCTGGATACCATTACTGTCCCATCAATCAAATCTTTGGTCCGATAACATTTTCCACACCGTCGGACTCTCATGGTTGTAAATACAAAACCTCCATCAACACAACCTCAGTCTTCACTCTGTTATGATGAGGGTTGAGGATGGACGAAATGTATATATGGGCAAGCAAAAACGAAACAAGGTCGATATTTCATATTTATCGGTTGCAAAAAATTCGCTCTAATCCTAAAATCTCTAATGGGAACAGGGTGCATGTGATAAGGCGTTTTGAAGGTCATCGAATTCTCTTTCCGACTTCTCTTGGATTTGATGGAGTAGTTCTCGAGAAAACAAGTTTAGAACAATCATCAGTTGAGAATTGTTAGAAGATACTGTCGATCCCGCGTTAACAGAAATTTTTGAAAATAATGACCGTTACAGTGCGGATAATTTGAAATTTCCTTAAGATGGGGTACCTCCTTACTATTTCCTTGCGGTTCGTCAGTATCTAATTGAAACCTCTCCTGGGAGATGCATCGGCCGAAGAGGAGCAAAGGTGTGGCCCGCAAGGTCACCAGATTTAGGTCCGTTTGATTTTTTCTGTAGGGTAACTCGAAGAGTATCATCAATGATTTATGTCAACGGATCATTGATGAATGTCGGAATATTACACCTGCAATGCTTCAGAACATCCGCATTCGTTTTCAACAAATTCTCTGTTACTGGATGGAAGCAGGAGGCCAACATTTCAAACAATTGTTGAGATAAAAACTTTTTTTCTCAAAGAATGGCCAAGGAAACAATTCAAGTTGAAAGTAGATACGATATAATGTCAATGTTGACTTTATACTTTAAACAATGATTTTTCGAGAACTACTGCATGAAATTAAAAACCTAAAGAACGTCAGAAAGAGAACTCGATGACCTCCAAAATGCGGTATCCCATGCAACATAATTCCATTAAAGATTTAAGGGTTGGAGCTAACCCCTCCGAGGGCTTGAAGTGACAAAGTTGAGAATATGTGTAAAAGATGTCCACCTTGCAATAAAAATCGACGGATCCGAGCAAATGATAAATATGAAATATTGATCCTGTTTTCGCTGGGCCACCCTGTGTAGTAGTATAGATTGAATGCTTGAAATAGAACATCTTGTTCTTCGTATTTTTTTATATTGTAACCTATCAAAATCTGAAAGAATCAAGAATAAATATTGAATTCTATTCAAGTGTAGTGAGGTAGATTTTCAAGCTACCCCAGGAAGTTGCTGCTTTTATCAAAAACAGTTCCTCCTAAATTAACTACATCCTATTAGTCAGCAACTTCCTAAGCGCTGTTGACCCTTCGGAAAACAAACCTGTTTGCTTTTTCAAAACTTATCGCAAATTAACGTTATACGGCAAGTTTCTGACGTAGTTAATTTAGGAGGAACTGTTTTCGATTAATGCAGCAACTTCCTGGGGGAGCCATTTCATATTTATCGTTCGCAGACAAAACATGCTCGGACCCGTCGATTCTCATTGCAAGGAGAATATCTTTTGTACATATTCTCAACTTTGTCGCTTCAAGACTGTCGTAGGGGTTAGCTCCAACCCATCAATCTTCAATGGAATTGGGGTGAATGTGATACCGCATTTTGATGGTCATCGAAATCTCTTTCTGACGCTTCATAGTTTTTTTAATTTGATGCAGTAGTTTTCGAGCAATCATTGTTAATATAGTAATGAGTCAACATTGACATTAATTCGTATCTACTTTCAACCCGAATGGTTAGAATTATTTTCATGGCAATTAAAAAAAAAAGTTTTTTGAAGTGTCTGACATATAGAAGAGGCAGATGTGTTCCAGAAAGATTAATTCAAATATGTGGCAACTCTTTCATTTTTCATTCCAACAAGTGTCTGGTTGAGTTTTATTATTGTTACTCTTCAAGTGACCATAGAGAAAAAATCAAACGGGCTTAAATCTAGCGACCTTGCGGGCCACTCCACTGCTCCTCTTCGGCCAATCCATCTCTCAGGGAACGTTCCATTTAGATACTGACGAACAGCAAGGAATTAGTGAGGTGGTGCCCCATTTTACGGAAATGTCAAGTCATTCGCACTGTAACGGTCATTATTTTCAATAATTTCTGTTAGAGCAGGATATACAGTATCTTCTAACAATTCCAAGTACATTGGTCCTGGTCTTAGATAAAATTCGTACTACCTACACGATGATGAATACTGATGAAAGAGAAAGAAGAGTAACTTTAGATTCTCAACTGATGATTGTTCTGAAATTGTTTCCTCGAGAAATACTGCAACAAATTATAAAAACTAGAATCCCATATACGCCCATGTCATGTCTTTTGACACGCTAGCAGTAGTATTCAAAGGGAATAACAATTTTCTATTTCCACTCTCTATTCGAGTTCCGAAATTGTTTTTTGAGAAACCAATAGGACTAAACATTTCATTGTTATTTTCACTAGACAGTCAACATAATTGTTACGCGTGTTTCAGTATACGATAGCTTCTTCAGGCCTGTTATAGTAAACAGAATAGCTCCAAGTGGTTTCTATTATAACATGTCTGAAAAAGCTATTGAGTCGTGAAGGGGTTTTATGAACTGTCTAGTGAGACAAAATGGTTAAGGCTTTCGCGGCCGAGGTTATTAGTATAACTACTTCTCTTCGGGCTTGAAGGCCGTCGTTCTTCGGAATTTCTTCCTGACGTTTCGCTAGCGCGAGTGGCCAGCTTCTTCAGAGGCTTATTCATCTCCGATGACTAAACAGTTCGATTTCTCAAGGCGTATTTATATTGATGCAGGTAGTCTGGAGTGTTAATTACTTCTGTCGGGTTCGGGGAATAATCATCATTACTAGTTGCCGCACTACCTGCTGTGATTTCATTAGTTATTCTTGTTTTCTTCAGAATCGGATTCCAAATTCTGTTTTAACAGAAAGGAAGAAGCGTTGACTCTAAATTCTGTCGCTTTCCATCTTCCGGCCTCCGTTAACGACCTTGTTTTACAGTTGAATTCTGAGGAAATTTCAATGATGAATATGAAAGGACTAAAACCTGTTGGTGAGATAATTTTGTACCACAATTTCCCTTCATCCATAAATGAAATTAAAGTTTTTCAACTGTACCTGAACAAATGAAATGTACTCAGAAGGAAAATCCTGAATCATATCAATACCTGGGAAATCTTGTATAATGAAAGTGGCAGTATGATGTTGTTCTTGAATTTTATTTCTGGAATCGGAATCACTTCGCAATATTAAAATGCTTGTTTCTCCATAACACATTATTCGATTTAAGTAGACACCGACTGATGTACATTTGGCAAAAATTGTTACCACAATGACTTCAGTTATACTTGATTGAAATTCTCAGCAGGTACATCATAAATGAAAGCCTTTGTTTCTACCTTGAAATGCTGACCATTTTATGAAATTCCATCATTAATAATAGTGGTAGCCTCATCTATAAATGACTCTAGAAAAAGGTTAGCACTGCTGGGTTTATCATTTCCATGATAGAGCCCTATTATATATGTACATCACTCATAACACCAAATAATTCACACAGTATAAGATAACACTGATTAGAAGAACTTTCTGTTAGAGGTAAACCATCAATATTCCCAGAAAATTCTACATAATTCTGCTTTAATTGATCTAAGTGGATACTAAGCCACTTTTCAATGCAGTTTTGAAAACCAAAGTGGAAATACTCTCCAGGTTGTACACTTTTCAACCCTTCGATTCTCTCAGTTCTCAACAATGTTCGTGCATCCAAAAATAATTCAGGATGCAAAGGATACAAAATATGTAAAAGAGAGGTCAGAGCCAACTGAGTGATATTGTTGTTTATTGATCATTCTCCCAATTGCGAACTAAGGAATTTTTCAAATTCACCAAGAATGGTTTAATGGGGTACAGGGTCTTGTAGTAGAAAAAGATCATAATTATCTGTATCAGTCTGTTCTCGGAATCTGATTCATGTGATGGAAGATAGAATGCTGCAATCTATAGGACCATCTAATTCAGAAGAAATCGATACATTCAATTTGTCATAAGTTGAATTAGATATCTGAGATTCAGCTTCAGCTGAAGAGTTTTCCAAATGTTCACTCACAGACTTTTACATTTTTTTTTCTGAGGAAGCAGTCCACGAGGAACGCAAACTTTCTCTAACCGCAACCGTTGATAAACCTAATTTTCTTTAATTCATTCTATCCAACCGCTCTTTTCTTGATACATGTTTGAGAATCATGTGTTATATTCTTCTATTCATTAATCGAAAAAGATCCAAACATCACGAATGGATTTCCTCATCAGAACTTCACCAATTTTTGAAGATGTTTGTAAAATACACCCAATCATAGCATTTGTCTGGAGAAAGCAAATCTTCGATCCCTGAAACTCTGAGAAAGCTATCTCTTTTTGTTGATGGAGATGGTATCTTGTGAGTTGGGTTGAGATTGAGGCATGCTCCAATTTCACCTGACCGCAAACTTCCTGCATTTCTTCCAAACAGAACCCGACTCACTGATTTGATGATTGAAAATACCCATTTGAAATATTTCCATGCTGGTATCCAAACTACTTACCGTCTCATCGCCTAAGAATATTCTAAATGTATAGAATGTTTTAGTATGAACGATTCAATGGTCCTAACCCCTGGTTATTTCCTCACAGTGGAAATTCTAACCGCACCCTCGGACCCAGATATTTCCTTTAAATCGCCTTTCACGATGGCAAATTCTATCCGGAATGCACCAGAAATTTTGGAATAGGAGGTCGAAAGAATAACTCCACACTTCACATCGAAAATCCAAGTGGTTTGATAAAAGTAACAACCATCCTATCAAGAGTGGAGGTTTAGTGCTGTAGTAATGGATCGTCCTCACATTTGTGAAGGTCTTTTATGTAATTTATGTTATATATATCATTGATCATCAATTCAGGTGTATAGATCATTGGGCGCGGGCGTTTTCTCAAGTATTGTAGCACTCCTTGGCGATGCGAATCAAAGAGATACCTGCCAACAGTACTTCCTGGTCAGCTGTTGTATCCGAAATCCGAATCCCACCTGCGTCGATCGGTATATGACTGTAGAAGACCTGATGGAACTACTCTCATACCTTGGTCTAGAGGTCGAGCCATGGTATGGGATGTTACTTGTGTGGATGTGTTCGCAGAATCGAATTTTGAACATTCTTTAACCGCACCTAGAAAGTTAGCTGAAATTGCTGAGGAAAGAGAACTTTCTAAATACAGTGAATATAGGAACAATTATATAGTAAAACCCTTGGCATTCAATACGCTCGGTGGATTTGGTTCAACCTGTCTTGAAACTATAAAAGAAATAAAAAGGAAAATAGAAGAGAACACTGGTGAAAACAAACCCACAACATATTTGATGCAACGTCTCTCCATAGAAATAGTTCGGGGCAATGCCGCATCCATTCTTGGCACAATGCTCGACATCAGGTTCTAGAAGAAATTTTTGACATGTGATTTTTTTCCTTTACTTTTTCTCTTCAATATGGTCTATAAATATTGTTTATATTGAAACAAAAAGACTTGAAAAATACATAAAAACAATGTGAATTGCTCGAGAGCTGAATAAGGGCGATCGACAATCTCGTAAGAGCGCCCTGTGTGAGTGACTAGCATAACTCGTAGTCTGCGGAGGCTGCAAGAGTGCTGGTCATGTACATTTTCCACTCTATTTAGTTGAATGTATCGATAATGGAATGAATATGGCTCCGCGCCTCGTCCTATGAATCCTGTCATAATACCGACTCAGAATGGAGCTTCAAGGAGTAGAGGTAAGACGAGAAGGGACAAGCGTACCATCTACAATCTAGCACACCTGCGTTGCCTCGTCTTACCTCCATGGGATTATGTTGTGATGAATCCGTATATTTTAGCTTGTATAACAAGATGATTAAAATGATATATCAGTAGACCTCGAAGATCTCTAAATCTTTTCAATCCTACTTTGGCTAATCTCAATCATGAATTGTCCCTAAACAAAGTTAAACATCCAAGCAATTGATGGATCGTAAAAACGTCTCCCAGTTGAGCAAGCTTGGGTGTATATAGTCTGAATTTCACTTCGGATTCCAGCCTGGCAGTAAAATTTTAGTGTCGTCTCCTATAAGAAATCATAGAGGTTTATACGCCTATAAAGTTCTTCTTTATTATAAGCTTCGAGATGTCTATTAATAGAACGCCTAGCATTTCGTTTTAGTTATATGGCATCATTTCTTTCTGCGGGATAACGATTAATTATATTTGTTTGCTAACTTTATGGAATTTTATTTTTCCGTGTGGTTCGCCCCAAGATTATCTTGTTTTTTCTTGCAGGCATTCCGTGCAACCGGACGCAAAACAAGCATTTTGCAGCAGAAACAGAGGCCTTAGAATAATATTTCGCAGCCGTTACCCAGGGTGATGGCCGGTAGAAATTTTTACGGCCGTTGCCTAGAAAAACTACCGGCAAACTGAACGTCACTACAACATTCAACATTTCTCAAAAATGACAATGAAAATGTTTTTTGAAATGACAAATTGGTTCATATTGCTAAATATTTCATTTTCATAGGATAACTTCTCCCTCAAAACTCGAAAAAGCATTTTGCGGCTATCAGTATACGAATCACTTTTCCGATGACAAGTAATGTTAAGATAGAAAAGCCTGATTAGAAAATATTTTATCTCAGCTTGTACACGGTATATTGATGTAATGCAATTCGAAATGAAGGGTAAACTCAACCCGGGGTTCGTTCTCACTTGAATATTTTTCATTTCGACTGGAAAGTCACGTACAAATTGACTGCACTGAGGCCTGCTCACGCCAAGTAGCTCATAATATAGTCCAATAAACAGGGGTTTGAATCTGACGCTGAAAAGTTTGAGAAAAAAAAATGCACGAGAGCGGCTCAGTCGGAAAATGGGTATTGAATAAATAATTTGTAAGGGGTTGAAAATTTTGATATAACAATCTTATAGATCGTGAAAATTCTGACAAGAAAGATTTTCAAATGTTTTTTCGAAAATTGCTTTCTATGAGAGATAATGAGCTCCAATTGATATTTTCACAGACGCTCGACTGGAATTTCAGCGGTATGTCTCTTGTTTTCGTTCAAAAATTCATCAACTTCCTCTATGTACTAAAAAACGCCGCATCAAAATCCGTTGCGTGTAGTTTTCAAGATATAAGTATACATAGGGAGAGAAGGACAGGGAGAAGCGACTGTTTCATACTATGTAGTGGTTACCACTGGTACTCATCGACCTAATTAACAGTTTTTTTTGCACAACCGATTATAATGGAAGAGACGTTTGTTCAGTTGTAGGAGATATTGCACATTCTAAGCACTAGTTGAGGTAACAATCTCTCAAACAGGTTGGTGAACACTAGCCTGTTCATCAAAGAAGGAAATCGTATCCGTATCAAATACGGGTATGTATTTAATATGGAAAAAAAACATAAATGTATGTGATTACATCCACCTCTGCCATTTTTTTCGGTTCTGTGAAAAAATCCGGAATTTCGAAAGAATATTTCTATATTGCTATTATAGAGGGGTGGGTGGGAAAATCTGTAGTTGGGGTATTTGGTATCATTCAAGCAGTAAACTGATTATTTCGGAACTGATTCTGAACATTTTCAATATTTTCATTCGTTTCGGATATATTTGGGGTTCCCTTCCAGAGAAACCTGACGCCGCCATTTCGATGCCAATAAACGGGATGATTTGAAATTCAAGGAATATATTCTACAAAATGACAGCTTTCAAATGATACGTTGCCGTTTCAGAAGTCGGTGGACAAGCTGGAGAAATGCTGACGATTGATCTACAAATGCTGCTCGAAGGTGCAAAACGATAACCTACAACAAACTATCAGTTATTGGTCTTGAGGACTGGCAATTTTTCCGAACATTTCGAAAGAAGCTAGGACACAGAGTTCTGATTGTGAACTTTTTACACTTCATGACCCACTCGGAATATTGGTACCGTACTTGATCACACATTTTCTGTCATAGAAAAAACGAACTAGACGATATGATGGGATTACCGATATCACACTCCAACGATTGAGCATTTTATAAAGCACAATAGGATATACAACAGTTTCCCCAGATGAAATGTAGTGAGGTGGTGACCGGAATGGAGCATCAGTGATTCTCAAATTATAATCTTACTATGGGTCATCACGTTTGATCTTGTTAATTTAAGAGAATCTTTTTTGATTCTGAATTCTATTCACCGCAATTATTCTACGGATACTAATATCCCTAGCAAAAATGATGTTGACTGTCAATGATTTGGTCAAATAAAAATCAGAGCCTATTGGAATAAACGGAAAACGAAAGTGGTAGTTGCCAAAGATTTTGGAGAATTTTTATTTCTTTAAACCTCGTTGATGATTTGTTATGAAATTGTTCAAAAACCGGTACGATACCTCATGGTGACATTGTATTGGAGTTTTTCAGATATCCTGTCTTCAATTCAGGAAACCACCGGCTCGAAAAAAAAAGTGAGCACATCTGAATAAAGCATTCGTGAGAGGTAATAATTTCACATTATTGTATCCATCGGGATGATGTTTTCATTTCCATTGTGGAGTCGATACTCATTTTAAAAATTTTCATTTACCTGTTATTAAGATGATTGAGAAATGTTTATGTTGCTATCGGTCGGTGTGGCAGAGCTGTCTACGGAGCTGTCGTATATTGTTTTCAGTTTTTCCATTGTTGGTTCAATCCGGAATTGTTGGTTGCCTAGATACAAATCCTGGTAGGTGGAATATCTGGACTGAATGCACAGGTACCACTGTGGGTTTTTCTGAGATTCCTTACAGTTGGAATGGCAAATGTTCTACTGTAAAATTCTATAAAACGCCCCAGAGGGCTTCGGCACAAGGCTCTTCCTTCTGGGTGCACTCGAAAAGGTGTAAGTACTTATGAAAAAAGTAGGGTTTTATTGTGAGGCAAGTTTCCTTATCCGTGATCAACTACTGTCCGAGAATAATACCCATATTGTTCGATGTGATTGATGATTTTTTTGAGCGCAGCAATGCCTTCCAATACAGAATACGATTCGTTCCAGCTTTGAGTATTTGCTGTTCCAAAGTTGGTCCTAGGAAGCCCTCCCCATCCCCATAGCACACCCAATCTCTTAATTCGCAATTATTGAATTTCCACATCTGTCTCTACTATCAGTCGTCAACTGAAATGAATTAATCACTAAACCCGCCCTGGCAGTAGTAGTAGCTATAACCACCATCGCTACTAGATGAACGACCTCCCTAATCAGTTTCCACGTACCACAGTTGAAATACCATCTGAGGGGTAACATGTAATTTTTTTACATAAGTGTCTTTTTCTGCGATTTGCACAATTTCGATTCAAATGAATACAAGTGAATCATGAAGTTATTTTTCGTTTACATTAATTTCTATTCGCGTACTCTTGCATATAGTTGAAACAACGTATTTTTTTGAAAGTTCCAGAAGATCGTTCGCATACTTCGATTTTTGTTTCCCTGTTTCTATTTATATTGTATATTATTTGTTACATTTATCATTTCAACTATCATTATATGTTTTTCAAAAATTGTGGCGAATTCTCATTCATGTTCCCACACCAAGACTGTCAAACATTTTGGTCCAAATCAGTTGATTATAATTCATCGAATATTTAGTTTCCTCAATTATACAGGTAAAGAGATGATTTATATTCACGAATCAAATGGCATCCACCCCTATCTCAAACGAAAAAAAAAAAAACAATTCATTTCTCAGATGAGAAACGAATCCATTCGACTGCTTCCAGGTGGAGAGTTGCCTTCTACATATGGTTTTAAGCAATTTCAATAGAGCGTTCCTTTTGTGCTGTGACGAAGTCACAAATGTTCAATGTACAAAGCACTCTCGGTTTACTCTTATCACCTAATAAAAATTATCGCGCACGACACTGGAATCTCGGAATCTCCGACAACACCAGATATCTGCGACCCGAGTAGTTAGTGAGAAGTACCGCTAGAGGGAACCACTTACGCTTAGATATCGTGACTATAGCGGATGACTACGAAAGCAGAAATTTGAATAGTCTCGACAGCAGTTCTGCAGTCGCGGTCTAGAAAGTGACAAGCAGAGAGCTAATTGGAGAGAGTACCGAACAGCCGTTCAGTCGTTCCGCCAGCCAACCGCTCAGCCGTTCCGCCAGCCAACAACCGTCCAACCAGGACCGTACTGGTAACTTTTTGTAAGTGGGTGGTAAGAGTGAACCAGGTAGACTTTCAACCAAGGTAGTTATTTTCGTTATTTTTATTTAATACACTCAGTTCTGATTTAGTTTTGCATATCCGAAAATATTAGGGCCGGTAAAGGGTGGACCGTTTCGCATCACCTGTTGTGAAAACTCGGGTGTTGAGAGCAAAAACCCTGAAGAGTGTATTTTTTGGTACCTGTTGTGAATAACTCGGGTATCGAGGAATTCGTACTCTCATTTTCATTTTGGGAATCTCCGTTATTTATTTTGTTGAATGTTTTGATTTTCAGCGCCTGTTGTGAATAACTCGGGCGTTGAGGTCAATAACCGTAAGGAACGCTTTTCGGTGCCTATTGTGGATAACTCGGGTATCGGAAAGCTTGTACTTGATATTACCGGTATTTCATTTTTGAGTGCTCTGAGTTTCAACACCTGTTGTGAAAAACTCAGGTGTTGAGAGCAGAAGCCTTGAGGAAAGTTTTCTGGACCTGTTGTGAACAACTCGGGTGACAGAAAGCTCTAGACCATCATTATCAATTACTTCCTTGAATAGATTGAAAAATCGGAACTGAGAGGTTTTGTAAACTAGAGGGTACAAAGAATTGATATTGTAATGGTTGAGGGTCGTACCACCGTAGACAGAGCTTTAACCGATACCGTAGAGCTTGCCGCTTAACACTGTAATATATCGCTTAGATCATAGCTTCGACTTTCCGTAAGACCCGCTTGCTTTCTCTTGCTTTGCCCGTTTTGACTGAGTGCTTGCACGATATTTGTTGAACGTGTTGTTTGAGTTAATAATAAATTATACATTTGTCCGAAGTTACTTATGATTTATTGATAAACTCCTTACCTAGCAGTAAATTACCAGGACGTAAATTACGTATTCAAATATTCAACATCTTGTGACCCCTGGAATTATTTTACTCCACTGAAGCTGCTCGGAGCAGTGTCCTTCACACTCTAAACAGAAGGTGGCGCCCGAGAAGAACCTTGACCAGAGCGCCAAAGTGACAGGAGCTTAGAAAGAGCGTTACAGTGCATATGATTGAATAGTTACAAGGATACAACATGAGTAAATGCTATTGATTATGAAAACTTCTGAGAAAGCTTTTGTATGAAAAATCACATTCAGAAGATGTTTAAAATATTGTCGAATTGAAAATTCTTCAAGGGACAGTAGTATGAGCTATGACAGTTCTGCCTCAAAAACGCCTGTTTTTCCATGTAAATTGCCATAAGGAATTCTAAGGTCCAAGCTGGTAATTTTTGTCCCCTTTGCCTGGTTCGCACCCAGGCTGAATTTCTAGCATGGTTTGCATCTTCGCTAAATGGGACCCATCCGCCGGTAAGGCAGATTTCTACTTTACCCGCCGCATACCCACATACCCGCCTAAAGCCGGTAACCGTATAAAAAAGCCTCCGCCGCCAGTGAGTCTCGAACCCTCAATCAGCTGCTTATGACGCAGACGCGTCAGCCGACTAGGCTATCTCGCCTGTTGAAATGGTAGGTAGTGTATACGATGAGCCGGCAATGAACACCGCCGCGCACTGACAACAAGCGGTCAGCTGGGTAATAAACGTATTGTAGGTATTCGACCTTTGTCAACAGATTATTCGATATTTGCTTTGTAGGCGATAGATATATGACGTCACCACATCAGCTGATGAATGCTCTGGGACTCCGAATGGGAAATGATTTTCAAGTTCGTTCTGAAGACGGAGTCACGTACAAGATAACGGGCGATAGCGTGCGACAAAAATTGGGTGGAAGCAGGCGTCTCCATGTCTCTCGCGTCTTCTATTCAATGCATATCATGACAGGAAAACTCAGTTCGTTGAGGATGAATAGGATAGCTGTTCACATCATATCTGAGATACCGCAAACAACTCAACGAAAACAGATGCCATCACAAAAATAATTCGAATACCGCAAAAGCGAAATCGGTTCAAGCGTCCGCATTCCACAGCTATGACGTCATCCAACGAGTTCAAACAAATCTCAGAGTTGGTCGACCACATATTGATATGGAGCGGAGTACGCAGCGCAACTCTCTAGCTGTAAACGCGTCAGGCGTAAAACGGAGACACGTCGATCGAGCGCACAAGACGAAGAACTTGGCGGATACGACGGTTCAATTGATGACATATCTTACATATCAAAGACGACTGCCATAGTGCATCAGGCAAAGAACTTGTCGAACGCTACGACTCAATTGTTAACATTCAATTGGAGACATACCAATCATATTGAACATGTCAACCTCAGGGTGTTAGGTGGGAGAACTTGCCGAACGCGGCGGTTCAATTGGGAACATGCTAATCATATCCAAAAGCGTCAGATGCAGAACTTGCAGAACAGTACAACACAACTGAAGACATGTCGATCATATCAGAGACGTCTATCTGAGGGTGTCAGGCGGAAAACTTTCCGAACGCGGCGGTACAATGAAGACATGCCAATTATATCAAAGACAACTACCTGAAAGCGTCAGGCGACGAACGGCGCAATTGAAGACAACTGCCAGAGGCGTCAGATGAAGAACTTGCCGAACACTATGTTTCAATTGATGAAATTCCATTCACATCAAACACGTATACCTCAGTGTGTCAGTCGGAAAACTTGCCAACGCGGTGGTTCAACTGGAGACATACCAATCATATCATATCACCAGAGGGTGTCAGGTAGAAAGCTTACCGAATGCGAAGGTACAATTGAAGACATGCCAATTATATCAAAGACGACTTCCTGAGTGAGTCAGGCGAAGAACTTGATGCACAGGACGGTTCAATTGATGACATTCCTAGTATATGAAACACGACCTTAGTGCGTCAGGTGGAGAACTTGCCAACGCCGCGGTTCAACTGGATACAAACCAATCATATCAAAGATGTCTACCAGAGGGTGTCAACCGGAAACTTACCGAACGCTGCAGTTCAATCTTTAATATGCCAATTATATCAAAAACGAATACCTGAGTGTGTCAGGCGAAAATCTTCCTGAACGCGACGATTCAACTGGAGGCATACCGTCTATTTCGAAAACGTCTATCTGAGGGTGTCAGAAGGAAATTTATCGAACGCGTCGGTACAATTGAAGATATGCCAATCATTTCAATGACGTCTTCCTGAGTGCGTCAGGTGAAGAACTTGCCGACCACGACGTTTCAACTGGAAACATACCCATTACATCAACGACATCTACTTCAATTGATATTTTTTCCAATCATATCGAACACGTATACCCCAGGGACCCAGCCTGAGAACTTTGCAACGCGGCCGTTCAACTGGAGACAAACCAATCATATCAAAGACGACTACCAGAGGATGTCAGGCAAAGAACTTTTCGAACACAACGGATCAATTGACGACATGCCGAATATATCGAAGACGTCTATCAGAAGGTGTCAGGCGAAGAACTTGCCGAACGCTGCGGTCCAATTGATGACATGCCAATCATATCAAAGACATATACCTGAAGGCGTTAGGCGAACAACTTGTCAAACACGACCACTCAATTGATAATATGCCAATCATATCAAACAAGAATACCTCAGTGCGTCAGTCGGAAAACTTAGCAACGCGGCGGATCAACTGGTTACATATCAATCATATCAAAGACGTCTACTTGAGGGTGTCAAAGGGAAAACTCGCCGAACGCAGCGGTTCAATTGAAGACATACCAATCATATCGAAGACGTCTTACTGAGAATGTCAGGCGAAGGCACGCCTCGCGAGGGTATCGATATAGCATTGCAGGTAGTAGGTCATCGATTAGCAGTCAAAAACATACATTGTATTCCTACAATCCCACCTTCAGACAATCAAGAAGTCTTCTCACCTTCCACCCCTCCTAATAAGTATTATGTCGACATAAAACTCTGATGATATGAATACTCTTGAATTGTTTGTCATCCGCTTGAGAGAGAAAACAGCCGCACCTGAACGCTGTCACATTTCAATGAAAGACATCAACTTCTCAGAGCGAATGTGCTAGCAATCTCAAAGCAGTCGTAAGTCTCCACATAATCGTAAAAAAATTATAGTATTCTACAATAGGGGATATGACCATATGAGAGTTTCGTTACGAGCACAATCATCTAAAAATAATAGTATTCTACAAACACACGTCTTGAACAGTAAACCAATCATATCACATAAAAATTTATATATATATATATATATATATATATATATATATATATATATATATATATCCATTCAACGATAGATCGGAAATACCTCGAACGATCTCAACGAAAAAACGCCATCGCAAACCCATTTCAATTCCGCAACATCCAATTCATACGCCCATATTAGAGTTTCAAATATAAATCGAATAATACACGTTATCATTGTATTCCACAAACAGACTAATGGTCTTGAGCAAAAGGGCCGAACATATTACATCATACATTTATCGAAATATCGGAAACGCCGCGATCGATCTTAATGCGTGCCATCGCTCATTCGACGCGGCTTCGATTTACGCATTCCACAGCGATGACGTCATCTGACAAGTTCTAACAAGTCTGAAAGCGGGCAGCGTAACTCGGTGAGAAAGCATTCACGGCCTGAGTTTCTAAAATCCGTTCTGGAAAAATAACAATACGATTATAAGGAGGAGTTATATCAGATTCATATGGGAATAGTAGACATTCCAATAATACAGTTAGATCGAATAAACTCCTTGTGTCATATATATATAGCCAGATCATAGGTTCGCTGAAAATCCTAATCTGCAAGCAGTTTCCATGTATAATCTACGTACGAATTGTCTGTTAACGATTTCAAGATGATTCAAACAGATATTTCCAATAAACTTCGAATTTTATCAGAAAAAGAAGGTTTTTTCTATAAATCAATCACGTGACCAGCGCCAGAAAAGGCGCCTATATAAATTCGAGCGCCGCGATGTTATGACCAGTTGCGACGCGGCTACGTCACAGATCGAACGACTCCTGAGAGTGCTCTCTAGACATCGGACCGCCAAGATTTCTGTGTGAGTTGCATTTTTATCGGAATATTTGTTTGTTGATAATATGCGGTTTATTGGTACAGGTCAACTAATATTCGAATTTGGAACATACGAGGGTGATCATTTTATATGATTGAATACAGTTTTCAATAATACGAGGATAATTCATTCAGGTTATTTTGCAACGAATGATGGTCATCAGTACATTTGATAAGAGTTTTATGATTTTGTATTATACGAGGATGATCAGTTTATTTGAATGAATACAGTTTTCAATAATACGAGGACAATTCATTCAGGTTATTTTGCAACGAATGATGGTCATCAGTACATTTGATAAGAGTTTTGTGATTTTGTATTATACGAGGATGATCAGTTTATATGATTGAATACAGTTTTCAATAATACGAGGATAATTCATTCAGGTTATTTTGCAACGAATGATGGTCATCAGTACATTTGAGAGGAATTTTGTGGTATTGTATTATACGAGGATGATCTGTTTATATGATTGAATACAGTTTTCGATAATACGAGGACAATTCATTCAGGTTAATTTGCAAACGAATGATGGTGATCAGTATATCTGAAAGCGATTTCGTGCTTTTGCATTATACGAGGGGTAAATAGTTCACTCGTTAGGAATTTGATGATTTTTTATTATACGAGGAGTGAACAGTTCACTCGTTGAAAATTTGGTACTTTTGCATAATACGAGGGGTGATCATCTCATATGACAGGGATTTAGTACTTTTGTACTATATGAGGGGTGATCAAGTTAATAGGTAGAAATTTGATATTTTTGAATACGAGGGGTGATCAGATTGAATTTTGTAATATTTCGAGTATTCAATTGGAGTTTTGGTTTGAACGATGTTATATTGAGTATATAAGGGTGGGTAAACTTAGGTGTGAGATGTACTCTACCTTGAAGATAGCTGATTTCCTTGAGCTACTGAATAGCACCATTGAACTCCAAGGGGTCGAAAGACTTGTCAGCTCGATTCTTGGTTAGGTGATCACGCCTGGGTGGAAAGAGCGGAAGAATCTATCGGGAAACCTTTGACGTCAGGTGGAGGTAACTCTACGGCAATCGGTTCAAAGCAACATACGATGCCTATATGTTCCGGCAGGAAACTACTGACAAAGGAGCCTCACGGCTATAAAACCTTTCCGATAGAGAACCGTAAGTTCAGCTGATTACCTTGAGCCTCTGTATAGCGCCTTTGAACTTCAAAGGGTCGAAAGACTATAAATCATTCGTCAGCTGAAATCTTGGTTTCGGAAATTCCTAGAATTTCCGTTATTCCGCTATTCCGTTTTCAAAGTCTACATAACCGATATATATGTTTCATAAGGGTGGGTAAACTTAGGCGTGAGATGTACTCTACCTTGAAGATAGCTGATTTCCTTGAGCTACTGAATAGCACCATTGAACTCCAAGGGGTCGAAAGACTTGTCAGCTCGATTCTTGGTTAGGTGATCACGCCTAGGTGGAAAGAGCGGAAGAATCTATCGGGAAACCTTTGACGTCAGGTGGAGGTAACTCTACGGCAATCGGTTCAAAGCAACGTACGATGCCAATATGTTCCGGCAGGAAACTACTGACAAAAGAGCCTCACGGCTATAAAACCTTCCCGATAGAGAACCGTAAGTTCAGCTGATTACCTTGAGCCTCTGTGTATTGCCTTCGAACTTCAAGGGGTCGAAAGACTATAAATCAATCGTCAGCTGAAATCTTGGTTTCGGAAATCCCTAGAATTTCCGTTATCCTGCCATTCCGTTTTCAAAGTCTACATAACCGATATATATGTTTCATAAGTGTGGGTAAACTTAGGCGTGAGATGTACTCTACCTTGAAGATAGCTGATTTCCTTGAGCTACTGAATAGCACCATTGAACTCCAAGGGGTTGAAATACTTGTCAGCTCGATTCTTGGTTAGGTGATCACGCCTAGGTGGAAAGAGCGGAAGAATCTATCGGGAAACCTTTGACGTCAGGTGGAGGTAACTCTACGGCAATCGGTTCAAAGCAACGTACGATGCCAATATGTTCCGGCAGGAAACTACTGACAAAGGAGCCTCACGGCTATAAAACCTTCCCGATAGAGAACTGTAAGTTCAGCTGATTACCTTGAGCCTCTGTGTAGCGCCTTCGAACTTCAAGGGGTCGAAAGACTATAAATAAATCGTCAGCTGAAATCTTGGTTTCGGAAATTCCTAGAATTTTCGTTATTCCGCCATTCCGTTTTCAAAGTCTAGATAACCGATATACAGCTTGTTGCGAAAAAACCACTCCATTACATGTCACCCACACAATCTCAGCTTTTACCAATAGGGGTACATGGAACAATTGTTTCAGCAAACCGAGGTTATAAATAGGGGTGCCATTCGAACCAGAATCATTCGCTGTTCTGCTGACATAGTGTTCACATCTCAGCTCTTCTACCGAGAGAAACATACCAAGAGTAACATCTCAGCTAACGCCATTAAGGTGATATTCAGATATATCATCTGACGCGATTCCTAATACTGTATTCTCATATCTCAGCTTGAAGAATGGTTTTCTTCGCCGATCTGCTGAAGCATATCGCTTCTATACTTGGACTCATCCAAACCGGGTTCAACGAGGATATTTTCCGAGAAGGTCTTCGAGAGTGTTTCAAGGCTACCAAACGGATTTATAAGGATTTGAAGAATGCAAAAGTTTGGGGGAGAAGCAGCATCTACAAGCTGTCTTACGCAATGTGAAAACATTACGCAATCAAATGAAGTTCGAATAAGAGAAGGGAGCTGGACTGAAAACTGCCAAGGAAACCGCTAAACATCGGGTTCAATGGAACGACTCTGCATCAGCTTTCAGATCTCGTATTAGATCGGGCGTCATCTCGAACCTCGTGCATAAAGATGTGCTGGATTTCCTTACTGATTGTAAAACTCTATTCAAGAGAAGAATTCGTAACGCTCTCAAGGACGACAAATCAGTAAAAGTGAATATGGTTTTCTGTGGAGAATTCATGATCACTAAAGCTGATAGAATTCAAAACGAATACAAGTATTTCACCACTCCGAACGCTCCAATTTATGAAGAGACGGACCTGGATATATGGTTCAAGGAAAACATCGAGGAATCCATCACCACTCAATTGGAGGAATTCAATGAAAGGGACAGTGGGTTGAGTTTGAAAAAGATTGTCAATCTGGGCATCAATATTAACAAATATACGCCTCAACTTGGATCTTCCTACATCGATTTGCCAGCTAAGATCAAGGCCAAACATGCATGTGTGAATATTAAAAATGATGATCAAGCATGTTTCGCGTGGTCAGTCGTCTCAGCTCTGTATCCAGTACAAAATGGTAAAAATACGGATCGTACATCATCGTATCCAGATTACTCCAAAGTACTGAAACTGAAAGGCATACAGTTTCCAATGACCATGAACCAAATTCCGAATTTCGAAAAACAAAACCAGATTTCAGTGAACGTCTATATTTTGAAGAAACAAATCTTGAACAAAAAGAGAGAGTTTTCGGTTCAACCATCCTATCTAACATCGACAAAGAGAGATAGACATGTTAATCTTCTTCTGATCCAAAATCGCTTTGATAGTCAAGATGAAATGTATCAATACCATTATGTGTGGATAAAGGATTTATCGAGACTACTTTCCAACCAACTGAGTGGACATGATGGAAAGAAATTAATCTGTGATAGATGTCTCCACTACTTTTACTCGCAGGAAAAGCTGGATTCGCATTCTGAACTATGTGTTCGAATGAATGATTGTAAAATCAAGATGCCCGCTGAGGAAAAAGCATTCCTGAAATTCTGGAATGTTAATTCGAAGGAAAAGGTTCCTTTCATTGTTTACGCTGATATCGAGAGTCTACTTGAAGGTATCGAGCAAGAAGGAAAATACCAAAAGCATGTGCCAGCAGCCATCGGATACTACGTCAAGTGCTCTTATGATGACAGTTTATCATTTTACCGTTCTTACCGAGGAGAAAATTCGATGAAATGGTTCGCTGATCAACTTACGGCTTTGGTTGAAGAAATCCAAACTATATACAATTGTGTATATGACCTGAACATGACTCCAGAACAAGAGGCTACCTTTCAACAAGCTACTCACTGTCATATATGTGAAAAACCATTCAAACCTACAGATCAAAAAGTGCGAGACCATTTCCACCTCTCTCCAAGCAACAACAACAATGGAGGTTTCTCTTCAAACTACCGAGGCCCAGCTCATCAAGACTGTAACGCCACGTACCACGACAGTCGGAATATACCCATAGTATTCCATAATATGTCAAACTATGATGGCCACTTCATAATTGAAAAAATCGCCACCGAAATCGATGGAGATATCAATCTTCTTCCAGTCACTAAAGAGAAATATATTTCATTTTCCAAAAACATCAGCCAAACCCCTTTCAAATTGAGGTTCATCGACTCTTTCCGTTTCCTGAATTCCTCACTGGATAAACTGGCCTCATATCTATCTGATTTCCCCAATCTGAAATCCCAATTCTCAGAACTCACCCCTGATCAATTCAATATTCTCACCGTCAAAGGAGTCATGCCATACGATTTCTTTGATTCCTTCGATAAATTCGAAGAAACCAGTTTACCGTTCATTGATCATTTCTTCAACAAGCTCGACAACAAACCCTGTCCTCGAAGACGGTACACAAGGGCACAAGAGATGTGGAACAATCTGAATATTTCGAACTTGGGAGAATATGTCGACATATACATGAAAACTGACGTTTTGCTCCTTGCCGATATGCTTCGAGTCTAGGTGTTTATAGTTAACACCGTCAACAAGCTGTGCTATCAGTGTTCTGATTGACTGCATGTCGATGAATGATTGATACATCAAATTTTTCTTCTTGTATACCCCTTAGCTACCCTCTTTCTCTCTATGTTATCACTCTGATCACCTCTGGCTGTCAGGTACGTTCAGGGACATGTCAGGAGCGTGTTTGGTGCAATTCAGATGTGTGTCAGATGCATGTCAGGTATGCGTCAGATGCACGTCAGATGCGTGTCAGGTGCATGTCAGATACGTGTCAGATGTGAGTCAGATGCACGTCAGATGCGTGTCAGGTGCATGTCAGATACGTGTCAGATGTGAGTCAGGTGTATGTCAGATGCGTGTCAGGTGCATGTCAGATACGTGTCAGATGTGAGTCAGGTGTATGTCAGGTGCGTGTCAGGTGCATGTCAGATACGTGTCAGATGCGAGTCAGGTGTGCGTCAGATACGAGTCAGGTGGATGTCAGTTGTGAGTCAGGTGCATGGCTGATGTGAGTCAGGTAGACGCCTGAGGACGTTCACATTTCCCACCTAGAGCGGACGGGGCATGGAAGCTCCCTGACGTCTGTCGCTCATGCGCATAACGATCAACTGTTCGTCATATGCTCTGAGGCTGAGTGACAGGTGGCATCTGATGTGTGCGCAACCAACTTCAGAGGATACTTTGACTTAGGTAGATCGACTTGACTGGTGGTCGATCAATGCATTTCGTTTCGTTTTGATGAGAAAAGTGAACAGAAACATGTGCGAAAAACTGTACAAAAAACTTGCCATTTTTGAGGCGAAAAAACAGCACAAAAACGGTGCGTTTTTGACGCGTCAAAAGTGACCAAAATACGTCGTTTTTTGCGTGTTTTTTCGATGCTCATTTTCGATGCGTCGAAGTGACAGAAAATCATCGTTTTTCACGCGTTTTCACGCATCGAAAATGAGCGTCGAAAAAACACGTGAAAAACTACGTTTTCCTGTCACTTCGACGCACCGAAAATGAGCACAGAAATATCGTGAAAAACTGGTCGTTTTTCGATGATTTTTGTGCGAAAATGAGTCGATCAAAATCGCCAGTTTTTCCCATAAGAATACATGTAAAACGGGATGAAAATTGTGCAGTTTTCATCGACTGTTTCTCGCCCAAATTTGTCATTTTCAAAGTGACCAAAATACTTTGTTTTTTGCCTGTTTTTTCGATGCTCATTCTCGATGCGTCGAAGTGACAGAAAAACATCATTTTTAACGTGTTTTCACGCATCGAAAATGAGCGTCGAAAAAACACGTGAAAAATGACGTTTTTCTGTCACTTCGACGCATCGAAAATGAGTGTCGAAAAACACGTCAAAAATGGTGCGGTTTGATGCGTTTTTTTCGTCGAAAAAACACATCAAAATGGAGCGTTTTTGCATGCCAAAAATGGCACAAGAATGACACATTTGCCGCTCATGCGCAGAACGATCTGGTGTCTACTATGAAGTTTTCGTACTCGATTTCAAGATTCCCTCTTCTTCATGCTCAAGCGTAATGTGACAAGTCACACGAAGAATACATCTGAGGACATTCAAATTTCCCACCTCGGACAGGAACATGCGTAAAACGCATGGAATACTCTCCGACGTCTGACGCTCATGCGAAGGACAACCGTGTGTACTGTTTGCTCTGAGGCTGAGTGACAGCTGACGTCCTCCAGAGTGTTACCTGTCGCTCATCAGACGAGGATACTTCGGGCCGCTCGCTCTGAGGCTGAGTGACAGCTGACGTTCACCAAAGCGGCACCTGTCGCTCATCAGACGATTATACTTCGGGACACTCGCTATGAGACTGAGTGATAGCTGACATTCACCAGAGTGTCACCTGTCGCTCATCAGAGTATCCGGATTGATTTCTATTGTGTAAAGGAGGGTTGCAGCGTAGCACCTCGGAATTGGCAAATTCTTGTCAGTTCGTCTACAAGTGTGTGTTGCATGCGTGTCAGGCGTGTGTCAGATACGTGTCAGGTAGACGTCAGATGCATGTCAGGAACGAATCATGTACGCATCTTTGATATGATCGGGTTGTATCCAATCGAACTGTCGCGTTCGGCAAGAAATATATCTCACGTATTCCGGTAGACGTTTTTGATATGATCTGCATGTCTCCAATTGAACCGTCGCGTTCGACGTGTTCTTCACCTGATGCACAGAGGTATACTTCTTCGATTTGATAGTATATCACCAATTTATCAGTCGCGTTCGGGAAGTTCTTCAGCTGAAGCATTAAGGTGGACGTCTATGATATGATTGGTTTGTATCCATTTGAACCGTCACGTTTGGCAAGTTCTTCGCCTGACACCCTCAGGTAGATGTCTTTGATATATTCGTCACTTGAACTGTCGTGTTCGACAAGTTCTTCGCCTGACATTCTCAGTAAGACGTCTTCGATATGATTGGTATGTCTTCAATTGAACCGCTGCGTTCGGCGAGATTTCCCTTTGACACCCTCAAGTAGACGTCTTTGATATGATTGATATGTAACCAGTTGATCCGCCGCGTTGCTAAGTTTTCCGACTGACGCACTGAGGTATTCTTGTTTGATATGATTGGCATATTATCAATTGAGTGGTCGTGTTTGACAAGTTGTTCGCCTAACGCCTTCAGGTATATGTCTTTGATATGATTGGCATGTCATCAATTGGACCGCAGCGTTCGGCAAGTTCTTCGCCTGACACCTTCTGATAGACGTCTTCGATATATTCGGCATGTCGTCAATTGATCCGTTGTGTTCGAAAAGTTCTTTGCCTGACATCCTCTGGTAGTCGTCTTTGATATGATTGGTTTGTCTCCAGTTGAACGGCCGCGTTGCAAAGTTCTCAGGCTGGGTCCCTGGGGTATACGTGTTCGATATGATTGGAAAAAATATCAATTGAAGTAGATGTCGTTGATGTAATGGGTATGTTTCCAGTTGAAACGTCGTGGTCGGCAAGTTCTTCACCTGACGCACTCAGGAAGACGTCATTGAAATGATTGGCATATCTTCAATTGTACCGACGCGTTCGATAAATTTCCTTCTGACACCATCAGATAGACGTTTTCGAAATAGACGGTATGCCTCCAGTTGAATCGTCGCGTTCAGGAAGATTTTTGCCTGACACACTCAGGTATTCGTTTTTGATATAATTGGCATATTAAAGATTGAACTGCAGCGTTCGGTAAGTTTCCGGTTGACACCCTCTGGTAGACATCTTTGATATGATTGGTTTGTATCCAGTTGAACCGCGGCGTTGGCAAGTTCTCCACCTGACGCACTAAGGTCGTGTTTCATATACTAGGAATGTCATCAATTGAACCGTCCTGTGCATCAAGTTCTTCGCCTGACTCACTCAGGAAGTCGTCTTTGATATAATTGGCATGTCTTCAATTGTACCTTCGCATTCGGTAAGCTTTCTACCTGACACCCTCTGGTGATATGATATGATTGGTATGTCTCCAGTTGAACCGCCGCGTTGGCAAGTTTTCCGACTGACACACTGAGGTATACGTGTTTGATGTGAATGGAATTTCATCAATTGAAACATCGTGTTCGGCAAGTTCTTCATCTGACGCCTCTGGCAGTTGTCTTCAATTGCGCCGTTCGTCGCCTGACGCTTTCAGGTAGTTGTCTTTGATATAATTGGCATGTCTTCATTGTACCGCCGCGTTCGGAAAGTTTTCCGCCTGACACCCTCAGATAGACGTCTCTGATATGATCGGCATGTCTTCAGTTGTGTTGTACTGTTCTGCAAGTTCTGCATCTGACGCTTTTGGATATGATTAGCATGTTCCCAATTGAACCGCCGCGTTCGGCAAGTTCTCCCACCTAACACCCTGAGGTTGACATGTTCAATATGATTGGTATGTCTCCAATTGAATGTTAACAATTGAGTCGTAGCGTTCGACAAGTTCTTTGCCTGATGCACTATGGCAGTCTCTCTCTCTCTCTCTCTCTCGTGTTTATTGGCCGTTGCTTCCTAGTGTAGGCGCATTTGTACTATGGCAGTCGTCTTTGATATGTAAGATATGTCATCAATTGAACCGTCGTATCCGCCAAGTTCTTCGTCTTGTGCGCTCGATCGACGTGTCTCCGTTTTACGCCTGACGCGTTTACAGCTAGAGAGTTGCGCTGCGTACTCCGCTCCATATCAATATGTGGTCGACCAACTCTGAGATTTGTTTGAACTCGTTGGATGACGTCATAGCTGTGGAATGCGGACGCTTGAACCGATTTCGCTTTTGCGGTATTCGAATTATTTTTGTGATGGCATCTGTTTTCGTTGAGTTGTTTGCGGTATTTCAGATATGATGTGAACAGCTATCCTATTCATCCTCAACGAACTGATTTTTCCTGTCATGATATGCATTGAATAGAAGACGCGAGAGACATGGAGACGCCTGCTTCCACCCAATTTTTGTCGCACTCTATCGCCCGTTATCTTGTACGTGACTCCGTCTTCAGAACGAACTTGAAAATCATTTCTCATTCGGAGTCCCAGAGCATTCATCAGCTGATGTGGTGACGTCATATATCCATCGCCTACAAAGCAAATATCGAATAATCTGTTGACAAAGGTCGAATACCTACAATACGTTTATTACCCAGCTGACCGCTTGTTGTCAGTGCGCGGCGGTGTTCATTGCCGGCTCATCGTATACACTACCTACCATTTCAACAGGCGAGATAGCCTAGTCGGCTGACGCGTCTGCGTCATAAGCAGCTGATTGAGGGTTCGAGACTCACTGGCGGCGGAGGCTTTTTTATACGGTTACCGGCTTTAGGCGGGTATGTGGGTATGCGGCGGTAAAGTAGAACTCTGCCTTACCGGCGGATGGGTCCCATTTAGCGAAGATGCAAACCATGCTAGAAATTCAGCCTGGGTGCGAACCAGGCAAAGGGGACAAAAATAACCAGCTTGGACCTTAGAATTCCTTATGGCAATTTACATGGAAAAACAGGCGTTTTTGAGGCAGAACTGTCATAGCTCATACTACTAGGAACTATGAATATTTTCTGATTGCGTCTTCAACAGTTCCATTTCAATTTGGAATTGGTTTCCACTGACATCGTTCAAACTGTGGTAATTCCAAGTACTTCATCCAAGGCGATATTTTATACAAACGATTTCAATATAGCATTCTCGTATTTTGAACATGAAAACACGAACATTCGAAAGCGAGTCTGTGGTGAATGATACGAATCTTGAACAAAAATCGATATCAAATCATTTGCTGACTTCGATTCAACCCTGATTCTCCATGGGTCAGCTTCTAAACCGATGTTTTGTGTGGTGTACATAAAGAGGTCTTCCGATGCGATTTGCTGCGGTGAAGTCAAATTGGAGCTCGTTTCAATGAATAGCTCTAAGAGGCATTGCGATGCGCTTCTGTCAGATATTTCAGAAGGAATCTTCGAATATCCACCCCGTTCGATGCTCTGATGGATTTTGTAGCATTTCATTCGAATTGTTGCCAATACGTTTCTGAACATTTCAATTCCCGATGAGAATCAACGGAAGTGAATGGGGCATTGTGATTTTCATCGGTATTTAATGCAATTTGTGGGGTGGATTGTTGGTTGACGGAGCAATCTGAAAAATAACATTTTCAACCATTTTCAAATTAGAGTTGAAACAGTGATATATTTGGTTTATACACGGTTATGAGTACATTTGTGGAAGATAGAAAGTAAGACGGCTCTAGTTCAATGAATCCCGTTAACCTTTTTTTCATACAATATGCTTTGCTTGAAGATGAAGATGAGCTGATGAGATGAAATGAGAAAATGGGATTGTAAATTTGAATGAGGCTGGAAAGTATCACTGGAACTTCCATAAAAACAAACTCATAAAAATGAAATCTAATTATATAAAAAATGATTGATATAAAATAGAGAAATATTTGCTACTTTTGATATTTCAAAGGAGGACAGTATTTACGCTTTTATGAATACCTGTTCGTGTTACACCCAGGTAACCTATTATGCCACAATAAACCGGAAATACTCTACGATATATTCAAAGGAAAAGTACGTGAAACTGGAACCATCATCTTTGAGGTTCTTTCTCAATTACTCAAGAGCAATGAGAAAAGTTTTTGAGTTACGAATGCTTTCTCCAGTAGAGTTCGGTACAAACATATGCAAATGAAGGAACTTCAAGGATTGGTACCAATCATATCTTCAAACCAGTTTTTATATTGATAGAAATATTCAATGATTCTCGAATTGGACAAAATTTATAACAAGACGATACCATACTAAATTTTTGATCATGAGTACATAAAAATACTGAGTGAATGTGTTATTCTAACCGAAAACAAATATTTTCAAAAGGAGTGTGTCCGTACAGACATTTTAATAGTCTGCATCAAGACTGAAGGGTGATATACGGGTTGATTTATTTCTTCTAACATCGGTCTCAGAGACCGACTCACGAAGAAAAAATGACATGTTGATAATTAAAAATTGAAGCATTTTGAAATTAGGGCAGGATATTGACAAACGTTGGTGATCGAGCCGCATTTGGAAAAACTCTTAATCGTCGGTCTTGGCGACGGACTGTTAGTCCCAGAAGAATATTCTCGGAAAATATATTGAAATGTCGGAGAATTTTCTACCAGAGTGGTAGTTGTGAGGAAGCTTATTTGTAACGAATTGAATTTATTTTCAGTGAAATCAATTCTTCGACTTCAATTCATTTTGGAAAAGAGAAATTGTGAATTGTAAGTTACTTAAATTTTTCAGTTATTTGTCCCTTTTGGACTGTTATCATGAATTCAATCCACGGAAAATGAATTGGAGCCACAATTCAGATTAATAATTTACTAGCCATTCTGTGAAAGGAAGTTGCTTCCCCCTCTCCGTGTACACCTTCAACTCGCCGATGCCGTCACAGATAAACTCATTTGTGCATGACTGTTGCCCTGCGTTAATAATGAGCATGTGTTAGTATATTTTTTTTGTTTGATCAATGTTAGCAATTCAACAAATTCGAAGAATAATTGATACATTGTCATTTATTTGTTTCCTACTTCAAGTCTATCAAGTTATTTATCCATACTTATGAATTTGAAATTGTCAGAATTGATTTACCAAGTATGCAACTTTCTGTGTAACTGAAAATTGAATCTAAATTATGGAATACAATAACTAGATTATGGGTTCAATTTCTCATACTAAAGCAAGCCACTATTATGCCTATTCCTTAGAGACTATATCAATGTCCCTCATTATCAATAAATATTAAATGGGTATATTCTGCTCAAATGTTATTCAATAAATAAACATACAATTCACATAGGCTCATTATACAGAACGTACCTGCTTTTGAAATTGTATCTACCATGAATATTTTAAACGAACTAATATAACAGAGGGGCTGTATTGAAGGAATAAAGATATTGCAAATTGCGATTGATGAAAGTTGCACTTTTTCTATTTGTACGGTATTGGTGCTTCATCGGACGTTTTCCATTATTCAATTCATGTTCACATCCAAAACCGAAATCAACAACTGGAAATAGTTCACTATTCTTCTAACCCATCTACAGATTGCTTCCATACCAAGGATTTGCGTACGGACAAGGTAATTGAGGATATCTTGCTACAGTATATAAAGACATATGAAATAAAATGAAATATAAAATAAAGAGTTTGATGGCGTGACGACTATTCGAAAACAATAGCATGGACTTGCCCTGTGTTCTTCTGAGTTCTGTATTTGAAATCGAATTCCGCCTCGAATTCCAAATGCTTTTTCCCCATAGTGTGAAATCTTTTATCAATATTGAAATAACCCAAATCAAGAGCATATAATTGAAATTTCAAATCAAATTGAAATATATCCTCCTCTTTCCTCACTACTCAATAAACCATACTTCTGGATCCATCAAACTCCGATCATCATAGGGGGAAATCATAAAAAAAATGAGTGACCTTGAATAGACAACTTTAGTACCAAAATCGTCACCATGGCGCTGGCAACTCAATTTGAAATCCCTGTATGGCTTCTTAGAAAAATCTGCAGAATGAATTCTGCTCTGCCGATTCGTACTGCATTCATTTCCACGAGTTCTTGTTAAGTCTTGATGAAACCGTAACTGTAATGTCTGGAATAATGATATTGTTGGAAGGCAGAATGGAAAGATAATTAAATTTGAGTCCCGAACTATGAGGAGAAAAGATTTTTCTTTGCAAATCCTTGCGAATAGGATTCCACAAAAGAACCGTACCATATATCTGATACGAATGAGATGCTTTGTTAGGTTCAATTTATATGCAGGTTCCCATCGACTGGAGTCGAATAAGATGTTTTCTTTTAAATTCCCGGGCGGGCTTGCCAAACACTACTGCAGTTTTTCTTTCGAATGCAGTTTCTAATGGCTACCATTCATCCTGAGGAAATTTACCGAACCGGAACTGATGGCGAAGATAATGTTCGTTGGAGTTACTGCATCCGCACCGAATGGAATCGACTGTGATTAACTGAAGTTACGCGAGGCAGGGTCAGGGATTCATTTTTTGTTGTGAACAGGTTGTAATAATTTGGGTGAATTGATGCAGACATGTGAAAAAGCCATTGGAATATTCCATAAATGAATTGATGAAAATCAGAGTGGTAATAGTATATTATGCAACGATCGTGTAATGATGGTTATTAATACATGAGCATAAACCGGGATACGAAACGAGCCGAAAGTGAGTTTCGTGTTGTTGATGCGAGTGTTTCAATAACCATTACATGAGAGTTGCATACGCTATTTTATCTACACCCAATAAATGATGAACAACTAAAAATATTATATTATTGGGTATTTATATTGAACACAATAACCCAAATAGCACACGACGTCCTGAAGACGAACCATTTATGTCCTAGTTACGTCGATACGTCCCGGGACGTATAGGAGACATTCGAAGAACGTACATTACCGGATGTACCATGTATATACTGGTTAGACGTCCCATGTAGGTACATACTTGGTCCCGTTCCAATCGGAATGTAATAAAAACGTACATGCTTGGAAGTACTATGTACGTACTTTATTAAGTGTTCCTGATACGTTTAGATTAACTCCTCTTCATTTCGGAATGAATTAGGGACATACCAATGACGTGTTTTTTTCTGAATCCCATGTACGTACTGCTCAGACGTATCATTTACGTACATGTTTGGAAGAACTATGTTCGTACTATTTGGACCTTCCAGTTGCGTACATATTGAGTTCCTTTCAGATACGTATATTTCGAAACGTTTGCGGGACATAATAGTAATGACGTACATTTTTGGAAATCGTATGTACATACTGTTTGGACCTCCCGAGAACGTACGTATTGGGTCCCTTTCGGTTCAAGGGGTATTGGGATTTTGAGAGTGATCACTTAGTGTATTCAAACATATATCAATATTGGTAATGCAATATTCATAATGGATTATTCCTAAAAAAATTTGGAAAAATTGAAACATCGACATGTGGTGAATTTAAATACCAGAAAATTACATACAGAATTTTTTGCACAGCAAGTTTGATATTCCAAAACCGCCATCACATGAGACAGTGATCCTTTAGTGTTTTTTCGAATATATTTTCATTGTAACTGAACTTTCTAAAATTTTAATATTATCTCGAACAAAACTAACTTGAAGTCATCACATCTATAGCACTCAACTCCTTCTTAAAAACAAGTCTCTCCGTGCCGTAGAGCGTAACAGTGGTCGACAATAATATCTCCATTGAAAAGGTCGAGAGTTCAAGCCCTGCAGCAGCCAGGTCTTTTTCCAGGTAAGTATTCGGTTAGATGGTTAGTACACGTGAATGAGTAAAATTTCCAACTTGACTATTTGGTAAAAAAGAAATGAATAATCCCGAATATGAAAACTTAGATTCATTAAGTGATATCAAATGACATATCATTACGTTGTTTTCGAATATTGATCTAATATCGCCGAATGTTCACATTTTTTTGTGGCCACTATTGATATCATCTACAATTTAAGGTTAATATTCCCGTAATATTGAACCAATATTGGTCAAATATGTTTGTTCTACTTGGGATAGCGCATATAGAATGAAAAAATGTACGTTTTCGGAAGGTCCCAAACAGTTCCCCGTTCTGTACATTTCAGGTCCTGTGTGGACTAGAAAAGTACGTACCTGGGATTACTGACTATGCGGAAACGGTAAGTCGCAGGGAGGTCTTATGTACGTCTGTCGGAGACAAAAGTACGTCCTGAATACGTACAATGCATCCTCACCGTACATATACAGTACGTCCACTGGACGTACTTGTGCTATTTGAGATAGTAGGGGATCAATCGTATTTCTTTGAAAAATTCTACGAAATTATAATAAATGGTATAACCAAGAAAAATATAACAATGAGAAATAAAAAGAAGAAAAAATGAAAAAAAATCTCTGCCGAGATCAGGAATTGAACCCGGACTTACCTGATCTCTGCCGGCGCCATTGACCACCCGGTCATGAGAGCACCTTTGATTTGTTCGAAAATAAAAACATATATGTTGCATTTCTCGAATGAAAAATATAATCCTTTCGATTGTATTTTTTTCTTGTCTAAGACATCTATCTGTGGAGGAGTCGCTGGTAATTATATCACTGCTATAAGACATTTTCATACGATTATCGAAAATTGACTAAATTCTTCAAAAATTCAATACCTACTGATTTTGACTAGACAAACGTCAAAATGAAAAGCTTGCACATCATGCTTGATTGAAAAATTATGGGTTTCTATTGGTTGAAAATCTGTATCGTAATGATACAGATTTATTATATTTTGATAATGATATTATAAAACGGGTTGTGGGCATATAAGTGTATTAAAGAGTACGGGTGTATATCAAAATCATTTATTGCATTTCAAATGTCATTTGGTGAGATAGGTATATTAAAATAGTGGTCTCGTGATCATGGTGTAAAGAGCCCAGCCTCTCACCCAGACAACCCAGGTTAGAATCCTGGGGAGTACCAGAATTCTTCAAATTCGATATTTTCCGTCCAGCCACGGAACCAAAGTGGTTCGGAATCAACTTCACAAACTCTAGGTCCCGTTTATCCCTTGCTCGCACAGGCTCTTTAATGAGCTTCTGAGGGTTCTCTCAGAAACCTGAGATATTTGTTAAAAGACTATTCGAATACATTTCAAAACATTGAATCGGGATTCAGGAAAACAAAATGCCAGTTTTTATTTTCGAATTCATGGGATTTTTTCATGTAAAGGACCGTTTCTTATGGAAAATGGCTTTTCGTGAATTTGCCTGTATTATTGGTATAATGTAGATACTGAAAGTGTCCATGGCCACAGACGCCAATAATGTACAGTTTCCGAAATATAGCTATATCAACATCAATTATTTGCATTTTTTTAATTTTAGCACATAGTCAGTTCACTCTTATACTTAGTAAATCGGTTGAAAAACAATTCTCTTTCCGTTTCAGATACACCCGTCTGGTGAAATTATCATACACTGTTCTTTACTGACGTTGTAACTGGAGTACTATTTACTACTTGTATATTCCCGTTTTCGTAGAAACAAAATTTTGTGAATTGCTCTAAGTATCACATAATTACATATATTCAGCAAATTCTGATTAAGATTCTAGAAAAATAGTATTTGATACACACTATATGAACTGAATCTGATAATATTTTTTTTATATTTTTCTGATAGCGAAAGATATAGTGGAAAATGCCAAATGAGCATATAGAAAATCCTATTTATAATGTACGCTGACTAGATAAATACTCGTATCGAATGAAGGTTTTTTCATACCGTGTGTTGAATATCAATATTAACGAAGGGAAACTAACTCAATATCCTAATTTTTGATATGATGTGGCTTTTGATGTACCTACTGATTGATAAAAATGGACAGTTTTTGAAATATGTCCCTATTAATATCATTTACTTAAAAAAAATCCTTCCGATTTCTGCAAAGGAACTGACTGAAAAATAATTGTTAATTCGTTTCAGATCACATTTGATGAAATTAACATACACTGCTCCTCACTGACGATTTGCTGGGCTATTATCATCAACATTTTTATATTCGTATCTGTAGAAACGAAAGCCTTTGAATTGCTTTTGTTATCACGAATATACTCATTTTTAACACAATTCGATTGTGGCATTTGAAAAATACTAATAATAATAGTGGCTAATGAATTTGTGTTCCTTGTCTACTGGCGTGTTGCTTCGTTTACATGTATTTGAATGAGACAGCAGTTAAGTGATATTGAACAGAATTTTACTGTGACTTTAAAATCATCATCTTATTGTGGCGTAATGATCTCGGCTAGCTCTAATGACATTAAAAGCGAGTTAGATGCCACATTCGTTCGGTGCTCGTAGAATTGATTCAGGAAATATTCCACAGATTTCCTGGTTTTGATCTAGATTTTGGATCCATTCAGTCGAATAAACTAGTATGAACATAGCAAAACGTCTTCATTGAGCCGTTGTTATTATCTAAAGTTTTCATTATTCAAGCTTACTTCGAATGAAATATTTGTCTCTTGAATCTTCACAAAATGTCGATGATCATACTTGAAGACTGGATATATATCGAATCATCTTGAAACAATTCATTCACGCTCACCTCAACTCACCTACTCGGTAACTGAGAAAAACATACTTCTTTGGCTAGCAATACGGAAGGATTAGATTTATATCAGCCACAGAAGAAATACCTGCCTACACTTGTTGACCTGTATTCGACTTATTGGCCTCTCGTCAAAAGGAATTTAATTCTCTTATTCAGATGCTCTCTCATTCGTGCTGGGTAATCGCACGTTAAAAGGTAAGGCCTCGTTGATCCATTGCTCGCACAAGTTTCGACTTCTGAGGGTTGACGTTCGTCAGCTGGTTAACGGAAACGAACAATTTCAGAACAATTTTTTTTTTAGATTCAGTATACAGGAAATTGAAATCTTTGGTGAGGAGGTTGTAACTCCTTGTAGACCAATGCTTGTTCTGCTGAAGAAGTCTTCAGAAGAAGAAAACTGATACAAGGAATGATCGTTTATATAATTTACAATCCAAAATAATTCAAAAAACTACCTGAAAGTTTTTTCTGGTTCCACTGTGGACTAAGTCTGTTAACTACTGATTATTCAATTCATTCCTCAACAATTAAACTGGAAATTGGGCTGAGAGGAATAGGCCCTTTATCACCACTCATACTATTTTCACATTTTGCTGTTTTTAGATTCTGGAATGCGTCGCTGATACTGTGATCATTATCCAGAGCATATTGGATGACACTGGACCTTTGTACCCTTCCGTACCTCATGTGTACATGATTATTTTTGAAGCTAGTTTTTATAGCTCGTCGGCTCTTCCCAATGTATTTATTGTTGCAATATTGACAACTGATTAAATGAATTCCCAACTTTTCCGTGTTTGCTTATTTATTTTTTGAATTAGGTACCCAGGAGCTGTTATGATTTAGGAAAAGTTTCAAATGCAACTCTCATATTTACTCTCGAAAGTCCTCCCATGTACTGAGGTTCATATAAAATTACTTTGAACTTTTTCCTAGTCTCATCTTCTCGAAAACTCTAATATTTACGAATTTACAGATTCAGTATGCTCGAGACCCTTTTATAGAGTTCCATTGAAAAAACTAAAAAAACTGATTGTGGGAGAGAGACTCATTTCTGAAATATGTTCGTAAATTTCAAACTGAAATATTTTTCGGAGAAGTTCATTTCCATAAAATCACCCAAAAAAAAGTTTTTAAGCAAGTATCACGTACCTACGCTTCGGAGACTGAGGAATTATTTTCAGGCAAAAAATACTTGGTTCAGCAGATGTGAGAATTTGTATGTGTGAGAAACTGAGAATTTTGATACCCTCGAGCGCTCGCTATGACCTTGATCTCCCAGTAGGATTTGACAGGAATGGATTTCTTTTATTAAGTAATCTTCCGAGTATCTCATACCTGATTTTACATGCAGCTATCTCTCCGTATATGTGGTGCAGTTGTTAACAGTGAAGATACTCAATGACTCAGGTGCGTATACTTCAGGGGTCCCCCAAGGACTCAGTTTTATGCACTGTATTGTGTGAAACCTTATCGTTCGAATGGAATAATTTCATCGTAAATGAAACGTTGGATTATGGATTCACTTCCACATGATCATATTCGAGTCAAAACAGGACATTCAATGGAATTTTGAATGAAAAGTTTTTCATTGATCCTTTTCGACGTGGACATGGAAAGCACAATGGATATCCATTGAAGTCCAATTCTGATCTATACGGAAAACAGGTCAAACATAGGACATCCGTTGAATGTCCATCACCAATCAAAATTTGAATAGCATTCAATAAACAGAAGAAGAATGCAAGAGAATATCCATACAATCGGGACCATCCGTACATGTCCATAACAAATTCACATAGACAGACATAATAAGAACATTCAATGGATGTATCTCACCCATGGAATCGTGAATATTCTCTCATAGCCTAAAAAGAACTTGAGTTAAATACATTTCGTCCACGAAATGATTCATCAACTGAATTCAAGGCAGTGTTGTTTATATCTTTTCCTGGTTTATGTGCACTCTCTAGTATTTCTGTCATCCTACGTTTCTGTATGCAAAAGTGAGATATCTCGTGGGGAAGGGTTAGAGTGCTCTCCTGGTAAGACACTTTAGTTCAATCTTTAAACCAGGATTGTTTTTATATGCATCCAATTCATGTTCGAAAGAAATTCAGTCTGAGGCAGGATCAGCTCCAATCGATGTCCAGCAGGTCCAAGGAAAGTTCTTTCCACTTCAATTTGTTTCCTCAGTAGCCCTTCAAGAGTCCATGAATGGGTGTCCAAGTCAGTGACCTATGAAAGTGGGTGGGATATCCATCGTCCACCAACGGATGTCGAGTGAATATCCTTGATATATTATTCTCATATTCATTGAATTCAAAAAATAAGAATCGTCTGCGGATCTCTTTCAGAGAAAGTTACGACACCAACAAAAATCAGAATCTGAATTAGAGATTGCATTAACAAATACAATGCCAGATTCCTTTGGGCTTGCTGTTCTGAGTCTGAGTTATTGGTATATCTATAAGTGTATACAATTTAAAAACTGTTCGACGTCATCATGGGCGTGGTGAAATTTCTGAAGTAGCTAGATTGTCATAAAATAATGAAATATTGGAAAATGATTAAAATTACGTATCGATGAATAATGATGCATAATGCATTTGAATAATGAATATTCAATAAATATCCAGTTCAAATCAATTCATCAATGGAATGATTCGGAATGATTGAAATTAATGCAGTTTCCGGGATAATTCATTTGAATTTCATCAGAATAGTAGCTGCTGGATTCACTATAATTTCCAATATTTATAATGAAAGGTTGTATCTTTTGCCGGTCGAATGAATTCTCTTTCTCAAACAATTTTATAATCTCCTTCTCTGCATGTTTGATCGAATTCTTTCATGTTTTGGGAGTGGCAGTAAGAAGTGACTCTCGCCTTGTATTCAAACAATTTCTATTTGAACTGCCCTCTTCACCTTATTGTTATATGACTTCGAAATTCCCCATATCAGTTAAATTGTGTTGAACATGCAGTGGTAGGAAGGAAGACGTAAAACTGTATGTCCATATTGTTCTGTCAACCTAACTACTACGAATATTGATTTCGGGTTATTACTAAAAAAACAAAAAGAATATAAGTAGGAATATTGTTTGTAATAGATTCGAACTGTCCTACAATTCTGAGCAGTTCACTTTTGAGCATTTGAGTACAAAGTTCCATGCTAGAATTGGTTAACCAGTCTAGAATGATAGCTTTCTTTTACGACGAAATAGATATTTTTGTCAATAGTACGTTGTGGTTCGGATCATTGTCCATAATGATTAAAGACGGTTCAGTCGAGTTTTACAATAATTGATGTTCAAACCAATGTGAAAAATTGCTTGAATTCATTCCGCCATAGTAATCATCAGTTTGGGTTTTTGATGGAAAAACATGTTCTGCGACTTCACTGAGTCTGTCTTCATTACCTGCAAGGGGTATTATATGTCTAAAAAGAATATTTCCATCCGAAACTCATGTGAATATGTAATAATTATTAATGTATCACTCACTTTTTACCATTGAATTCAGTCGTCGCAACACTTTTAACATTATTACCTTGCCACAAATGACTTATTGTACCATTCTTGAAAATCCAGGTCTCATCATGGAACAAAAATTTCGAAACTTACGTATACACACAAAAAAGAAAAAAAAATTTGGATACATATGGTGATTGTCAAGATACAATACTTCTATCTGGAAACAAATACAGTCGAAATTTATTTTTGAATTTGCCTGATGATTACATTTCTTCAAGCAAACTGAATTTGTTAATGAAAGCATAATATTATTCAGAAATAGTAAACATTCTTTACATCAACGTTTCGATGGAATTGGAGACGGGGAATTTGGAGAACCCATGATTTAGTTTTTTGTTTGAACATTTTCAAGTTTTGGCTATTTTTTAAGTCGTTAGAAACATTGTAAAGTTTTGGGCCTAGGTAAAGGAAACTCCTTTGCAGGATGTTTTTTGATGGTCTTGCTACTTGCGCCAGATGCGATTTTTGCCTGGTTTGATATGGATGGCTGATGGCTTCTAGATTTGTTTTGTATTTATGTTGTCGAGTTACAGTACTCACAAAGAATAATTGTCGAATATCTAAGATTTTTGATTCAATATAGAGGTTTTCAGTTGGGTAAGTATATGGTTTAGTAAAAATTACTTTAAGTATCATTTTCTGTATTTTTTCTAGAATTCTCATGAAAGTTTTATTAGCTGCACCCCAAGCAATAATTCCATAACTAAGGTGACTCTCGATAAGTGCGTAATATATCATTTTCATTTGACTTGTGGTAAGTATTCTACAATAGTGTTTCATTCTGTATAGAATACTCCTCAATTTTTGCACAACGTAATTTATTTGAGCGTTCCATTTCAAGTTACAGTCGATGTGGATCCCTAGATATTTGAGACTGTCTGCCTTTTTTAAATCGACTATTTCATTTGTACCTTTTATCTTCAGGGAGTCAAAATATGGTAAATTCTTGGAATAAGAGGTGAAAGGAATGAAGCATGTCTTGTCCGTATTCAACGTTAAGAGCTGTCCATCTAACCATTTGAGGATAGTTCCAAAGTCCGTTTCTACTATACTTTTCTATTCTTTCCAAGTTTTTGCTTTATAGAACACGGCTGTATCATCAGCAAAGCTTACCACATTTCCCTCCACCTCCAATTTGAATAAATCATTTAATTATACGTTGAAGAGTATAGGACCCAGAACAGTGCCTTGTGGAACGCCAAATTCAATTATTCTTGTGGAACTAATGTGATATTTGATTTTGATGCATTGTTCGCGGTCACCTAGGTAGCTCTTGAATAACTGTAAAGTAGTACCTCTGAAACCTACACTCTCCAAAGCACTCAGAAGTGATTCGTGGCAGACAGTATCGAATGCCTTCTTAAGATCTACGAAAATGCATAATGTAGGTTGTTTACTGTCTACAGCTTTACTTATTTGCGTTGTTAGGAAGTTAATAGCATCTTCCGTTGACCTATTCTCCCTGAACCCAAACTGCATATCTGACATTACTTTATATTTCTTTGGGAATGCTGTAATTCTTTTTTTCAAAAGTTTTTCGTAGATTTTAGCTAAGTTCGAGATCAGTGAAATTGGTCTATAATTTGAAACCTTCTGTTTTGAACCGCTTTTATAAAGAGGCTTTACTATTGCTATTTTAAATGCTTTTGGGTAGATACCAGTCTTCATTGAGAGGTTGAAAATATATTCCAATGGTCTGCTGATGTGATTCGCTATAAACTGCAGAGTTTCGGCCGTTATTTCATCCTTCCCAGGTGCTTTATTTTTTTTTAGGCATCTGATTGTTTCTATTATCTCCTTTTCAGTAGTCTCTTCAATATAGAATGAGTTCAACAGGTGAGTTCGAGGTTTGTTAGGTTTAAAATTGATCTGAGTTTTCATTTTTCCTGACAGTTCCTTTCCGATGTTTGCAAAGTATTCATTGAATCTATTGGCGATATCCGATTTATTCTTCAGAATATCTCCATTGTCTCCCTCAATCTCGAGAATCTTATTCTGGTTCTTATTTCGGTTTGATATGTCATTCAGACATCGCCACAGATTCAACGAACTATGCTGGTTTTGAGTGATTTTATTTTGGTAATACATTTTTTTTATTTCTTTTATAAGATCATTTAGTTTATTGCGGTATTTTTTGAAATTATTCACGTTCTCAGAGCTGGGATCATTTTTCATTAGGGTAAACATTTGATTATACCTTTTGTTATCCACTCTTTGCGTTTAATATTGAATCTCTTTTGTTTGATTATTGAGGTAGATGATTCGATTTTTGAAGATATTCGATTAAACAATTTGAGGCACAATCTGGATCATTATGTTTATAAAGTTCTGACCAATTTTCAGCTTGGATTTCGGAAGCTAGTTTCACTTCATTTAGATATTGTTTTGTGGAAGGCGTATTTTGAAATTGTCCTTTTTTTCAGGAGAGGAGATTTGTAATGATGTAGGATAGTGACCTGTGACAGCCGTTTCTAGCAACACTGGCATATAGGTACATTCATCAAGGGTATTTTTTTAAAATATTTGATCAATACATGTTTCGGAATTAGGAGTAATTCTTGTGTACATATTTATTGTTGACAAGTATCCATGTGCCCCCATTATATTTAGATAATCCTGAACATGCTCATCATTGCTCAATACATTAATATTAAAATCGCCCACTACAACATGAATGTTGGTTTTCGGACAGTGTGTCAAATATTCATCAAACTTTTCATTTAAAATGCTAATACTTGTTGAAGGTGATCTATAGATACCTGTAATCAAGATATTTTTATTGTTGAATTTGGATTGAATTTCTATCGCCTTAGTTTCACCTATATTCACTATATTGTACTGAAAATCGATACCCTGTTTAACGTAAATAACAGGACCATCATTTTGATTCAGTGTCCCCTCATTATGGATAAGGTCGTATCCTACAATAAAAAGCACTGAAGGATCATCGATTCTCCAAGTTTCCGATTTACTATTTCACTCAAGATAATCTCCAGTTCATCTAGATTTTTTGATATACTCCGTATGTTTGAATGTATAATATTGAGATTACTGTATGACCCGATCAATAAATCATTGAAATCAGAAATATTTTTTGCCGAGTATGTGTCTATAGTTTTTATTTGGAAGTCTTTGATATATCTATTCATTATTTTCACCTTGCGTGTTGGTTTGCTATAAGTACAGTTAATTATTTCTGGAAATCTTACATATGAGGATTACTAAACATGAGCAATTAACGAGAAACAATAGTGTTGAAACAAAGAATTAAAAAAGAAAAAACAATCATTTAGCGTAATTCTTTCGTGTGATTCTTTCATATTGGAATATATCCTTACTATTCTTTCTCGTTATAGTTGTTTTCGGGGTACTTAAATCTTTTTTTGGGCTAATGTTAGGATATTCGAATTTTTTGGTTTCAAGTATTCGAATGGGTGGGGAAATATTTTTCTTCTGAGATTCTTCTTGGGTGTTTTGAACTGGGAGTATCGATTCGGGAGCAGGTGTACCTGGATCACTGTGCGATTTCGGTTGATTGTCTGGTTCGCTTTCGTTCTCTAAGTTTTCGAGATCCGAGGGATAGTAAATTCGGTCATTCACATGAAGTTTATTGTTCCTAATGAAGCAGTTGTTATGTTTATCTTGCTTTGTTTCGTATAAGTACTTCCTTAGAATTTTGTTTTCTTTTCTCTGTTGTTCGGTAAGATCATTAACAATGCTTATTTGAGATACTTTTAGGTTTCTGGTATTTTTCAAAATGCTAATTTTCTTCAAATATGATGTGAACTCGACTTTCACAGGGCAATTGTAAGTTTTCCCTACGGGGAATATATTATTGAAGTCGCTCTCAACAAGTTCTATTTCTAGAAGGTCTTTGAAAAACTTGATGATATTTGTTGCTGAGATTGAATGTTCTTTCCTCTTCAATCCGAATATTACAATACCATTTTTTTTTCTGGTTCCTCTCAGGTAATTCTATTTTAATTTTCAGTTCCTCGTTTTCCCTCTCCGTTTTCATGAGACGATGATTGATTTTCTCAATTTTCAAGGCAAGTTTCACTTCGATTGCTTGTATTTCAGATTTTAATTCCTTATTCCCTTTCTGGATTTCAACTAAGAGTTGTTTATTGGAGATATCCTGAGACATTACTTTTTGTGTATGGACACCTTTATTACTATCTATCGGTCTTGGCAAAAAACAATCTGGGTTTATTAGATGAGAGTATATTTGTTTATGTCTTCTGTGACTATTTACTTTATTCGACAGCTTTTTGAGTGAACTTCATATGATGCAGTGCCGTTTGTGTGTATAGAATACTTATATGTTTTCAGAAAATAGTTCTAATGAACACAACATACCATTATTTCAAATTCATTCAGGAGCTCTTTTAGTCACTCAACTCACTTGAGCTGACCATTGCTTTTGACGATGCGAATGACTGGATTGATTTTCAATTATTGGAATGATTTTTTTTTTGAAAACAGTATATCAAAATTACCCTTCCAAATTCCTGTTTTGAAAAAATATGTAGATGATATAATAATGTGCAATTCCTCAAGAAATGAAAAATTTAATGTTACAAACATTCAACAAATACGGTGAAACTCCACAGTTCACCATCGAGAAGGAGGTTAATAATAGTATAACTTTCTTAGACAGTCGAAATCTAGTGTGTAAGGTAGACTTGCCTGAACGAATCGTTCAGAAGATGATATGATTCACAGTCAGTCTTCAAGTAAGCCATCGACTATGTCGAATTGTTTTTTTATATTATCAGAACACCTTTGGATATATCCAATAATATCTTGGTAAATAATGGATGATTTCCTTGAAAATGGTATCCCAAAATTACACTCTCAAATTTCTTGAGAAAATATGTAGCTGATGTAATATGTGCAATTCCTCAAGGAATTGAATAAACATTATTACAAAAATAGCTATGATGAAAATCTTCAGTTCCCAATCGAGAAGAAGGTCAATAATAATAGTATAACTTCTTTGGACACGAGATTCATGAGAACAACAGGAAAGATCCTGATATCAAATTGGTATAAAAACCTTTCAGTTCAGGAGAATTTATGAAATACTAATCATGGTATTATGGACGAAGCTAACGCTGCGTATGAAATAACTCAATGATTGTCCAAAGAAGTATATCGGTCGAGCCTCAAGGACACTGAAAGTTAGAATAACGTCTCATAAAAGTGATTGTTGAGTTAGAAAAAATGTTTGTGCATTATCGAATCATACCGCCAGAACTTTTCATGAATTCGACTTTGTTAATGCCAAATTTATCCCTTCACAGAAAAACTCATACGAAAATAGATATAAAAAACCTACATTCATTCATTAAAAAAATAATAAACAGAGATCAGACAATCGATTTTTCTTTCTCATATTAACATGAATCATCAAGCAATGAATACTCACATAATAACACCCTGTGAGAAAATTGTGCAGCAATTCTTGTCTATCACACCAATGTCAAACATTGAATAGGGATGTTTGAAAGTGTTCAGAAAATAAAGATTTCTCTATGAATCTTGCATACAGTGAGTGTCTATTGCATTTAACTCCATAATGTTAACCTATTCAAATCTTGTAGTGTGACTGATGAGGGAATCGAATAAATTTCGAAAGCTCTCGCGAAGTGAAAAGAGTATATTGTTCGTGAATTGTTCGTTTCCGTAAATCAGCTGACGAACGTCAACCCTCAAAAGTCGAAACTTGTGCAAGCAATGGATCAACGAGGCATTACCTTTTAATGCGCGATTACCCTTCTTCAAGCCCAAACCCCTTTTTGCTGTAACCCCGCTAATTCATCAGCAGTTCTTGGATATAGGCAAATTTGAGTTAAATGAGAAAATGCTGACTGATTGGACGTGTTCTCCACAACACCAACTGTTTTTTTAGTAGCGCAGCAACTTTTCGGGATAAATCTACACTTCTAGCTATTATAGATTCCACCACCAAAAAATAATGTCTTCAAAATAGTAAATATAAAACAAATTTTGAACGCAAGGTAGGTGAATGACATTTACAAATAATAACATTTTCATAGAGTTTCATGCCGTTCGCCTATTTGCTATGCCTACTCGAAACAAAAGGCATGTACCAGAATTATTCATACAAATAATACTTTCTAGTTCATATTGTGGAATTATACCCAATGATTGTGAACAAAGAACTAGACAAACCAATGATTGATTGTTCAGGAAAGAAGGCTGAAATGCAATTGAAATGATGTTAAGGACCTAGAACAAATCTTCATGCAACTTCAGTTCTTCCATGGAGAAACACTTGGCTCAAGGATATTTTTAGTCCCTTCTTATTGTCGTACAAATTGTTGCAGAGGCAACTGGATCTATTGAAAAGTTCACCCCCACCTCTTCCAAACATACTCCAACGTTGTGATGTAACGTCAAGAACAGATTGAACACCAGTTAACTCAGCCATGTTGTCCTAATTATCCATAATGACGCTTCCATCGGATGAGTCGCTGTTATCAAACTTTGCACGAGTTTTCCGAACAACTTCCCCTTCAGTCACATATTGCACGGTGAGAGTTCCATTTATAAACTCTTTCCTTTTCTCTTCTCTGTTGAAACCGTTTTAATTAGGATGTGGTCTGGTAACAGAATACGACGGCATTAGTGTCTTGAGACTAATAGATTGCTTTTTTCGAGCTTGTTGGACATGTCAGACGGGGAATACAAGAAGCTGAGAAGTAGTATTTTGTTTCTCTCCTTCATTGCACGTTTGGTTCGTTGGTACACAAAAAGAGGTGAAGAGTTGGCGAAGAGCTTTGTTTTCATGCTTGTAGTTCGATTAGACATGCTGATCGTTTTTTCCACTACTTGCTTGAAGACTGAAACGTGGCATCATCTCGATGTATTCTACCCCTTCAATCTGCAAAAACTTTTATGCGTTGGCACATTCCAACATTGGAACTGAAAAATACTTCAACTCGTTGATCGATTTGCATTCAACTAGAGTCTTCATGAACTTTATCTGAAATTGAGGGAAAAAAGTCTAAAATAATATTCAGCCGTTTGGTGAGATAAACAACAAGATCGACTTCATCTGAGTGATTCAACATAAATGTTTCAGTCCATAAAAAAAAAAAGGATTGTTGAGCAGCATTTCCTCAAAAGCAAATCATTTTTATTTCACTTTCATCTAGTGTCTTTCTGAAGTTGCTGATTCGCCATTTTTTATATTCTGAAATATTTCAACTCGACACTGATAGGTAGTGGATAGGTAGATATTCAATATTCTGTTATAAGCGTGGAGTTTCAGTTGAAAAACTTCTATCCTTCAAGAGAATAACTGGGACTTTTAATGCAAATCGTAATGAAATATGTGAATGATTGTAATCACCTCTCAAAGCTGGCATATAACTCATAACTGACTCCACCATCGGGAAAAATAAATGATTAACTTTCACCATAATAGAATGTTACATGAATTCACGGGTTCGGTCCATTTATAGGTGTTGTTTCCAACAATAAATACTCCAAGGTAATTTGTGAATTAACATTCATCTAATGATTGACAATTGCAACTCATATTGTCATCTTTTTTTTCTTCAAACATATAGATCTCAACACGAAAGATTATGACACATATTTTTCAATACGACACAAATTTTTCAATACGACACATATTTTCAATTCTCTTCATAAAGAATCTATGGATGACAATAACGTACAAGGGTGACATTGATGTGAGGATGAATGCCTTCCGAGGTGGCACGGGATCCTTTTTTTATAATAATAATGTTTGTACTTGGATCATACCCACAGATTATTTTTGTTTTCAAGTTTAAATTTTTCTATAGTAATAAATTTTCATTCACAGCTCCAAGGAAATTGATGATGATCTCTGTGTTTTTTATATTCTGATTCTAGTTAGTGAATTAGAAGAGTTTTTTTTATAGAATTCAAGGACCCAACCGTGATTCAAGCCAAGGCTTTGTTTTGGGATTGTATCTATTGTTTTCTGTATATTGGCGGATACACCGATAGTGCATCTTAGTATCATGAGTGATGATGCATACCTGGAATAAGTATACATACATCTACATATCATATCATATCAGTCAGGTTGATATGTTTCACCGTGTATGGTGGATGTATTTTCCTCAAAAGCCCGAATCAAAATCGAATACCAACCTATTTTCACATTCACTTCGATTTGGAATATTAATGAAAATGAATAAAAAGATGCTACTTTTGATCCACATTGGCTAAAAGACATGCGAAATGAAAAATGGTGGAAATAAAATGTTACAGAAAAATGAATTTGTAGTTCTAGTTATTCAGTTTCAGTTGAAGGAGGTCTGTATATGCTACTAGATCTTCATTTTTGGAGGAAATTAATTTTGCTATATTCAATGGGATTAAATTTTATCGGTGTGATGTGCATTTCAGCGGAAAATTTATTTCTTATATAAATTGGAGCTTTGTTTCATGTTCAACAACAATTTGCACATGTAGGGGTCATTTCCAACGCTCTCGACAGCAAAAATGTGGGTTGACGAAACATATATCTCTGATAACAATTTCCAACCTTCCCTTCTTTTCGGTTAATTTGAGAATGTGATTGAAGGCTTTTTCTTCTTCAACAGAATAGACAAAAAAAAACAAAAAGTTTAAGTCACAGAAACGACGGGCGCTGGACCACAGAGAAGTCACTTTTTCTTTTTCAATTTGTATATCTCACTCGAAACTTGAATTGAACAACAGAATATTACATAAATGAATATTTGATATAGTCGGAATCGGTCTTAACGTGCGGGTGTGAGACTTAATCACCGACTAACTTTCTAGTTTTTTCTCATTCCATTGTGTTGAATCATACATTTTCAAAATGAATCCCAATGATAATTGAGACAGACATATACGATTTTCACATGCGAAAAGAAGATGTATTGATATTTTTCAGCGGCTCTAAACTTTTCGATCCACCTACCTCGTTTTGATTGATGGATGACAGTTCTGTATATTTGTCAGTTCGAAGTTTGCGAAATGGAGAATAAAAATCAATTCTCGGGTAATATTTAGGAAACAGTAGCAAGAGCACTGGGGGTAAGTTTGAGATCTGTTCAGAAAATTGTGTACGAGAAAAATAATTATATAATCCACAAGATTTCCAAAAAATGTAAGAAGAAAAAATCAAAGACTGAAGATCTCAGAGACGGTATAAAAATGAAAGTGTGTAGTGAAGTATCGAAGGAGCGAGGTGTTTTAGAAATTGAACTCACTGCATGGTCAAAATAAACTTGGGTTTTCGCTTCAAAAAAGATTGTAACCGAAGGTATTCATGCGAAATGCCTCGAATTGTAAGTCAACATGTTCAGTTTTTGAAAAAATACACAGAAATTTACAATTCAAAATTGAGCAGAGTTGTGTTTTTAGATGAAACGCGGATATTTTCGAATGGAAGTGGGTCAAAATCATAGCAGGATGAGTAGAATGCGGCCCGGGAAAATGGTACATTATAATTACATGCTGGTTCGACAGAAGGCTTCGTTCCACAAGCAAGTTTGATATTTTCTTCACAGTCACAAAGTTTAGATTATCATGATAACATTAATTGTGACATGTTTGAAAAGTGGCTCGAAGAACGGTTGATATCAAATTTAGAAAAACCGTCTTTAATTATTTTGGACAATGCATCTTACCATTCAAAAATATCAAAAAAACAGCGTACTTTTTCTTGGCGAAAAAGTGAAATTTATGATTGGCTAGAATCACATAAGCAAAATGTGTTGCAAAATATGTTGAAATCGGCACTTTTTTCGATTGCAAAATCATTAAAAAAGATACAATTTTTGCCGTGGATGATATATTACGTGAGCATGACCATGAAGTATTACGGCTACCACCACACCATTGCCAGTTCAACGCAATAGAACTAATATGGGTTGGGGCTAAATCATACTATGAGAAGCATGTGGGTGGCGGCCTTAAATCCGATGAAGTGGAGATGGTTTGGAAGGCTGCACTGGAACATTACGGAGGAATATTGGAAGAAATCGGTTGACCATACCGAAAAATTGATATGGGATTGGTGGGATCGAGAACACCTATACTTTGTTCAACCATCCTTTGCCGTTACGTCATAATCGGTGACGTATTCTGCTGTTTTACGTTTGTCTTATATTAGTTGAATATTATTTAACACTCGACCTCAAAATTATTATTAGTATGTACATATCTGCAGAATACATCGCATACACTGGTGTTCCTATTGCATATTATTGATGTATGATATAAATCGATGATCCTCGAGCAGAAACATGTCTCCGGCATGAACTTTGATTTCGTAGTCTTTATCTGTTTCCATTTCACTGGTAGCTAGTTTTTGATTAGTTCTATTTCTGGAGCATCAGCAACACGCTATAGAATTAAATAAAATCAAATCAATAAAGACTTACATTTTGCATAACATAGGTAGATACATACGTTGTAGACTGCATTCAACGGTAAAAGCGGCACTCCAGCATCTCTTTCTCTTTAGTAGTCAAATAACTTCAAATTTAAGCTTTGCTCTTTCTCATTATACCGGAAAGGCATTTTGACAATGAGAAATTTACTGAAAAAGTGAAAAAGGCGAAAATGACCAGAAATACTGAACAAATCAAACTATGACAACTGAACTGTCAAAAATGACAAATAAAATTCACATCGACATTAGACATACGTTAATGACGTCATAATTCCGTCTCATTCTTTTCATGAATGAGAGATAAACATGGACAACATATGACGTAACGGCAAAGCATGGTTGAACAAAGTATGATATCGAAGTGGCACCTGTAGTCATAGTACCATTTGAAAACGATTCCGAAAGTGATGATCTAATTAGTGACAATGAGTGTTTCTGAGTTTCTCTTGTTAACATAAATTCTATTTTATTGATTTCTCTTGATTATACAAATATTCCCATCCACAGAGTTTTTTATGAATAGTGTAGAGGTACGGATAATAGAGAATACGGTCGCTACATGCCACGTCATTGTAGTTTGCATGTCATTGAATAACCAATCAGAAAATATGATGTCAGCCGTTGTCATTTGTTAAAATTCACCCCGGCTCACATCTTGTTTTCTGATTGGTTACTCACTTACATGAAAACTACAATGACGTGGCATGTGACGACCGTATACTCTATTATCCGTGGTGTAAAGGAGGTAAGAAAGGTGCTGAGGCAGTTCAAAAAGTACCGCAGCGAGTAACTGCTTTCACAGCTGTACTGTTCATTCCAGTTACATTACACAAACGATTTCCGTGCTGAATGAATGACATCGTGAAAATTAAGCTTAATAAATAATTACAAAGCATTTTGGTAACCACTAGGTTTTTCAATTTGATTCATATGGTCGCTGACCTTTGAACCCGCACGATAAGACCGATTCCGACTTATTACATATTTTCTTGCAATGACTAGAAGAACAAATTTGGGATCACTTCCTCAAAACTTCGATCTTTCTACAGAAATATTGATGTTTCCTAGTATCTTCTCGTCTTTTTGAAAATTTGATGAGTATCAAATGACAAATTCCCGCAATTCGAGTTCTTCTCGTGATATCGGTATGAAATGCATTTGATCTGGAATTATTTTTGTGGAGAAACTATATCGAATAGTTGCAAATGAGCATCACGCTATAATTGGGTGGAGTAACTAAAAGAACCATCACATTTTTATGACATGCATTATTGTTCCAATTACCGCTTCTTTATCGTCACGCGAAATTTTTCTGTCTATAAAATAGCCTGAAAATTAAATTCGTTGCATTGATATCCACTCTAAACATTCACTGCCGCTTCGGTGCTTGTTAGTATGAGAAATATAACCGTTTCATTTTCACCAGTTATGTGAACGTCTCAAATTGATGAAGCTATGAATAATAATTATCAGACGGGTCGTAAAAACCGTTTCCCTTAACTTCTGAACGGCACAAGACTTCAAGGATAGGCCAAGGTCACAGGAAAATGATTCAGCTTCAGTACTATTTCATTGAAAAAATACATGTGTAAGTGGGCTTGTCATCAGGACAATAACATCCGTCTTTTGTTCATCACTTTCTCATTCTTGACTGAGTTAGCATGTTCAGAAGAAGGAATGGATACTGAACTAAGGTTGACCATATCCATTGAAATATAAGGAATTGAGGGAACTCGCAACATTCGTCCCGAGAGGAATATATGAAGGAACTCTATGGGACCTTTTGAAAAGCTCCTATCATAATTCTGAAAGTCTATTTTCATCTACATCTCCTATCATAAAATGCTTTCATCCTGAGCTTGATGCTCTGCTTTTCGTGAAGGACATTTTACCCCCAAAGTCTCAGGCGAGCATTTTAGACTCTAGAGATAATTGCTCTTCACTTCTGTTCATCTCATGACATTTTTTTTGTCCTCTGCACGAGATTCTACGAGTTGTTTGGTGAATGTGAGGTTTCTGCCATATAGCCTTATTATGTTCAAGTTACTTTTGTGAGGAAAATGCCCAGTCAGTAGCTCTGCTATGAGTCTCAGCCCATTTTTGCTACTTTGGAGTCGTTATTCACTGTTTCCACCGACGCAACGGTCCATTATTGGTAATGGTTATGGGTGGAGGACGCAAACGTCTGCGATTAGGCCTCAACGTGCCCTTTTTGCAAATCCTGTCATCCTCACTCACTCATCTCTGTTCGAACCTCTTCGACCTTTTTATAAAGGAAATATCCTTCCATAGCAAGAGTGCAACTCCTCTTCCTTGATAGTGGCGGCTCTGAAAACATTTTTTCTGAGCCTTCTATTACTACACATTCGCAAAGGAAGGGAAAAAAGTCTTATTCCTCTAAGCACTCCGCTCATAGTGGGTATGCCTCTACTCTTATCAGATGTCTCCTGAGGCCACAGTTTCCGGTTAGAACTCCCACTAGAAGTCGGAGTTCTTTACGGCTTTGCTTCAGTATCTTGGCCGTCCTTGCCCTGTCGGTCCTCGACATCAACTGCTTCAAGTGCCTGCAGTAGTCTCTCCACTCTTTTTTATATGTTTTTACGGTCCATTGATTACCGAATGAGCTTCATAATGGTCTATATGTTTGGTGGTACCTTTGGCAGACGAATAATTGATTTCTTCATGGCTTTTTCCCACTATTCTTGAGGAATAGGGCGCGCTTATTTGAAAGAAAAACGTGATTTTTCCATTCAGTTGAAAACTTAATTTGTTTATTTTCAAAAGTGTGGGAGACAAAAATTAGCCAACCTGAGTTCCTTCTAATGCAGTATTCCGTCTCAGATCCATTTGTGAACCAGGTGCCCCAAAAGAATTTGTTCTCGTTGTTGTCTTTCTGCCACTCTCTACGATATATTTTCATCATTCAAAAGTTTATCTTGACAACGAATCGAGTGTCATATGGTCAGTGATCATGTTCAGCATATTATTTTCCCCATATCCCAGGATTTCTATTTTTTCGATATTTCAATCTTGCCGCTTTCCCTATCACGAGGATGAGGAGGAGATGTATATCCATCTAGGTGCTGTTATCATTGTGCTAAAAAGCCAGTCTTCGACCCTTGTTGAGTTTGTTCATTACCACTTTTCTCAGGAATCAATAATACATTCTTCAATATATTATAGAGATAGACTAATAATTTCGAACCATCGAAGCTGATCTCATTGCTCCATTTCTTGAGGACTTACAATTCTGAGTTTGTCACTGGATTTCAGGAACATAAAATGTGCAGTGACTTTTAAGAAATGACAGAAACATGTGCCATCCACCCTTCTCTGAAACTGATGAAATTTTATTGAACACATAACTCAACGAAAAAATGGGCCTAGAGAGCGTGAGTTGAACTATACGTATTTTACCAAAAATTTTCAAACCTAGATGGCAGGACGTCTCATCGAAATCATCATAATAATGATGTAGATGAAAAATAATTCAGTTCAATATAATGGAAGGAATGTCTACTACATATTCATATACAGTGCTTATCAAAAGTCCCATACTTCCCTCTCATCTTTGGAACGATCATGCATAGACAAGTGAAATTCGGAAACGGAATATTGAAGGTTGTAAACTTCCGTACTAGTGATGATGGATGACGAAAATGGCACAGATAACGTCACAAGGCCATTGTGACCAATAAGTTCAAATGGGACTTTACGGCAAGAGACAACTCTTTTCGAATGTATGGAAAGAACTTATTCAATGATAATAATTTTGTTTGTGTTTAGGTCAGTTGTGGGAACTCGCTTTCAAAAAACGCAAAACTGGGATGAATTTAAACAGTTAGTACTAACATTCAAAAATAAAACTACGCCTCCAGATAGTTGTCAAATAAGCTGACGTATTCGTTAGTCTCCCTAATTCGACGTTTTTGTTCTTTTCCAAGGTTTCGATAAAAGGAGGGCAGGAGGGGACTTTCGAGACGCACTGTACAGTTACATTTGGCCCGGAGCAAACTTCAGTCGTGAATGCCAAGAAGAGGTGTAATTTGAAGACAAAATGTTGGAGAATCATAACGTTGTTAAATTAATTCCATTTGAACCCCGTAGCGAATTTGTAGAATGAGTAGTAGAAGTAATCTATTCCAACGAGATGAATAACTGACGTGTCTAGACGGTAAATTGGGTATCGCTTTGTTCAGAGAGTTACGCTCTCATCAACCTTTCTGTGAGAATTGTTTGCAGAACATATACTCATGATATAACATTGAATCAAAAAATGTTACATATATGTGAAATCGCATTGCCGTTGGTGGGGAAATTGATATAAAATGGTACCAATCAGAAGAATTTTAAACGAGAATTCTCAGCAGATTCCGATTAGCACTGAGAGAGACTCCTGTGAGAAAAAGATACTCAATATGGGTTAGAAAATATATCATCTGGAAGAGCAGACTCTCACATTTTCATAATGTGCTGAGACTGAATTCCGCCTTTTTGTATCTTTTGATATAAATGAAGGCAAATTATTATCATTATTATTAATATTATTATCTTCGCGAATTGTTTTGGGGATTATTCCATATTCACTTGGTGAGGAGGTTGTCAGCTCATAGGAACAGTCTTTGCGGGAATCAATTTCAAGATGGCCATTCTGTTAAGAAATGAGCTCATAATAAATAAATAGAGAAAGCGATTGATGAGGTCAAAAAAAAACTTTTGGTAGTGATCGAAAAGGTGGAAAAACTGATGATATTCCAGAGTAAAATTTTGTTTCAACATTCATTCAGGTAGACTTAAGTTTTGTATAAGCCTAAGAAAACCACTGATAACAATAGCCGATGTGTTTATTTGCTTCCAAATGCCAAACTTTTATGGGATCGAGGTAACGTACGATAGGCTCACGTCTTTGAACAATTTGTTTCGTCGTTTATATTTTACGTCTTTCGTCTTCTCGTCTTTCGACTTTCGTCTTACCTCAATGACTCTCTACTAGCCACTGACCGTTCAACTTCGACCCGGCGTATACTACCGCCCCCCTTCCCCACCTGCCTCCTAACCCCAGGTGTCGTAACTAAAGCAACTCAGGGCCGGCGCGCGCTTATTTCGATCAGCATTTATCAGTAAAACAATAATCGAACTACCGAATCCTACATTCGGCCATCCTGTGCAGAATCCGACTCGGATTCAGACTTTTTTTTTGAGCATTCGGTAAATAAATGTCCAAAATTATCACAACGGAAACATTTAACCCCTTTATCCTTCTCAGATTCTCTAGATTTGTGGCCCTTACCACCGCAATTGAAACATGTATTGTCTCTTCCTTTCCCAAAGTCTTTTCTAGAGCTGTCCCCTCCTTTATATTCTTCTTTTCTCCAATCCTTTTTGTTTTTATTGGCTTGAATGTCCTGTCCTCTGCTAGATTCCACTCGTATGTACAGCTTTACTTTTTCCTTAAATTCGGTAAAATCTTTAGCTCCGTGAAGAATTATTTTGTTCGCTACATCTTCTATGCCATCTATAATATATTGTATAACGACGTCTGCCTCCAAGTTCACTCGACTACCAATTTCTCTCATGGTCAAGACATACTCTTGCACCGAATCTTTCTTCTTCTTTTTTCTTTGCATAAGCAACTTATGAACTTGTGCGCTACTGGTTTTCGTATCAAACTTATCGATCAACTTTGTTTTCAGAACTCTCCATGATCTGATCCCCTCCTCTGACTGTATGAACAGTTTCGCTATTCCTTTGAGAGATTTCTTGGCAAAAATCAATTTTTGAAGATCATTCCATCCGGTCAAATCAGCCATCTCTTCGAAGTCTACGATCCATTTTCTCACAGGATAATCATCCTTGCCGTCGAATGGTCTTATTGTATCCTCTACGTCCCTGAAACTCAACGAGAATGGATCTCTTCCGCCCCTATTCGAATTTTGATTTCTCCTGACGTTGCCGGTTTGTTCATCATTTTGACGCGTTTCACTCCTAATACTATTTCCGGCAGTTCTTTCATTTTCAACGGTGCTCCTTTCATAACTTCTAGTGTTTCTTACTTCTGTTTCTTCCTCTACTTCTAAATATTCTTCTTCGTCTTCTGAGGATTCTTCATAGTTTTCTTCATCTCCTCCTTTTCCATTGTCGATTCGAAGGTCATTCATGAAATAGCAAATTCGCTGGATAATTTCATTTTGTGAACCCGAATAATCTAAGTTTAATATACTGCAGATCGAAACTAAGTCGGCCAACTCTAAGTTATCTTTAGTATCATCTAATATTTTTTTAAAACGTTCAGAATAATAATCTAAATTGAACCCTTCAAACTCACGGAGTACTTTTCTTTGTTTACGCGGTTCCCCTTCATTACCAAAAGCGACCCAATGTAATGCTTTAATCGACTGTAAGCTACAGCTTTTAATATTTGATAAAATATTTGGAAAACTACTCAACGAACGCGTGTCACTTCCCGACATTTTGATTAATAGTTACTTAAATCACTTACCTACTTACCTACAAACGATATCAATATAGACAGTTTCATCAGTGAAAATCGATTACCTTCATACAAAAAGAAACGATAAAAATACCCGTGACGACGCCTATGCACATGCACCTCAATCCGTACACCTTGATAATTGTACAGATATTTTTACATAGACCATTGAAAATTACCGAATCCTACATTCATATTATATCATTTGTTTCTTCATTTAACTTTTTTGACTAATATATCATAATCGATATCTCTATTTTTTGTAACAACATCATTTTCTTTGATCAATCAACCCTTAATTTTATTTTTGACCAAAACATCCATTTCAACATTTTGTTTGCTTTTTGCCTTACTTGATTCGTATTTTTATTCTTCAGTTCGAAACAACAGGTTTCGAAAGAGTTAATAATAGTCCAAACCATTCCCATTCAGCAAGGATCATTTTCAACCACATTCAAGCAAAGGAATGTTTATCGGCAACAATGAAAGAGCTTCAACTCTAGAATATAACACCGGATTTGATGTGATTTGTCACTGCAACTCAAGGAAAATGCATGCACTCATTTTTCTAGCTGCATCTTTTTTCAGTGACTCCCTTATCTTTATGGTAATTTTTTTGAAGCAAACTACAAATATGTGGTTGCAACATTGTGGAGAATGGTTATTTCGAATATTTGAAAACTGAAGGAGTCGAAGACGTAATAGGGTGAATTGATAACAATTATTGAAAACTATAGTGAAATCATATATCAGTTGTGATAATGTAGGCGTTCATCTTGGTAACATTCAGTGCTGTTTTTTCAAATTGTCAATGCAACCTGACATATTGGTGACATTTCTCTCAGCGACAAGTTGCCGCGAGAAATTGCAGCAAAAAATTGCATCTTGGGAATCGGGTACTATTGCGTTGATGCGGGTCCTACATCCCAATAATGTTCAATATGTGCAATAAGGATATTTGGAATTTTTCGTTGTTGGGGCTAGAGATTCATTGTGATGACATATGTCTCAAACGAATGGCACTCTCTGGATAAAAGTCAACGGGTTTCCATAATTTCACGAAAGAACACGTTGAATATACAAATCCATCGAGATGGCACACGAAACTACACACATCAGAATCGCAAATATTACTGAATATATTTTGACACATCGTCAGATTGATATAATGAAGATTCATTGAAAATCACTGTCACTCGTTGAGAAGCGTAGATGATATATTTACGTCATCCTCATATCTCCTGAGATCGATTCCACCCGTGAAGTTCATCTGAAATTCCGCACTCCGTTTCCCAAGATACCGCAAAAACTCCAAAAAACAGGTGATGACAAAATAAAAATCTCTGCAGGATGAGTTATCGCAATGAGGTTAGCACAAAAAAGGACGATATATTTTCATTCCTTCAACTGTCGCCTCCCTAGAGAATGCTTTTCGTGTGGACGCCTGATTCATTCCCAGAAAAATAATCACAAGTTAATGGGGTAGAGTGCGTTGCCGGGTTTTAATGTTGTCGAGATAGTCGAGTCTGTGTGTCGCAGCTGTCGTGATTTCGGTCTTCTGATTATCTTGCTTACAGTTAATCTAACGGGAACTCTGAAAGTTTGCAGGGATCACAAGGGATTTGAGGATATGATCCGGAATATATGTATATATACATGGTACAAAGGTTCTATGTACTCCTTGGGTAATTTTTAGGGAAGTTGCCACCTGATTCCAATGTGCAGTCAGCCCACCCCACTCCCTTCAAAAATATTTCAACTGTCAACCTGTTAACAGCTTCAACTCGGCAACCGAGGCAGATAGAATGAAGCGGTTTATTTCGAAATGGTCACAATCGATCATTACTCATCTTGGAGGAAGTTTGAGGTTTCAATAGGGTTAATAAAATAGGCAATGGAAGTTCGAAACATTACCATTCAGCAAGGAACATTGTCAACCACATTCAAGAAACTCAATAGTTAAAATAGTGTGTGTTATTTAACTTCGTATATTGAATATTTCCACTGATCTTCTCTGACTCAATTTATAATCTGATGACTATTGATATACTAGGACAGCAATTTTTTCACTTTCATTTATACCCAAATTAAAACTCCTGGGACATTTTGTCCTATGAGAGATTTAGTATTATCTTAGAATGCGACTACCAGAATCACCGTTTACTGAGGTCATATCATACCTGGTAGTTGTATATGAACTGTGCCACGTACTCTTGAAAACGACCAAGAAGCTGTCCGATTGACAGGTGAAGCTCGCGACTACACTCTAGTGGAGACGGGAGTGGGTCATACAGACTAAAATGTTCAAAAGTGGGCGCCAGTCATATGATCCTGAGCTAACCCTTTGGAATTTATCTGATTCCCATATAACACGACGTCAGTATTTACACTACACTCGGAAGTAACAACAACTAATCAATTTCAAGTATGTAATTAGCGCAAAACAATTCTGAGATACAGCCAGAACCAAAAAAACTAACTAGGAACTGTTGAAGGGTAGGTATTAACCAGTTGAATGTTAATAAAGGGTCTCATTAATTATACAAAAAATATATAAATATATATACCTGTACAGGACGGATCTGGTGAGTTCAGTACCAAAAATAAAACCGCAACTACGTATGGTGCACCTTACCTGTAGCGTTCACAGTGTAGTCAACTCGTGACCATTAATGACCATGAATACCATTTCAATTATAAAAAAAATTCATTAGACTTGTGGTTTGCGGAAGAGACCCTAAATACTTTTCAAATTTGAAATAAAATATGAGATTTATGACTTGCGGAGATGATGACCATGAGCTATTCAGGAAGTATCAGCTAATTCCAGTGGACAGTCCAGAGAGTATATCCGCGGCTCTTATCAGGCATTCACATCTCCCTCAGACCATACTGCAGGAAGACAACTTCTCCGAAGTATCGATTCAGACCACCACACACAATGATAGCTTCAAGCCACACCGCACACAAGTATAGCGGTCTAGATCCCACCGCACAAGGATAGCAGTCTAGATCCCAGCGCACAAGGACCCTTTTCCCAGGAAGGCGTAAGTATAAATGATCAACTAGACTTTCAGAAGGCTTCCTAATGATGTTTCAAGATTCAGACCACCACACACAATGATAGCTTCAGCCACACCGCACACAAGGATAGCGGTCTAGATCCCACCGCAGAAGGATAGCAGTCTAGATCCCACCGCACAAGGACCCTTTCCCCAGGAAGGCCTAAGTATAAATGATCAACTAGACATTCAGAAGGCTTCCTAATGATGTTTCAAATCCTGGTCAAAGGGTCAACGACACTTGATTCGATAAACTGGATGTTCCAGATAGTAATATACAATGCTTCCAGATAGTTGAAATCCTGGTTCAAGGGTCAACGACACCTGATCTCCCGATAAACTGGATGTTCCAGGTAATAATATGAAGAACTGAGCTGAATCGAAGATGAGTGGTTATAATCCCCTCAGCGGGTAAGTTTCCAAAAATTAGACGCCTCACAGCAATCCCAAATACCAACGATATCAGGAAACTTCATATAGTTGGAAAATAAAATTCCAAACACTGGATGGTTGATGAAATATCAATTTTAACAATTTTCCAACACGATGCCATTCTCCTCTACATCAATACCAAAAAAAAAAGACACAAAAAACAGCTTCCCTCTGGCACTTCGGCTGTCAATCCTTGTTGTCCTGTTGCCGGATGACCTTCTTCAAAGGCTATCAAAATTGCACTTTTGATTCTATGAAAATCAGATCATTGAACCAGATTCGCCGATCTAAATTTATATAATACCTAAAATTCATAACATCCTGAATTTATGGAATACCCGAAATTTATAAAATACCCGAAATTAATGTCATACCAGGAATGTACCCAAAACACCTCATGACAGATAACTAACTGTATTATCGGCATAATGTCAAGATACCACCAAATAAGAACATACGTCGAACCGTCGAGTGAAAAGTATGATTCCTGTCGGCCATAACTTCGATCATCTCTTGATCTCGAAAACATAATTACCATCCAAACTCATTGCCGAACGGGCCCAACCTCACTGATTAGGCAGGCTGCAAGCTTATAAATGCCTAACTTCATACAGGAAGAACATAGGAAGAGGTGGACAGCTGATTTATCAAATGTTAATAATAACCTAAATGTTGAAATACTCGAGATGTAAATAATAATTAGGAGATGAAATACGAATATGGCCAAACAATAGGACCGTAAAGGCACGAATGATTTATCCGATGCGAGTATGTTAGAGAAATAAAACAGTCAGAATATTGTAAATTTTTTTCCCAACTAACCCTTTCATCCATACTAGGAGACATTAACGTTAAAACTGACTCTCACATGAATTTCATTTTCTCTAATGATGGAGTTTTGATTCTTTTTAAAGTTTCTGAAGTAACTTCGAAAGTATTCAATTACGTCATCATAGATTTTCATCAAGTATCGTTCAATTCCTTCGACTACTTTTTTCAGTAAATGTAAGAACCTAAAACTCAACTAATGTTTTGAAAAAATTATATAACAGTCAACCGTCCAAATATCTGTGATTCGTATAATATTGTAATATTGTATATACTAATGAATTTCGATGTTAGCCATATGAACAGAATCCATTCTGATTACTGGTTGGGAATTCACTGATGACTCAATGAAAATAAAATATATAAAGGCCATAACTATTTCACATTGCTCTATCATGAACTTCTATAAAAATGCATTCAGGAAAACTTTGGTATGTGCGTCATTGAATAATGAATGAACTCTCGAGGGAAGTTTCAGACACTGCAACTTTGATGAATGCAATGTTGCTTCCGATGGCAAATTCGAATTGGATTAGAAATAAATAGGGGAACTGAAATGCGCGTCCACTGAAAGTTCCGAACAATGAAGGAAGTTGCAGCAAATCAATGAAAAGATGCTAACTCATATTCTCATATAATAATCGCTAATCTCGTTAGCGAAACACGCGCCGAGTGCAAATAATATCAGTTTGATGTTAGGATAGTTGATCTCTACAGAAAGTTTCAACCTTTATACCAAAGTTTCCAGTACCATCGTTTATGTTTTACAGCCCATTACATTGATATCATCCGAAATATATTTTTATCTCTTCTCCAGAGGTTTTCATAGGTTACATGGTCAGTATTCTATTTTCAGGCGCCCGAAAATTTCTGTTATCCCTCCAATTGAATGTTTATATATCACAAGCCAAATGCCTCACAGATCTTCTTTTATAGTGAGTGAGTGATTTGTGTACCTACATGGAATAACAAGTATGAAGTATGTATGAGGTACACGATCATACCCATTCAGAAAAATATCTAATGGGTGAAAAAATGCTGACACACCAAGGCGCCAGACCAGTCTCGGGGAATGATATAAAAATTGTCATAACTCGTCGACAAATTGTTTTTTGAAAACGATCAATTATTTGTTTCTTTGAAGAATTACCGCATTTTGAAGATGTATCATCAGCAGCGGTGAAAAATCTTACACATTGTAGCAGTTTCAAACAAATATAGCAAATACAGTATGGAACGAGTTCTGAACCATATAGCACACGAATTATGTAGATCGCTCTGTTAGTTTCCATTTGATGTAGTTATATGTTGTTTCGTCTATTAGTCTTTCGAGAGGTTATAAACTACACTTGTTAAATTCACTTCGAACAACTCTATTATAATTTCATGTTCAATGTGTCAAGACTGTCAAGTGCTTTCCTCGAATCATTGAAGACTGTTAATACAGGTAATAGAGGATTTTGTTTCGCGAAATTAGACAGGAGTTATTTTATTGCATGGATAGTAGCAGTCTGACGTACTTAACCTAAAAACACAAAATACTTACAGAAATGACGAACGGAAGTGCCGCCATTTTGTGAAAAACCGTTTGGGCTTGTATCTCCGTAACTGTGCACTTTAGGCCCACAATTATGAGGACCTTTTTTATAGATAATTAAATTCCCTATCTTTTTTTTTCAATATTTTTTTTGTAGCACTCACCGTTCACGACTTATATTATTATTACTTTTTGTTTATTCACTTTTTTACCGATATCTCTTTAAATAATTGTTTAAACAATAACTTGTTTATGATAAAACTTTTAAATCGATGAATTTTCTACAACTTTTATTCAAAACTTTTTCTCTAAAGTTGATAGTTTTGAAGTTACAACGCGTTCAATGTTGTACTACCGAGTACTAGGTTATTAGGAACGAAGTATGCATAGCGTAATGATGCGAATCTTACCTGCAAGAAATAGCGAATACCCATTGAAATGTTTTCTTTGTATTTAATTTTATAGAATAAAATACTACTATAATTTAAAAACTACTGCCATAATTAAACACGCAAATAAAAAAATGTGATATTTATTGAAGAATAAATGTGAAATTTATTTTTACAAATGTACACCAAAATGAATCATATTATGTCTTCTCTGACTCTCTGGCGTTTCGAGGGCGGTGAAGTTTCGATGTTGGTTACATTCTCCTCTTCTTCTTCGTTATCTTCGTCAGTGGCATATAAAGATTGTAACGCCTCTATTAATTTGTGCTTAGAATCATCACCAATATCTTCATCGATGACGCACAATCCTGTGTTGTTGACGATTACTTTCAGCTGATTAGTGCTCGTTTCCTCTGTGCAGTTCTCACAGATTACCGTACAGTCCAATCCTGCTTTTCGGCACACACAGGCTCTGCCACAGCCAGTTCTGCATCTGCATTAAATGCACTCTAGTCTAGTAGAGTGGCTGGTGCAACTTGTTACAGACTAATATAAGCATACTGAGCATAAGAATGCTCACTATGGTCGTCACCACTACCCCTCCTTCGGTTGAAAATGTAGTTTTTGGAAGTATATATATATATATATATATATATATATACATATACTAACCGCTACAAACTCTTCAGGTCTATTGAAATATTGAAAACCCCTCCTTAAGAAGGGTCTGTGCATATACCTGGCCAAATAGTTGAATGACGTGTTCAGGCTCAGCTGGCGTTGATCTCCCAGATACAAGACGATTGAAATTAACGCGTTGTAACTTCGAAAATATTAACTTCAGAGAAAAAAGTTTCGAATAAAAGTTGTAGAAAATTTATCGATTCGAAAGTTTTATTATAAATGTAATGTCCGAAGTTAACTTGTTTGAAATTAAACTAGAAATCTTTGTGTAGCTTTTATTGATGTCTGGTACAACTTTGATGCTAACATTACTAGCACATTTTTAGTAATGAGGAAATCGCTTTCTCTATCTTTTAGCTCAACTTCATAGCGGAAGTAGATGGGGTGTCAAACAGACACAAGGCGGGAAATATAATTTAAATACATAACAGTATTCTCCCCTTTCAAAATCTAAACAATTACTTAACTAATATCATTATAGAATATCTAACACTCTCTCAACTAATACCATTATATAATGAATATATACACAGATATACAGATATACAAAATATACAAATATTATGAGTAATTCAGTCTATCTACGGGTTTGATAGTTCTCTTAGGCCTGCTTGCAATATTAATACTAGTGTCAATTTCACTATCACTGCACTGAGTGTCAATACTTAGGTTACTATTTACAGAGTTGTCACTTAGTACCGATTTGTCAGAAATACCACTGCAACAGATTGGGATATGAGGAATAACATAAGTGGTAAGTTGATTTTTCTTCAATTGATTGCTATGCCTCTTCCAAATTTTCTGCAGTTGAGGTATTTCCACCAAATAAGTATGTTTTCCTATTCTTTTATGAATTTTTCCTCTGATGAATTTTGGTTTATTGATTTCAGAATAATCCTTAACTAATACATTTTCACCTATGTCAAACTTTACATCTCTTGTAAACTTCTGACTTTCTAACTGTACATTATGAGAATCACCAACTTTTCTTTTTGAAAGCTCTTTTGGCTTTGCAAACTTGGCAATTGAAGAAGGAAGCAAATTTGATAATCGTGTCCTTAAACTACGTCCAAACATTAAAACTGCCGGGCTAACCCCTGTTGCACTGTGTGGAGTATTGCGATGGTCTAATAAAAATCTTGATATAACTAAACTGTGATCATTAGTACTACTTTCAGATAAACCTTTCTTGAGAGCATTTTTGAAGGTTTTAACGGAATTTTCGGCGGCACCATTGGATGAAGGATTGTAAGGAGGACTGGTAATATGCTTGATACCATTTGAAGACAAAAAAAATTCAAACTCTTCAGAAATGAATGATCTTCCGTTATCTGACACTATGAGAGTAGAAAGGCCAAAACGAGCAAATAAACCTCTCAAGGCTTTGATTGTTGAGTTAGAATTAATGTTTGACATTTGCAAAACTTCTAACCACTTTGTAAATGCATCAACTACAACCAAAAAATAATATTTTTGGTATTAACAGAAATCTATATGTAACCTCTCCCATGGTCCTTTAGGAATAGGCCAATGATTAAACTCTAATTTCGAAGGATTATTGCTGTGTTGTATACAAGCATCACAATTTTTTGTTAAATTCTCAATGCAAGAATCCAAACCTGGGAACCAAAAGTAACTCCTAGCTAATTCTTTCATTTTAACAATTCCCAAATGAGATGCATGTAATTGAGTGAGAACTTCGTGCTGCAAGCTAATTGGTATTACAATTCTGTGATTCCAAAAAATACAATCTTCAACTATTTGAAACTCAAACCGCTTGTTAAAATGAGGTTTTAAATCTAGATCTGCGCACTTCTTAGGCCATCCTTGATTCATAACCTTTTTCAATTTAGTTAATACCAAGTCTTTATTTGTCTCTTTTCGTATTGTTGCGAAAGTCAATGACATAATTTCTGAGTTTTTGATAAAGTTACGGTAATCAATATCTATCTGATCATCGGGCAAAAGTTCATCTTGACAAGACACTGGCAATCTAGATAACCAATCTGCTTTATTTTGATTTGACCTAACATATTCGATTTGATAATTATATCCCGACAAAATAATGGCCCATCTTTTCAACCTGCCTGCAGTGAACTGAGATAGTGATTTGTTGTGACCAAATATAGTTAACAGTGGACGGTGATCCGTTATCAATTTGAAAGAATTTGCATATAAATATCGATTGAATTTAGTTATGCCAAAAATAATGGATGATCCTTCTTTCTCAATTTGTGGATAATTACGTTCTGAATTCGACAGAGTTCTTGAGGCAAATGCAATCGGTTTTTCAACTCCAGATGGAAATTTGTGACTCAAAACTGCTCCTATACCAACAGAACTGGCATCAACAGTCAATCTCAGTTTTAATTTTGGATTGAAATGGACCAAAACATCTGCTGATTTTAATATTCTTTTGATTTCTTTAAAAGCTTCATCACATTCAATACTCCAATTCCATTTAACTTAACTCTTTAATGATCTGTATAGTGGATTCATAATTGTGGACATATTATGAATAAATCTACCATAGTAGTTGATACTTCCTAAAAACGATTTCAGTTCAGTTACGTTTTGGGGCACAGGTGCCAAATCAATTGCCTTAGTTTTTTCTTCAGAAGTATACAAGCCTTCTTTGTCAATTACGAAACCTACATATTCAACTCTTTTTTGTAAAAAATTACATTTATTGATATTTACTTTCAATCCTGCACTTTTTAAAATGTCCAAAACATTCTTTAAATTTTCAAAATGCTCTTTTTCATTCTTTCCTGTGACTAAGATATCATCCTGAAATACAGCTACTCCAGAATAACCTGTTAATTAGGAATCCATGATTTTTTGAAATTTAGCTGGAGCGCATGCTACTCCAAAAGCTAAACGATTATACCTAAATAATCCCTTGTGGGTAGATATCGTTAGAAGTTCCTTACTCCCTTCATCCAATCCTATCTGCTGATACGCATGTGACAGGTCAATCTTTGAAAATTCCGTACCACCTTGCAAACTACTGAAAAGCTCCTCAATTCATGGTAGTGGGTGATGATCCACTTCAATTTCAGGGTTGATTGTAACCTTGAAATCCCCACAAATTCTGATCTGACCATTTTTCTTGAAAACAGGCACAATAGGGGTAGCCCAGGAACTATAATCCACTGGAGTGATAACACCTAGAAGACATAAACGATTAATTTCATTCTCAACTTTTTCTTTAATAGCAAAAGGTATAGGCCTAGCCTTAATAAATTTTGGAACTGTTTGAGGATTTTTCAGTTTTATTGTAGCCAAACCTTTGCTGAAAAAACCTAAACCTGTTGAAAATACCTCATCAAACTTGCTGATTAGGTACTTCAATTTATTTTCATATTGATTACTAATATTATACACAGTGGAAAAACCGATGTTATACATTGACAAAAAGTCTCTACCTACTATTGGTGGTCCACCATTGTCCATAACATAAATGTCCAAGTTTTTCTCAACATTTTCATACATGATTTTTGCACCGAAAACTCCTGTGGGTTTAACCTGGGTGCCATTATAAAAAATTAAGGTTATTTGAGAGTATCTTAACTCAATGTTGGTGAATCTTCGTTCAAACAACATTTTTGAAATGCAAGATATGCTACTGCCTGAATCGATTTGAAAAGTTATAATCATATTTTCTATCTTTGAGTCCACCACAAAAGGTTCCGAGTCCGGCTTCTCACTTTGACTTTGCAAATTTACAATATTGAACAATTGGATATCATCAAGGTTATCATTTTTGTGAGGTTGTTCATCAATGAAATTTTGTCTAAAGTTATTTCTAAAACGGTAATTTCTCTTAATATCTGTTTTACGAACACTGGCCAGGTGTCCAGCACGATTACAATTATTACAAGTAGCATTTCTATAAAAACACTTATCTCTTGTGTGGTTATTTCTTTCACAGACGTCACAGCTGCCATGTTGATGACGCTTCCTTCCTGGTTGGGGACCTTGTCTTGGTGTACCCTTGGCGCTTGGTCTGCCGACTTTGTTGCAAACGCTCTAATTGGACGCGGCTCTCCCACCTGACGCTGACTTGCGTATATGGTTGATGGGTTATTTCTTGACTAAAATTTCGCGAGTTTCCAAAGCGGCCATTTTGGTTATGGCTAGTTTCACCATTGTTTGGAAGCTTACGCTGGTTTTTTCCTCCATCAGTCTGTCCAAAACGGGTCCTTTCTCGAATCCAAATATGAATTTGTCTCTCAAACACACTGCTAGCTCATCTCCGAACTCGCATCCTACTGCCAAACCTCTTAGTCGAGCTGCCCACTCGTTGCCGGTTTCGCCGGCTTCCATTTCTGCCGTGTAGAATTTGTACCTTGCAGCAAATGGACTTTGATGCGGTTCAAAATGTTTGTCTAACTCAGTCACCAGCTCGGCATACGTTTTCGTCTCAGGTTGAACTGGGCTCAGCAAATCGTACAACAATTTGTAAGCATCTTCGTCCAAGATGCTCAATAATATAGCCCTTTTTTTAACGTTGTCATCCTCTTCATTTCTTATGCCATTCGCGATGAAACAGTTCTCAAGCCTGGCTTTGAAAACTGTCCAGTCTGAATTTTTCAGAGAAAATTCTCGCAAATGCCCTGTGATATCACTCATGTTCACGTGGTCACCACAGCGTTGTTCAATGATTATTCCCGCACAGAAACTTGCACTGTTTATTGCACGGGTTCGAATCTTGAATTCTCGTCGCCAATTGTTATGTTCGAAGTTAACTTGTTTGAAATTAAACTAGAAATCTTTGTGTAGCTTTTATTTTATCTGGTACAACTTTGATGCTACCATTACTAGCACATTTTTAGTAATGAGGAAATCGCTTCCTCTATCTTTTAGCTCAACTTCATAGCGGAAGTAGATGGGGTGTCAAACAGACACAAGGCGGGAAATATAATTTAAATACATAACAATAAACAATTTATTGTTTAAATAATTATTCAAAGAGATATCGGTAAAAAAGTGAATAAACAAAAAGTAATAATAATATAAGTCGTGAACGGTAGGTGCTACGAAAAAAATTACTGAATGAAAAAGATAGGAAATTTAATTATCTATAAAAAAGTTCCTCATAATTGTGGGCCTAAAGTGCACGGTTACGGAGATACAGGCCCAAACGGTTTTTCACAAAATGGCGGCACTTCCGTTCGCCATTTTTGTAAGTATTTTGTGTTTTTATGTTGAGTACGTCAGACTTCAACTATCTATGAAATAAAATAACTCCTGTCTACTTATGCATTATGGACACGAGTAGCCCGCTCCCAATTACCTGTACTATGTAATACATAACTGTTTTCATTCAGTTCTGACGCCAAATTCGACTTAAATGAATGGTGACACTTATTGTTCTTTTTCCTCTTGAAAATTTTCCTGGCAATGGTCGGAACGAAAAGTTTCGTTGATAATTTCTACTATTTTGACTTTCAGAACTTTCCTTACTATTTTGGAAAGTATATCAAAGTCCAGAATAATATGCGAAGTGAAGATGACTTCCAGGTTGAATTCGTAACATACTTCGAAGACAGAGACTGTTTCACAATATTTGCTGAAGCACATATTATAATGATCAGGAAAACTTGGTTTCATGGAGAAGAGGAGAAATATAACAACTTCGATGGATTTCAATCAGCATTCTCAAGTCGCAGTAATTAAGCTAGAGGTGTATGAATGTTTATCGAGAAACACATCAACTATAAATTGAGAGAATGCGGAAGAGGCATTTATGACCTACTTGTCTGTGAAAATAATATATATATATATATATATATATATATATATATATATATATATATATATATATGATGCGTTGTTTTTTCGGGTTTCATTCCGTGTTCTGTGGTTTTGATCCTCTGAAGGATAATTCTCACAACGTTTCGGCAAAGTCTCATTTGCCATCTTCTAGGTGATGTCTTGAGTTTCGATCTCCGAACTCGAGTGTCGAGTTCGGAGATCGGAACTCAAGACGAGTTGAAGGTTAGTTTCTGTGTTTTTTAGTGTTTTTGTTTGTTGGGTTGACTTGTTGCTTATACCCGATCATGTTTCCAAAATGTAGTTGGGTGTGGGTGGCAGCACTACCCTCGTGAAACGCAGCAGGTCCGTTGCAATGCGTGTACCTTGAGATTTTCAGACCATGTCGTTGGCACTCCTTTTGATGAAATTCAGACAGCTGTCAATGTCGAAGATGTTTCTTCTCTGTTTAAAATTGTTTCTCTTTCATGAATAACTTCTTAGCACGTGCTCCTAAGTTTTTTAAATTATTGAATTTTTTCAAAATATCTGTACAATAAGTGTTTATTAACAGTTTTTATCGATTTTACTCCACGATATCATGAGAAAATGATGTTTTTCCATTTTTCCTCATCTTTACGCATGACTTCTCACATAACCTCACGTTAGTAAGTAAACCTAACCCCATATTTTTTACAATTTGTTTGCAACCTTCTATACATTCTTAGATGTCTTGAAAAGGAGAATAAACATTCTCGAAAGCTCGACCAAATAACAAAGAGTTTGCTTGTACAACAGCCCAGCCTTTGACTGCATCCTCACATAACATTCCGCTTTTCCTAAACTAGTCAGTCAAGACTACCCTTCGCCTTTTCTCTTCATATATATATATATATGACCCGTGCCCACTTCGTTGGGGGTTAATCATTTTTGTGATGCTATTATATTGTGTAGTTCTTAGTACTTAGTTTTATTGGGTTCCTAACAGCTCTGAGTTCTAGGCGCACTCGAAAGAGCTTTTGAAAGAAGTCGAAAATGTTGAATCCTTTCTTATTCGATAGACAATGAATTTCAATAGAATATGAAACATGTCTTCCATCAATTCTGTGAAAGAATTTCAATGTGAAATTTGAAGTAGATTAGACCAAGGCATCACGTTGTTCACCAGTAAAGGCGGGGCAAATTTTAAGAATCTAAGATTGGTAACACTAAGCATATATCAGGATTGAACTTCAATAAAAAAAATAAATGTTTATTTTCTTAAAAACAAATTTGGATTTCTAATCGAAATACAGTTAAAAACACTATAATTGATCAGTTATCGAGCGGGATGAAAAATGATTGAATTACTAAAAATGAAAAAAATTTTATGTATCGAGAATGGAAATGAGATAAGAGCAACGAAATACTAAGAGCAAAATATTTTGAAATGAAAAAAACAGTCGAACAATCCATCAAACAAGCGAAACTAAATTATTATAAAAATCGTATCGAAAAGGAACGTAACGTATCTAAAAATATCTGGAAAACTATAAACGAAATTTTAAAAACACCAAATTCTTCAACAACAAATGAAATCATAAAAGAAAATGGCGACTTGATCAGTAACTCGGAAGAAATAACAGAAATATTCAATGATTTCTTTGTGAATATAGGTAACAACTTAGCGAAAACTATAACTGCCAATCCAAACTACATAAATAAAAAACAAAATATCCAAAACTCGATCTATCTCACACCGACAAATGAACGTGAAGTTATGGACACCATCAATCAATTAAAGAACAAAAAATCTCCAGGTTACGATGGCATAAAAGCAGAAACGTTAAAGAAGATCTCCATGTATATAACTAGACCTTTGACGAATATTATTAACAGGTCGTTTGAATTAGGTTACTTTCCTTCTGCCTTCAAGACGTCAATTGTAATCCCGGTATATAAAAATGGAAATAAACAAAATGTTACTAACTATAGACCAATCTCGCTCATAACATCGCTGAGTAAAGTGATCGAAAAAATTTTAAAAAATAGATTAAACAATTTTCTGAATAAGTTCAAACTCATGTCCACGTCACAATATGGATTTAGGGAAAAAAAATCTACACAAGATGCAATACATCTGTTGACAAGCATCATTTACGAATGTTTAGATGAAGGTACTCCATCAATAGGCGTATTTATAGATTTAACTAAAGCCTTCGATACTGTGGATCATTCCATATTATTGAGATCACTACAAGAAATGGGAATCAGGGGAAATGCATATAATTTATTCAAAAGTTACCTATCCGAAAGAAAACAGAGAGTCAGAATTCAAGACAAAACAAGCTCTGAAAAAACAATTACATGCGGAGTACCTCAGGGAACAGTACTGGGACCCATTTTATTCACAATATACCTAAATAATCTATTCCTGCAAGAAAATGAAGGACGTATCATAAGCTTTGCAGATGACACTGTCATTATCTATAAGTCGAGTGACTGGTATAATCTGAAGAAAAAAGTTGAACGTGACTTGGATAATCTGAAAAATTGGTTTGACAGTAGACTCCTTTCAATAAACTTCAATAAAACATATTACTTGCCATTTAGTAGCCTAGAATCTTCACTTCCAAAATACAACCTGACCGTTCAACAACAAATGGTTATAAAGCCGGTTGAAAAAATTAAATATTTAGGTATTTTTTTAGATCCCCACCTAAGATGGGATAAACATATAGCCTATCTGGTTAAGAAGCTGCGCTGTATTTTATATAAATATAGACATGTCACATCCTTTCTAGACTTCAAACAAAAAAAAATTGTATATCAAAGCTTAGTGGAATCTCATCTGAATTATGGGATAATAGGTTGGGGCGGTGTCTCACGAAGCTATCTGAATATGTTAGAAGTCTCCCAAAGGAGGTTCCTGAGAATACTCCTCTCAAAAGATGCTAGATACTCGACTGATTTATTATATAGCGAGAGTAATTCATTAGATGTCCGAGGACTTTACTGTATTCAGTTAGGAATAAGACAGCATTTCGATAAAACGAAATTGAATATCCCTTCACATTCATATTCTACTAGATATAAAAGTGAATATGTTATTCCCATGAAAAATAAAGCTGTAGGACAAAAGAGTTTCGAATATTTAGCTCCGAAATTGTATAACTATCTTCCAGAATATTTGAAAGCTGAGACTTCGATCCGTAAATTCAAAAAGCTACTGAAAAAATTCATATTGAAAACGAAAAGAAAAGATCTGCATGTTATAATTGAAGGTTAATCAGAGAAATAGGTATCAGCCATGAAATATATTTTACTTTCTATTCATATTGTCACAAAACTGTGAAGATGAGAACGAAATGCCGTTTGTGATAAACTGAACTGAAGAGGTTCAATTAATTAATTAATTTCAATATTATAATCATGATTATCATTATTATTATTAATTAAGACCGTAACTATTATTCTACTGTCAAAAAGTTCTATTTGCCAGATATTTTCCACTCTTGTTGTATTGTTGTCTTTGTAGTGATCGACACTGCCGATATAATATACTATATATTTTATTATTATTTTTACTGTTATTTATCCATAATCCCCTTAATGATGAATTTATTGATTCAATGATTTGCTACTCCCTCTCATATGTGTTTTTTATTATGTAAGACATGTTATTACTGCTTCTATTATCTTATTGCATAACGTTAGATACTTATTTATTGAATTCTTAAAATGATTTCTTTCAGATTCAAATTTATATTGTATTCGATAATACGAGGTCATCTATAAATCAATGAGAATGTATGTCCTCACTGTCACATAACTTGTATGTTTTTGTCTGTCGCACACAAGTTGTATTCTTCAACTTCAGCGATTAATGGTGTTTGTTTACCATATCTTTGTGTGTTCATATTTTTTCATATATTTTAACTTTGTTTCTTGCTGGTAAATAAACGTTTTTATTTTTTATTTATTTTTTTACTAAAATGGCCATGAACAAATAGGGGTTGGTGATAAAAAAGTAAAAATTTAGGGTTGTATGTATTTTTCATTGCCACATTATAAAAAAATAAAGATAAAAAATTTCGTCAAAAAACTTAGGGGTACGGAAAATAGATAGTAGCCTCGGACCTACTGAATACGCATATAAAATTTGCTAAAAATCGGTGAAGCCGTTACGGAGGAGTACGGTAACTAACATTGTGTAATTTATATATATATATATATATATATATATATATATATATATATATATATATATATAATAGAGTTCTTGTACATCTGAATTCTTCCCTAATCATCTCTATTCTGCCCTGCGTTATTTTTCTGTGCGTAGTTCAAATGTTCAAAATTGTATTTTCTGCAGTATCTTGGTAATGTCGGAAACGGAGTGTAATATGAATTAAAAGTTTTTTTTCTTGATTTGATATTATTGACATTGTCATTGAATTCGAAATTTCTATATACTTACACAAAATTACAAAATGTTTATAAAATCAGTCTAAGACCAAGCTGCTCTACAGCAAAATCCTCCATTCACTATAGTCAATGGAGAGCAAAAAAAGGCCTTGGTCTTGCAAACGGTAAAGTTATTTTGATTTCGGGATATGCTATTAGGTTACCAGTGCGAAAAATAGTTTTTTCAATTTATTTCCATAACGGTTGATCATCTCAATCTCATTTCGGTAAATTTTGTAAAAGTGAATCACATTTTATTATTGGGGTTTGCTATTCATATAATTCACAATATAAGGTAGTGCAAAAACTACCCGCGAAGTATTTTGGTCCGATGTGGACTTCGTTCGTGATGGCAAATTCCAGAATACCCATCACCCTCCAGAAGTCGGTACCTAATATTAGTGTATGTCGCAGTGTAGGTACAATCAGAAACTTTACCAAATCAGTTCTGCCCCGTAAAGTAAACAGAATTTCTTACTCTCCCACACTTTCGCATACATTGCCATTAGCCACCGTATATGATATTTTCCTTGACGTATCTAACAGCAATCCTTAATCCCAATTTTATATTCACTATAACCGATGGTTGTTTTGGAGGCTCCAGAATCCAATAATACTAGGATTTCCATAGAACCCTCTGACGGTATCTTCACCTTGACGTGGTAGTGGGGCTTGCGTGTCTTTATGATTCCGAGAGTATAAGAGCCATAGTAGATACAATATCGGAGGAATACGAGAGCTATGAGGAAAACATGCAGCAAAAAAAGGCAAGCACACAGCAATATGGAACGACACAAACGGAAAATGAGGAAGTGATAAGAGAAGATCTCGTTAACAGAGAAAGCTTGCTTAGGGTTCTTGATGAGGACTGGCCCGAGGAACTGTATACGAGGACGCAATTACAAATGGAAGGACTACTGAAGGCCAGTGACAAAGGGGACGTCGCAGCTATAGGAGGGAAGCAATCCATAACTGACAAATACCTGAAAGGCCTAAAGGAAAGATACCCGAACATTGTGGAAATAATGAAAACAGCAACAGAAGGAAGCATAGAATACATAAAAAACTCGACCAGGACAACGACGAGCAGGGGTACATATTTGTCGCCACGCTTGAGATGGATGGAATGGACGATACATACGACATGGGAGTACTGTACACGACGTCTCGGACAAATTGAGGGAAGTAGCCCGGAAGGAGAGCAGGAATAAACTGCAGATGGTGATCCCCGAGGGCCTAAGTCAAGACCAGACGAGGAAAGTTCTGGAGAGTACCGCAAGGAAGTGGGACATATATATATCACTATACTAACCGCTAGCGACCCACGAAAAGGAACAGGCAGGATTAAGCAAACTTCAGAGGAAAACTGTGCCATCACTATAAGGGGAGGGAGTAAGACATACGCGGATCTAGCAAAAACAGTGAAGGATGGTATCGTGGGAGAGGAAACAGAGATCAGAATTACGAGGATGAGAAAAACCGTGGCTGGATACATGATTTTGAACGTTGACGGAGGCGAAGCGCGGGCAAGGAACCTGAAAGATATAATTCAGGAAAAAGCAAGAGACCTACAGGTGAGCGTGGAGTAACGATAGCCCCAGAAAAGTTTGCCAGGTACCTTGGTGTTTGGCTAGACGACAAACGAATTTGGAACGAGCACATCAGGCAGGTATGTGCAAAAGCGGACAGGCAAACCGCAGCTCTAACGAAATTGCTTTTAAACATCAGGGGAGCTGGCAACCAAAAAAGGCGACTGATTCACTCAGTAGTACAGTCAACGATCCTCTATGCAGCCCCGGTGTGGGAACAAGTTATGAGGGTAGTAAAATATAAAAACATGGTCCTAGCAACGCAGAGGAGGATGCTCCTGAGAGTGGCTGCGGCCTATAGGACGGTCTCTCAGGAGGCAATCTGTGTCCTAACCAGTACGCCCCCCATAAATCTTCTAGTAGGAGAGAGATCACGACTGGATAACTGGGTCGAAGTGAACCCCGAGGTTGAAAACTCCGAGAGGGAGGAGATCATTTGTCTATGGCACAGGGCATGGAATGAAACCACGTCCAAGGCTCAGTGGACCAAAAGGTTGATCCCGGACCTGTCACCCTGGCTTAACTGCCCGTTCAAAAACATTGACTACTATATAATTCAGGCCCTTAGCGGACATGGTAGCTTCCGAAGTTATACGTGCAGGTTTAAAAAAAATAAAACTAGAGTCGAAAATTGTATATACTGTGCGCTAAGAGATGATCCAGAGCACACAATTTTTTCCTGTAATAGATGGGTAATATCTCGCACGAATTTAGAAACAGAATGGAATACACAAATAACACCAGACATCCTCATAGCAAACATGTTATCAAGCAGAGGGAAATGGGACGGGGGAGCAAATTTCCTAAGGCCAGTCATGAAAAAGAAAGAGGAGGAGGAAAGAGGAAATCAGGAAGGAGATAATCAAAACTGATATCATGAACTGACGTACACCCTTCTGGGTAGTTCCGGGTATGAGAGAGGGCAAGGGGGTGGTTTTAGTGCGGTGCAACTCCCACACTACCAGGGAGGGGCGGAACCAGTACCTGGTGTCCAGCGATTTCCATCCCGCCAAAAAAAAAGGATTTCCATAGAAAATAATTTCACTTCAGAATATGGGCGCTCGTCCATGGTCGAGAATGTAGTCGAGAACACGTTGAAAAGGGTCCGTCGTGTTTTTTGACGAGACATTCTTTCTTCGACGAGGAAATCCTTGTGTGTGATTTGTTGAAGAGTTTTTTGTCTGATACGTCTTTGTATGTGGTTGTTGATGGAGTATAGTATTTGATATTCTCCAAATAAATGCAGGTGTTCCACAGGGTTCAGTTCTGGCGCTCACTTTGTTTCTGCTTCATATCAACGACTCTACTCTTCATTCTAGATTCTCTTCCGGAGTCCCAATACCAGCTCGAGAAAAAAAAATTCAAAGAAACATTCACGTTAATAAAATTAACGATGACTTGGTAAAAATAATAATAGAATGGGGTAACATGAACTTGGTGGAATTTAATGCTAGGAAAACCCAGGCATGTCCCTTCAAGGAAAGCCGATCTATCATCATCTAGTATTCAGATGTCAGGAATAACTATTCCTACAAAGTCAAGTACCTCGATCCTAGGAATTACGATTAGTGATAATCTCTCATGTGAGATCGATCGCTGAAGGTGCTCTCCAGAAACTTGGATTTCTATTTCGTTCGAAGAAATACCTCACTTCTCGTCAGCTTCAAAAATTCAAAGTGAATGTTGGTTGGATTATGCCTCACAAAATGACGTGAAATGATAAAATATTTGAATTGTATCCTTGTTATATTTACCAATTCAACATGACTGAAATGGAAGTGCGATTAAACGTGGTGAACATATCGGGCGTACCTTTTCTCCGAGCCTTTTTCTATATAAAATGTTTCAACCTACTGAATGCAAAATGATGGATAAATCGTTTCACCACACTAACTCGATAGGCATGAGAAAACACATTAACACTGAAGAGGAGGAAAAGAAGAAAAGTTCGCTCAGTAAGCATCATATTCCTAGCTAACACTGAAAAAAATCCGTGGTTTGACTTGTTTCTTGTTCCAAGTACCCCATAAATTCGTTAGGTAAGTTATTATGTGTCATTGTTATATTACTTTTTTATTTCATACTGCATAAAAATTGATTAACAATAAAGACAAAAACGGTTTGTATATCACTGATAATTTTATAAATCTAATTTGTATTTGAAGATAAATTGATATTCCAAGAATGTTAATTTCACTTCTGACAAAAGTTTAAATTTGTCATAAACACCTATATCACTCGATACTTCAATAATTATAGTCATTGCTTGCTCTGTAGGTGATCGGGATCTGGTGAAAGGGAAGGTGGATTATTGTTTCTGTCGGCATTCACTTGAAATACTTTTTGTTTAAGTACTATTTGAATGTCATTTTTTGTGGTGGATAAATATTTTCTCCGTAGTTTTTTTTTTTGGTTTCTGGATAGAACAAGTTCGATTAGTCAGCAACTTTTCGTATAACTTAGATTTGCCAATCAAAAAATTACAAGAACTAATATATAATATATAAAAATACTCATCGTTAATGTTTCGGAAGTCAAATCGTCTTCCGTTCTCAAAGCTTTGCAATTTTTTTTTTCGAAGGCAAATGAATATTCGTTTTTGATAATTTTCGTTCTTAACATTTGTTGAAGATTTGTTAAATTAAATTACGCAGCAACTTATCGGGGTAGATTAAAAATCTGACCTTCTACACTTTTATAGATTCCAATATTAATTCTTATTTTTTCAGATTGTGGTAGGTTCAAAACTTGAAAAAACTACGGAGAAAATATGTTTTGTTATTTATTTTAAGTTGCAGTTAGATTGAAAGAATTGCGAACCATAGTGAAAGAGTACCAGTTTTTTTACTCTGTAGGGTATAACTCCCAAATATATTTATCTAAAATTTTATTGTGTTTTATTGCAACTCGAAAAGAGTATTGACGTTCAGTTCGCCAATTGAATGGGATGAAAAATAGTACAGCTGAACAATTTTCATTACTTCCAACCTTCAACCCTGTTACCAACTTCAAAGAGTCTATCGAAATAAGTAAGTCTGAGCTTGAAGTGATTTTAGAATTATACACCAACAATTAGAGCAGATAGAACATTCTTTTATATTTGCTCACTCAAAGTAATGATTCTTCTTGAAATTACAAAATCACAAGCAGCCTTCGATTTCGTAAGTGAATTCATCAAACCTATTTTCTTTACGATAAATAATTTCAGTTCAGTTATTAAGCAAAACACATGCCAATTTGCTCGAGAATTTTGCTGGAAAAGGCGGTGAGAATACATTATTGTTATTATTTTACGAGGTTGGTCATCAACTATTGCCAAATTGATACTGAAAATCTCGCCTATGAGTAATCAGTATTCTGTAAGTGAAGCGTTCAATGAAAAATTAACGTTCTCGATTCATAAGGCGATAAAATACGAAAAATGAAAAAGATTCAGAACATTTGAGGAAAATATTGAAATACTGAAACCCCGAAAATTGTCTCAATTGACATGACATTGAAAATTTTGGTGTGAAAGTTGAAACTTTTTATAGAGATCAATCACCATAAGACCAAAATTATATTATTTGCACTCGACGCGTGAGTCGCTTACAAGGTTAGCATCTTCAGGAGAAGGAAAGTGATACTGAATCTAAAGTCTAGAGTAGTCCTTTATATACTTAACGATTTTCAGATAGTGCAGTCACTACCTGCAAATTTTTTTTGCCCCGATATAGACTTTCACGGCAGGTGTTGATACATCGCAAGTTTTTCGAACTTGAGGGCCCTGTTTCAGATTATTCGAATTAATTCATTACTACTGATTGTACAAATCAATTCCTCAACATTGAATTGAAAAGCGGACTGAAAGAGATACGCCCTTTCACTTATTCATGCTTGTTTTAGATTCTGCCATTTCTAGACTCTCACATAGATCAAGTAGCCTTGCAAGTACAGCTAAATCAGTTTCAAATTGCTTTCACCAATTTTGTGGTTATTGTCTATAGCAGAGTGGACGTATCTCATGTGTGCAAAGTGCTCCTGGGAACAGGTATCAATTGCTCGCAAAAATAAATACATTGTCCAGAGCCGGCGAGCTATTAAAATCCAGTGTCGTTCAACGTGCTCTAGACAATGACCACAAACTTGGTGCGAGCAATCTGAAACTGATTAGGCATGTGCATGACACAAGGCTACTTGATGCATATGTGAATGTCTAGAAATAGCAAAATGTAAAAATGGCATGAATGGTGACAAAGCACCTCATCCTTTCAGTCCGCTTTTCTATTCATTGTTGAATAATCAATAGTAACAGAATAATCATCTTCAACAGACGGAGTCCATATCGGACTAGAAGACTTTGCAGGTACTGGCTGCACTACCTGTACATCGTTAAGTATATAAAAGGCTAACCCAAGTCTTTAGATTTGGTATCAATTTTCTCATACTGAAGATGCTAACCTAGCTAGTGAAACGCGCGTCGAGTGCATATAATATCATTTTGGTGTAAGCATAATAATTGATCTCTACAAAAACCTTCATCGAATACACCAATAACTGGAATTTTTCCTAGAGATAAATTACCCTAACATCAAACTGATATTTTTAGCTCGACGCGCGTTGATACTCTTCCTTCATTTCCTGAAGATGCTAACCTTGTCAGCGAAACGCGCGTCGAGTGCAAAAATATCAGTTTGCGTATTAGAGTAATTGATCTCTAGGAAAAGTTTCAACTTTCACACCAGAGGTTTTTTGCACTTTCCTACAGTTGAGTTATCAACAAATATATATTCCATTGTCCCATATCCACAAAACCATAGGATACAGAGGAGCATGACTATCGCTTTCATTCGGCGGATCATCAGAACCGTAACTTCAAGAATATCAAATATAAAATGAATGTTGACAAACATCGATTTGCAACTAAAAATTCAAATTTGTATTTTGGAATTCAAAGTTATAGTTGACCCAAGTTAGACTACTTCCTGTATAAAGCTTTTAGATTGGGGCCCGGTTTCACCATGCAACGACTCAAATCTGGATTATCTTGTAAACTGGAATCAGAGAGAATGAAAAATGTCTATCTCCTACAACGAATCCACAAAAACAACCATTCGAAGAAATATATATTGACAACACTGTAGGGACCTCAGTTGTTGAGTTATATGGATATATACACTTAAACTGGTCCTCGTTTTTCACCTTGGAAGGTAAAAAAATACGGGGCTCACATCAATAGCGACGTAAAAAGTCCTCACTTTGGAAACGATATACTCGCACCATACTCGAAAACATTTTAGGAATATATTTTACTTTTTTCTATTGCTAAGTCCATGTTGAAAACATAGCGGAAAGCTGAAGTTTGCGTCTTTGTTCCTTCTCCCGGTCCTCACTTCGTGTTATCAGGGTAATGTCCTCACTTTGATATCTGTGCATGAATATATATATATATATATATATATATAAATATATATATATATATATATATATATATATATATATATATTAGCATGAAGATTCTCACGGACGAAGTATGATGAATTGTGTTTTCGGGTTTCATTCCGTGTTCTGTGGTTTTGATCCTCTGAAGGATAATTGTCACAACGTTTCGGCAAAGTCTCATTTGCCATCTTCTAGGTGATGATTGAGTTTCGACCTTCGAACTCGACTAATTAATTCGAGTTCTGCTTCTCAATATATAGGGGTGTTCAATGATGGTATCTTTGACTTTCTTCGTTGGTCCGACTGCATTTTTCATTATGTCTGTATGGTAATTACTTGATAAGGTCCGACCTTGTTCCTCTGGTGTGATCGGCTTGTTTTTGTTTTGTGATAGGATGGATTTCCACGTTCTTGGTAATCTTTGGGCGTCATCTCTCTCATTCATAGTACTCGGTCGTTTCTCAATTTCGATAGCTTCTCTGATTGATCGAGAGTAGAAGTTCTCATTGCTCGCTAATGTTTTTGTGTTTTCGAAATTGATGTTATGTCCTGTCTCCAATACGTGTTGGAAGATGTGGTGACTTTTCCTTTCACTGATAGCTCATGTTCATCTTTGCGTACGTTGATCCGTCTGTTGGCCTGGCCGATGTAGGATTTGTTGCAGTCTCGACATGGTACTTCGGTACTTCGTAAACTCTCTGGGACTCCAGTGGTATCTGGTCCTTCGAATTACGGAGTATCGATCTTATTGTACGTTCTGGTACGAACGAAGTAGCTATGTCGTGTTTGCGGAGAATTCTGCTGATTTTATCTGTGGTTCCTTTTATGTATGGTAGTCTGGTTGTTATGACCGGTGTTTCTGGGGCTTTCTGCTGTTTCGGTTTGTTCTTGGAAGCCGTTTTTATAATTCTCTCCGAGTAGTAATTCATTCGTAGATTCTCCTCGATCGTGTTCCGCTCTTGTTTTTGACGTTCGTTGTCATACATACAACATATCTCAGCCAGAGTTTTCGTTTCACGTCTGACATTGCTATTGCTTGAGTTTCGATCTCTTACATGAAGAGATTAGCAATAATTGGTGACAGTGGTGAGCCCATTGGTGCACCCTCAATTTGTCTGTATCGTTGATCGTTATAGATGAAATACTTCGACAATGTTTATTGTCATCCTCAGGGAAAGCTACAATATTATATAAATTGTCAATTCGACAGGTAAAAGTGCGAAAAAACTACTTACAGTGTCCACGAGATTGAGTGCAAATAAGGTTGTTAACAATTTGAAACATGTATGAAACATATGTCACAAATGAATGAAAGTTTTAATGTTTGTGACATATGTTTCATACATGTTTTAAATTGTTAACAACCTTTTTTGCACTCAATCTCGTGGACACTGTAAGTAGTTTTTTCGCACTTTTACCTTTCAAATTGACAATTTATATAATATTGTAGCTCTCCCTGAGGATGACAATAAACATTGTCGAAATATTGGTATATATATATATATATATATATATATATATATATATATATATATATATATATATATATATATATATAACTGGGAAAATAGTTGGGTAAGCAGCATGCAGGAAGTATACTCTTATAACACGAATTCCAATATTTCGACAATGTTTATTGTCATCCTCAGGGAAAGCTATAATATTATATAAATTGTCAATTGGACAGGTAAAAGTGCGAAAAAACTAGTTAGAGTGTCCACGAGATTGAGTGCAAAAAATGTTGTTAACAATTTAAAACATGTATGAAACATATGTCACAAACATTAAAACTTTCATTCATTTGTATATATATATATATATATATATATATATATATATATATATATATATATATATATATATATATATATATATAATATTTACACATGTAATTATATTCGACAGTTTTTCAAAAACATTGAACAAGAAAACACATTGGAAAAAATGTTTTGACCTAATTGATATCAGAATATTCTTCATATCTTTATTCATTTGTTTATCAGTTATATAACTGTTGAATATTTGAACCAATTTTAATTCACTATATTACTGTGTGTCATAAACCATTGTAGTTTCTTGGAATCAATAAATGTATTAAATGAATTCTGACCTATGGTTCTGCCTGATTTCACATTTTATCAGAAAATATGGGAATGTGAATCGAAACAACTGAGTATTGAGTAATGTACAAGTTTTTCTTTGAATATTGACTCCCGAGAAAATATTTTACTTTTCTTATTTCGAGTGCGTTGAAGAGAATTGATCCGGTGCACTCAGGTCGTAAAAACAAATGTATTAAATTCGTATTATCAAGTCACTAGGTACTGGTATATTTTTTTGGGGAATTGACTGTCAACCCCCAAGACGAAAGTCAATTGCGTGTTTCTTGGACCAAATCTTGTAATTCCAATTTGAAATTTATGAGTTACTGAAATGAACGTTAAAATGCGGAGAAATCAATGACATCACAAAAGTTCAACTTCAACGAAGGATTGAGTGGTATCCATTTCGGAAGGGAATTTCCAAGCATTAGGCTTACATCCTATCTCACATGAATTCGGAAGGTTCGCGGATATAACCTAAGAATTCACTATAGTCCACAACAAACTGTCGATAGGATATTTAATAGATTGGAAAAATCTACATATATCTATGGATGATACCTATGAAATTGAATATTTCGAATCTCTCCATTAATTTGCTCTAACTCTTTTCATTGTTAGAAACTTTCGATGGAAGAAAATTGTAATTTTCTCATTATTTCTAATTCCGATTCGAAATTGTCATCCAAAGCGACACTGAGTTCATTAAAGTTTCGGGATTTCGAACTTTTGAAACGTTCTTCAAGAACTTATTTATAAGTAATTTGAGAACGCTAATACTGAAATAGAATTACTCAACAGAGTGCACCTTCTCCGTGGAGGCCTCTGAAATAGTTAAGAGATTACGTCCGTTACTATGGTTTCAGAAATTGTGCATCAAAGGAAACGGGAGGTCTAATAGGTTATAGAATGTTATTCAAGGTATTCTGTTCAAACGGCATCGACCCCTAGCTAAATCATTTCTCGTCTTTCAGGTATTTGGATTATTCAATTGGGGAATAGAACCCATGAACAGGGCAATCACCTGCACCACCTCTCTCGCCAGACTCATCGATATCAGAAAGAAGGGATATGAAGCTCACTGAACAATATAGATAGATATTGAATTCTAACGAAATTTTGAAATGAAACAACAGTTATCATGTTGGAAAGATGACATGGAATGATGGATCCACGGAACTTACATTATTGAGCACTATGTGTGGCGCAATTATGGATTATTTTCATGATTTCGCAAACAATGCTCTTCTGACAAAAGTCCTAGAAAATGCCAATATTTATTTTCGAATTAAATTTTAAAATATAACGCGATTGATGATTTTTTTGAATGGAAAAATAGTCGTCTGATAGATCATCCGGAAAACCTTTCGATAACAAAATCAGTACTATCAAATACAGTTTTCATTCCAGTTTTATAAATTGTCATCCAAAGTCAAAGTGCATAGGTTTGGCAGTCAGAATACTGTTGGAGGAATTCAATTCAATTTATTTCGAAAAACAAAAAAAGGTTACATAATTTGCTTAGTACTAATCATTTGGACCATTCGGAGATAGATTGTGGGCAAACTAAGCGCATCTGGCTTGTCTTTTGCTTCCCATCTTCGCCTCATGGTGACACTTTTACAGTTCTTACATGGCAGGAGAAGTAGAATAGCCACAGTATGTTAAAGTGACATGATGTAACAGAGAAAGTTGATAAAGCGAAACAAAAACTTTGGATATATAATACTTTCGATAGGGATAACGATCTTACTTTATAGGGGTGCCTTTTTCAGTAGGGTCATAATGGGTTCATTGTCCGTGATGATAAATTCCTTTATATATTTTTTGTACGTTGTGAAGTTAGAAATTTTCTTAATGTTGTCTGGGAGCATATTGTATAATTTAGGTCCAAAATATAATATTGTTCTCTGTGTATGACTTTTCTTGTAGAAAGGTACTGGCAGGTTTTGTGCATACAGTCGCATCTATCTGTCTACGAAATATTTTATATCAGAACATCAACATGGTTTTATGAATTCTAGGTCTACCATTAGTAACCTGGCTGTCTTTAATCAATATCTGTGCGAAACTTTAGATCATAGGGGACAAGTTGATGCGGTGTACACTGATTTTTCTAAGGCCTTCGATAAGATCAGTTACAATTTACTTCTTCATAAACTGTCCATAATGGGATTCAATGAAATTTATCTACAACTATTGAAATCATACCTTCATCAACGCAAACAGTTTGTTCATTATAATGGTTACTACTCAAAAGTTTATCTTGCAACTAGTGGAGTACCTCAAGGGTCTAATCTAGGGCCGTTATTATTTTTAATATTTATTAATGATTTGTGCAATCTGTTGGAGTGCAATAGGTTGATGTTTGCAGATGATCTGAAATTGTACGCTAATATCATCAGCTTAGATGATTGTGTGATATTGCAGAATCAACTTGATATTGTACAAAAATGGTGTCTTGAAAATCACTTGTATCTGAATATATCCAAATGTAAAGTTTTAACATTCAGTCGCAAAGTTAATACGATACAATATCCTTACAGTATAGATGATGTTGTTTTGGAAAGAAAATATACCATTAAGGACCTAGGTGTCCATTTTGATTCTCAACTCACATTCAATCACCATATAAATATTATTGTTGATTCGGCATGTCGAGCGTATGGTTTCACCATAAGGAATTGTAGGAATTTCAATAATACCGCAACATTAACTTCTCTTCATTTTAGTCTGGTGAGATCTAAATTGGAATACGGGTCCATAATATGGAATCCCATATATTCTCAATATATAACAGCTATCCATAAAGTTCAAAAAAAATTCCTAAAATTCTTGAGTTCTAAAATCACTGCAATATATCCTCCAAGAGGTTGCAATTACCTTGACTTATTGCATACATTTGACTTTGTATCATTAGAAAAGCGAAGGAATCATGCTTCTGTTATATGCTTGTATAAATTATTATTCAATGGTAAAATTGATTGTCCATCATTGCTCTCGCAAATTAAAATTTATGTTCCAAGAATAACATCTAGACACAACACAACTTTTTTATGTAAAAGAGCTCAAACAAATCTAATGTTAAAAGCACCATTAACATTTATGTGCAGTAATGCAAACAAACTTACTTGCGTTGGTGACTTCTTTTCGTGTAGTATTTGCGAACTAAAAAATAAATCTCGTGCATATCTTTGAAATTTTATAAAATGTAATCTAATTCACCTTTCGTCCATATTTGGAAAATAGTGCTATTATTGTATTGAAAAATGTAAAATTGCTCTGTAAATGGGAAACTGTTGGGCAATAAACGCTATTATTATTATTATTATATCTAGTGTTTTTGGTTTTGATAATGCTGTCGGTTTTTTTATTAGTTTGAATCCAAATGAGGCATTGGAGCGCATATATACTTCTAACGTCAAGTAAATTGGTTTCATGATACAATAGTTTGGTATTGAATCGTTTAGGTTTTCTGAAGATCATTTTGATGATTGAATTTTGGATCACTTGAATATTGTTTAGAACATTCTCGAATACACCACCCCACACTGTAATACAATATCTGATTACTGATTCAACCAAAGATTTATAAATTATTATTAGGTTTTTTTTTAGTCAGAATATCTCGAAGGTTGTATATTTTATAAGTCATTTGCCTAAGTCTTTTAACCATATGGGAAACATGTTCGTCCCATCTCATCCGATGGTCCACAATCACACCAAGATACTTAAACTTCCTCACTTTCTCAATATTTGGGCAGTTGCAAGATATTTTAGAACAGTTTGGCCGATGTATGTGAATATTATCTACCGTGGGCTGTTGGTTATTTTGAATGGAGAATGTAATAAATTTAGTTTTCGAAACATTGAGGTTGAGGAGATTATCGTTCAACCATAACTGTATATTTTGCAAACCTTTTTCTGCTTCATTGTATACCTGCTGCCACGTGTTAGCTCTGAAAATAATCGTCGTATCATCAGCATATGAGATGAGATGACCTTTGAAGTTTCTGATATCAGCTATGCTGTTGATATAAACTAAAAATAGTATCGGACCCAAAACTGTGCCCTGGGGTACTCTTACAGAAATTTCTCGAGAACTGCTGGTGCTGTTACCGATTCTGGTCCGTTGACTTCTGTGTGATAGATAAATTCTGAAAATTTGTATTGCCGGTCCTCGTATACCATACATGTATAATTTGTTTATCAGTTTCTCATGAGAGACTGTGTCGAACGCCTTGGCCAGATCCGAAAAAACTGCTAGGCATTTTTCCGAATCATCCAAGGCTTCTATTGTTTGAGAAATGAAGTTCAATATGGCGGATTCGGTATTACTTTTGTGTATGAAGCCGTATTGTCTCTCTGTTATTACTTTGTTTTTATCGAAAAAAGTGATTAAGCGCGTTTTCAAAGAATGTTCTTAAATTTTCGCGAAGTTATCTATCACAGAGATCGGCCGGTAGTTGCCCATTTTTGATTTATCACCTGATTTAAAAAAGGGGGTGACTCTTGATTCTTTCCATTGTACTGGTATCATTCATGTTTTGAAAATCAAATTTATTATATGAGTCAATGGCTCTACTAGAAATAGGTGATGGTTTTTTATCAATTTCGTTTTTATTCCATCTGGCCCAGGTGCACAGTTGTTTTTCAGTTTAGAAATTATTTCGATAATCTCTTTTTCATTTACAGGTGTGAGAAAGAGTGAGTTGGTAATAGATATATCATTCATATAGTTAGATGGTGTTCTATGCGATACATTAAATTTTTGTGTCATTTTTACTCCTATATCTGTGAAATATTCGTTAAAGGCTTGAGCTTTTAATCTGTTAATATTCGATCGTCGATTTTTATGTTACCTATTTTATTCCCCTTCATTGTTTTGTTGGTTGCATCGTTTATTATTTCCCAAGTGTTTTTGCAGTTTCCCCTGTTTTCGTTCAATTTATTTCTGTAGTATTCATTTTTGGTCTTTCTCAACAATTTATTCAGCTCATTCCTATATCGCTTGTATGCAATATTTGATTCTGGATCAAATTCTTTGTTTAATTTCAGTTTAATTTTGTCTCTGTGTTTTATAGATTCGATTAATCCCTGTGTTATCCAGGGTTTGATTCTATAATTGTTAGCAGTTATTTTGTGTTGTGTTGTACAGCTATTGATATGTTGTTTTATTTTATTTATGAATTTATTATAAGCATGTTGTGTTTCATCACAAAATAGAACTTCCGCCCAATTTTCGTTCTGTAGAAGAACGTTTAATTTTTTATCATCCGTTTTTGTATAGTAGCGATTCACTTTTACGTTTTTTTAATTAATTTCATTTGATTTTTCTTCTATTAAGATTTGGGGGGATGTAGTGAAATGGTCTGTTATGCTAGTTCCAATTATCGAAGGAAATATTGAAAATTTTTTTGCTGTCATTTGTTCTCTAACAAATATATGATCAATAATACTCTCAGAATCTTCTGTAACCCGTGTTGGTTCATTTATATAGGATATGAAACCTCTCTCTGTCAGAACGTTTATATATTGGTTAACATCATTAGAGGCGTTGTCTAGAAGGTTAATGTTAATATCTCCCAGAAATATATCTAAATCAGCCTTTCTCATATTTGATAGGTATTCCGACAAATCCTCTATGTATGTTCGAATATTCGTTGAGGGGGGGCGATATGAAGCAGTGATTCCAAGAGTTAAATTCAGAATCTTTACTGTAATTCTTAGTATATTGATTTCTGATAATGGTGATATACTCGCAATAGCTGGTAAAGAATCTTTGATATAAATCATGACGCCATCATTTTGATTGAATTTTGACTCATTATAAAACACAGAATAATTTGGGATCTGAAAGTTACTTACCGCATCTACGTTCCAGCATTCTGAAAGTACTATTATATCCATATGATCATTTTCCTGTTCGATGTATATCATAAGTTCGTCGAAGTTCTTTTTTATGCTCCTAATATTGAAATGGAATAAACCAACCTTCCCTGTCACATTTGTAGTATTTTGGCTCTGTGTACATTCGTGAATTGTTAGAAAAAATGATGTATGTATATTTTGCTGGTCATCCAATAGCTCTAAGAATTCTATCATAAAGATTGGTATACACAAAAAACATGATATGAAAGAGGAAAAAAAAAATAGTTTTACGAATTAGAACCAGGTTCGTACAAAACAAAGATAAAAAAATTCAGGAACTTAAATAATGAATGAGGAAGTACATCTAGCAATTCAAACAATATATATATATATATATATATATATATATATATATATATATATATATATATATATATATATATATATATTGTTTGAATTGCTAGATGTATATATATATATATATATGTATATATATATATATATATATATATATATATATATATATATATATATATATATATATATATATATATATATATATATTTATAGTGCTCAGTGCAATCATGGAAACACTTTGAAGAAGTCATTTGAATTTTCAATAATGGAAATTTTATTGTTCTGATTGATGTAGATTTTTCCACCTTCTGTCCACACATGCTTCAAGGAAGTCTTCTCAATTGATTTCGCCATCAGTTCGACGCGTAACCTGGTTAAATCTTCTCCTATTATAACGCCTGTTCCCTTCAGAAACTTTTTGTTGTGGTAGATCTGATGCCTCAGACCATAATTCCTAAGTTTCACAAGGATACCTCGTGGTTTACCGTTCTCAGCAACTTTTCCAATGCGGTAGCAGAGTTCAATGTCATCATCGGTTAAGATCGGGTTTATCTTTGAAGTTAGAAGTTCTATCACTTCCTTTTTGGTGTCTTCTTTGCTTTTTTCTGGGAAGTTGAAAATTCTCAAGCTATTCTTCCGACTTTCTTGTTCCATATAATCAAACTTCTTTGAGAGATTTTCATGGTCATTTTTCAGTCTTTGTATAGTGACATCCTGTATATTAAATTTGGCCTCGCATTCAGTTTTTGTTTGGATGAGTTCATTCCTAACTTGTTCGAGTTTTTGTTCCATCTGGTTTATTTTCTTTTCTACTGTTTTTGTGACTGCCTCCGATACATTGTTTGCTATTGTTTTTATGAATAGCTGATCATTCATACACTGTTTGAATGCTGCATTTACAGCGTTTTGGATTTCATCTCTAATTTCCCTTGTTAGAACCATATTTAATCGGTTTTTCTGAGTAGCAATCAGTTTATGGTTACACAGTTTCACTGTATGACAAATTTTATAATAATCAAAGCACTTTCATTCAATTGAATTAGATTTTTACTAGGAGCACTTCGACACGTGCTACTCACTGCCGGCCATGAACATATTATGAATGAAAGGTATTTCTCTACAATATAGCCAATGAAGTAACAACATTTATCCTTCCATCATGAAATCTCTCTATTTTGTAATTGCAGTTTGCCCTGAAGAAGTTCAAAATGAAACGGATGCTCAGTTTTATCTATCCCATTATAATAATAATAATAATAATAATAATAAATCGTCTTTATTTTCTTCGGTACAAAGTAGGCGAAGTTTAGCTTAGGCTACTCTTACACTTAACCTAAATTGTACTAATGATAGACAAAGTATAGGTAAATAATAAAGACATTCATGCAGTAAAGCGAGAAAAAGAAAAAACATTACCATTACTAATCACTGGTACTTCATCAAACATATAACTATGTGTAACTGATTTACTAGTTTAGGAATTCACAAAATTTACAGAATTTGGCTTTCAAAAAATTCTTTAATTTCATATTCTAGTTTAGGAATTCACAAAAATTTGGCTTTCAAAAATTTCTTGATTTCATATTCAGATGAATGAATATGATTGGAAAGAAAAGAGTTGTAAATTTTAACGGCTTGATAGGTGAAGGATTTCTGAAACATGGCGGAACAATGACGAGGAACATTAAAGTGATGTTTATTTCTCACATTCAATGAATGAACAGATGACCTAGGTGTTAATTTACGATAGAGAGCCAAAGGAATTTTGTTCTTTAATATTTTATATAAGAAGAAACAAAAGTTGTACTTAGTGCGATTAGCCATTGTGAGCCACTTCAGTTCCTTTATTTTATTGGATACATGGTCGTATTTTCTAAGTGAAAAAACGAATCGACAACAAAAATTCTGTACTTTCTGAATACGATTCTGGTCAAATTTAGTGAGTAAATCACCATAGACAATATCACCGTAATTGAACCTGGAAAGGACAAGTGTTTCGCAAAGTAACTTCCGTATGGATTGATTAAGGTAGTGCCTATGTGGATAGATCATTTTCAAAGAACCAAAGGATTTTTTTAGCAGGCCATTAACATGAGAAGTGAACTTAAGATCTGAATCAAATATAATACCTAGATTTTTCGTAGAGTCCACAATAGGTAATGAGGTGCCATCGATTTCAATAGATATATCCTGTGAAAGACTCGTTCTCAAATTTTTATTACCAAATAGAATGAAGTGGCATTTGCTTTTGTTAAGTTTTAAGTTATGTCTGTCAGCTAAGTCACTTATTATTCTGAGGTCACTGTTGATGTTTTTCTGAACAGATTCAAGATTTTCCATGTCGAGGTTTAAATAAATCTGGGTATCATCCGCGTATGCTTGAACTTTGCAATATTTAATTGAGGTTAGAATATCACTCGTGTATATAATGAAGAGTAGCGGCCCTAAAATAGATCCCTGGGGTACGCCGGATGTTACAGTTTGTGAGGTAGACATAACATTGTTGACAGAGACTTTTTGACTGCGATATTTCATCAAGAGCATTCTGACTGCCAAGCCCATTATAGAAAGAAGTTCACAACTATTACCAGTCGATGAACCTACCTATTATGTACATCGTCGACACCCCCTGAGCTACGATTTGAAGGGTAGAAGCTAATAAACAGCAGGGTTTTCCCCGGTGCCCTGAGGCGGTATGTTCACGACATCATCTTACATGTAAATTTGATTGTTGGCGGTGAATTTCGTTTTGATCTCATCTCCTGTTTTTCCTGTTTTGGAACTCTCTTCTCAACAGATCATTTTTATTTCGACAAGGCAAATACTCAAATCAAGTTGTCTGTAGTGCATATTCAAGCTCGTGGTGAAGCACTGTAAAATACTGAAAGAATAACTGAAAAAAAAAAATAAGGCGTAGTTTGCATTCGAACCCTTCTCAGTAGTTGAAGCTTGATGGTATGAGTTTAAACCACACATTATAAACAGATAAAAAAAAATCATCTACAGGAAAGAGATCAAGATGAATATTGTTCTGATTGTTCATCATGAACAAAAAACATAATTTGCAAGTTTAATGGTTGACTTGCATGGCTGATTACTGAAATATATTTGACTGATTTGACTTGATGGACTGAATTTTGAGTTTTTCATTTGTTCAAATAATGATAAGGTTGATTCAACTTATACTTGTTCAGGTATTATTTTGGCAGTACGGAATTATATAGAAACATCTGCATTTTCGAACCATTTCGAGGAGGAATTTAGATGGACTATTATTTCATCGTTGTTTTGCACTTTCTCAATTCGATGTTTTCACTGATGATGATTTTTCACTCTATATTTTGGTTGAAAGGTATTTATTATACATGAAACGATGATCGAACAGTAACATTTATAATAATAGGTACACAACACAATGATATCCCACTGTCAACTTTCATGTCATATTTTGAATTATGTATATAAAGAGATGAATACGAGTATTACTGTCTATTACAAGAGGTGTGGTGTGGAGGACTGAAATTCGAAATGATATTGTTCAACAAGTTATATGGTCAATTTTGGAGAAGTATAAATCGAATGAATCAATTGATGGTTTATACATTCAGGGTAGATTTTCGCATCTAAGTTATGTAACGAGTTGAAGACCAGATTATCAGTTGTGCGGTTTTCACTCTGATGCATATTTCCAAAGTCGATATCCATAATCTAGAAAATGCTCTCGTAATAAAAAAAAATTCATCATAGACAAAAATGAAACCATCAGTTCAATTCATAGAATCCAACCTTATTGAATACTTCCTCGGTGAAACATGCCAATCCACATGTTTTCATCTGAACCAAATCCAGAGATTATGGAAATTGCATTCGCGCAGAATTGAATTTATGATTTCATCATCATTTTACCTTTCTGGTACATGGAACAATATTTTTTGCCGGATCAGTTTCCGCAAATTTAACGTGAACGGAAAAATGGAATGACAGATTATAACGGGCAAATAACTGGTGCGTAGTCTGCATTGTAAATATTTGAAACGAACATATTTTCATATTCATAAAGATTACAATTACTACTCTGAACGGAATAAGCACGAACCTTTTTTTTCATGTATGCATCAACGCAGAACAAATATAATCGTCAAAGATTGTTCCTATATGGACATAGTGTAGCATAACATAAAATGTTGAAGTTTGTGACATTGACTGCAGCTATGCTGCCAAAAAAACGTCCTCCCAGCAGCTCTTTTAGTATTCGAAGGCTGGGTCGTGGATTTTTATTGATGTAGAGATCCAAGCTATCCCGTGGGCGCCAGTCGAAGATTGTTATTGTTATAGGAAGGGGGGAAACGAAACACAGAACAGTGGAGAATTGAGGACACTTATTCATCAAAAAAATATAAATATAATGTAAAAATCGGTTAGTAGAGTTAATCAATATAACGACAAAAAAGAGAAAAAATCGAAAGCGCACTAATATACAAATATTATACAAACATTAGCAATGAATACTACCTGGGTAATGTTCAGTACAAGTTCGGAAAATCACTTGAATGGAAAGAAATATAATTCACAGAGATCCGAGTAAAAATCAGCATGAAATGCAGAATGAAAAATTATTCTTGAAACAGCTGTTTTGAGATCACAAAAAATTGATTTTTTATATCTTATCTCATGTAATAAATCTCTATGAAGACCTAGGGCTCCGACTGTTGCAGTATGATGACTTGTAGCTATCTATCTCAGATAGTCCCTCAGCTTGGCAAGTATAAAAAAATAGGTACTCACTCGGAAGTTCAGGTTAAGTGTTTTCTTTTGCCTCTAGTACCCACCGTCACCTTCTATCTTTCCAACAGGAGTATATCACTTATCCCACAACATGCTTAGGTGACCACTAGCAGTGAAGAAGGGTGGTATGTTATAAAAAGTTGCTATAATGCATCCAGGAGTATCCACGTAAAAAAACCTACAGACATTAATATCAGTCTTTGCAAAAACCGAAAAATCATCAAATTACTGACCTTAGCTGTTATTAGGTTTTTTTTTTTGAACTCAACCCTAACTTTGGTTTATCAACATAATCGACATTCAACTTATTTGAATTACAACTCAGGCTCGCTTCTTTCTTCGTGCAAAATACTCGATCTCGCCAGTCTCTTGCCTTGACCCACCAAAAAAAGGTTTTCCCCGACGATATCGCGGTATTGTATCTTATCGATAGAACTTTTTCGATCTACACCGAATGTCAACTATGAACCTATTATACAGGGTAGCGAAAATGAACCGTTACACACCCCCTCTTGGTCATAAAAAAATGATTGAGACAAGTTTCAATCATTTTTTATGTAATCCGAAAACTATAAAAATGAAAACAACCACACCTCCTCTTTCCACACACTCACCTTACACTGGCCGCCATTTATTCGTTCCTCTCTCACACACAGAGGCAGAAGCCATTCTCAAACTTAATCATCTTCGGATCGACGGTAAGGTTTCAAATCCTTAACATGAAATTTCCCAACGTTTTTGCCATTGGTGTCATCAAGTTGATAGACCAAGGGCGATATAACCTTTCTGACAGTGCATAAAACATAGACTGGTGCCAACTTCGCCGCAAATCCTTCCGCTGCATTACTCAATACATGGTTCTTCTTCCAAACTTTGTCTCCCACTTGGTACGAATTTGCAGGTCGTTTCCTAAAGTTATAATACCTCGAATTGCGCACATACGCCTCAGACAAGCGATTTCTAACATCAAGATACAAATCAGACAGCTTGTCAATTTCCTCACCATACTTGACTCGATCAACCTCTAGTGATACATCTCGTGATGACTCGAACCTACCATAAAAACTTCTTTTTGATGGAACGTAGCGTCCAAAGTTTAAAAAAGTTGGCGAGAATCCTGTCACCTCATGCACAGCAGTCTGATTGCATATGCTATCTTGTGCACTTCCTTATCCCAAGACCGGTGATCATTATCATTTAAATACGATCTGATGGCTGCGCCCACAACCCTATTTACCCGTTCAACTGCGTTAACTTGTGGATGGTACCGGCAGTTATAGAATACCTTCACCTCATACCTTTCGGCCAATCGTCTGAACACATGCCCAGAGAACTGGACGCCGTTGTCACAAGCCAAGACTTGTGGAGCACCATATACCAGGAAAACCTGTTCCTCAAGGAATGCTTCCACTGCAGAGGCGGATGCTTTTCTCAAAGGATGAAGTAGGCAATATTTGGTAAAATAGTCGGATACAATCAATAAATGGGAAAATCCATTTTTGGATCTTGGTAGTGGACCCAGGATGTCAACTGAAATATACTGCCATGGAAAGTTCACCTTCTTTGGCTGTCCCATCAGCCCTGGTCGTACAGAATGCTGTACCTTCTGGGCCTCGCAGATGTTGCAGTTTCTCACATATTTTTTCACTTCTTTGAGCAATCTGGGAAAATAATACAGTTCCCTGACACGATGTGACGTTTTGAATACGCCCAAATGAGCTGACTGGGGATCGCCGTGGCAACTCTTTAGGACCAGTGGCAGTTTACTCTTCGGAACTACGATTTTCCACTCCGGTAAATTGAAACGGAATCCAAAACCTGGGGGAACATGCTTGTAGAGAACGCCGCCGTCAATTTTCCAGTCTGAAAATCTCTCAGGGGAGTTTTCTACATTCGACAACATTTTCAGGTACCATTTATCGGATTCAAAATCGGCATTTGTAATCTCAATAACATTCACCTCCAAAGAAGCTCTCGAAAGTGCGTCTGGGACGACATTGAGGGATCCTTTCCGATGCTCAATTTCCATGTCGAACTGCTGGAGCTTAACTGCCCATCTGGCTAAACGACCGGAAGGTTCTTTCAGTTGGTTCAGCCAAAGGAGACTGTAGTGGTCTGTTACGATCTTGAATTTCACAATTTCAACATATGAGCGGAATTTCTCTACTCCGAACAAAACAGCCATGCACTCCTTCTCCGTGACAGTATATTTCCTTCCTGAAGATGTCAATGTTCTGCTAGCGTATTCAATTACAACCTCTTGATTGTCCCCGTTCAACTGCGTGAGCACACAACCGATTCCTACATCTGATGCATCACATTGGATGGTGAACATTCTAGAAAAATCAGGAGAGGCCAAAATAGGAGCCGAAATTAAGGATTCCTTCAGCTTGTTGAAGGCAACTTCGGCTTCTCCATTCCACTCTAGTTTTTGGGACTTCCTCTTACCCTTCATTGAAGATGTGAGAGGAGCAGTGAGTGCGGAAACAAAAGGGACAAATCGCCTGTACCAACCGCAAATTCCTAAAAATCTTTTAACTTCGTTCACAGTACCAGGGCGAGGGTAATTGAGCATTGCCGTAACTTTCTGTGGATCTGTTCTCAAACCTTCTGAATCAACTAGAAAGCCTAAGTATCTGAGGGAGATTTACAAAACTCACATTTCTCGATGTTTATAGTGAGATTCGCCGACTTCAGACGTTGATAGACTTCAGACAAAACGTTGACGTGCTCTTCAAACGTCGGAGTAGCTACAATAATATCATCAAGATACACGAACACGTATGGTTCTAACGTGTATCCCAAGAGTTTCTCCATCAACCTTTGTTGCGCCTGCGCAGCATTGCTAAGCCAGAACGGCATAACTGTAAATTCGAATAAACCACGTGAAGGAACGACAAATGCGGTTTTTTCACACGAATTTTCTTCGAGTGGGATTTGCCAAAAAGCGGCCTTCAAATCGATGCTACTGAGGTATCTAGCACCAGTAAGCTTACTCAAGATGTGATCGACATGTGGCAACGGATACGCATCTTTTTTTGTTAGACTATTTAACTTCCTGCCAGCGAAACAAAATCGTCTCTCACCATTTCGTTTCTTCACGAGAAGGGCTGGAGATGCCCAAGGACTATTAGACTCCCGGACGATGCCCAAGGCTAGCATTTCATCCAGTTCTTCACAAAGAATATCCAACATATAAGGAGACATTTTGTGGTGTCGCTGCTTCACTGGTTTGGCATCACCAGTATCGATCTTATGGTAGATCAAATTTGTTCTTCCCAAACGCGTACCGGAGACCCAAGATAATTCTTTTAGCTTATTGATTGTCTCTTCCAACGCAGACTGTTGTTGTTCATTAAGCGTGTCACGCGACTGAACAACATTCGCCGTGTGTACCTCATACACATCCGGAGTACCAAATACATAAGTGAGCTGTACACTACTTTCACTGACCAAATAAGAATTATTGGCATAATCGATTACAACACCGAACATTGTACAGAAATCGCTACCTAAAATAAAACTGTGCGAGAGCGATGGCACTATGAGAACCTTCAACATCTTCAACATATGCCCAACCTGCACAGGTAAAACCACGAGACCAGTAATCTCCTGAGAGGTGCCATCAGCGGTATTTATACTTGTTTCATCACAAGCCTGTAGGGATAAACAAAACATTTTGATCAAATGTAATCCTTTGGAACCTATCACAGAATGACTAGCTCCCGTGTCTAATAAAGCTGTAACTTCCGTAGCAAAGACTGAAATTCTGATGTATGGTCTATTATCAGCCTTTTTTTTCAAAAGTAACATAGTAGATTGTAACTCTGATTCTTTTGTATTCACATGCTCAAAATCACTAAGTCTGGAATTGGGATTGATAGTTGGTTCTTCTCGATTGGCCAGCATAAAATCACGCACGAAATCCTTCCAGTTTTTCCACTCTTCTAATGAAAATTTTGATTCGTGATTCCGAAGTAACTCAACGGATGTAATCGTTGAGACAGGTTCTTCAGGGGACTTGTAGGCTTTCGTAACTTGGGAGGGGTATCGGCCTACCTTGACGCTCCTCCTACTCCATTTTTTGAACAGTTTCTACAGTTTGGTCTGATAACTCCTATATTTCCACATCCATAACATCTGAGTTGTTTTGTATTGGATTCAGTTTCAGGACAGTCTCGTTTGAGATGACCAACCTGTTTGCATCGGAAACATCGAGCTAGTGTATCCTTCGACTGTCTAACGTTGAGGCTATCTATACCATCGGAAAAATATTTCGATGAAAGCGGTCGGTATTCTAAGGTCAGGTTCCATTGCAGCAACATGTCTTCTTGGTGTTGTCTGAGTCTGCCTTCCTCTTCTGAGATTATGAGCATCTTCCAAATTGCGGCACACCTCACTTAGTTGTTCAACGGACTGAATGTCCTGCAAAGCCAAATGCATGTGATAGTTATGTAATAAGTTTTCTCTTATGGTTTCTAGTTTTTCTGCTTCAGAAACAAATCTTTTATTAAACGTGCGAATAAATTTTCCATAGCTGCGATGTAAATTACAACGGGTTTTTCTTCTCCTTGCTTGCGACGCTCTATCTGTTGCTTCAGTTCCTTGTCATGTCTGGGAGAAAGCAAATCTTTCTTGAGTTGAAGTACCAGCTCATCCCAAGATCTAACTTTCTTAATAACATGTCTATACCAAACCAGCGCTTGTCCACTAAACAATTCGACTGACGAACGGAACAATTCTTCTTTCGATAAGCAACGAGCTTGATTTAGTTCGGTTACCTGTTCCAAGAAAGAACTGAGAGATATTTGTGTCGTAGAACCATCAAATTTCAGGGACCATTTATGTAACGGATATGATTTCGTACCTACATTAGTAGTGTCAACCGCTGGGGAGCTTGGCACACTTCCTCCATTCAAAATTTTATCGTGTGTTTCATCAGCTTCTTCATCCAAATTTGCAACAGAATTCAAAACACTACCACGATAGTTGTTTTGTTCGTCATTTTCTGTAGGAATACGCAAAGCTCTACCATTCAGATGAGCTACCCTGCTCTTGATCCTTCTATAAATTTCCAAATTCAGTCCATTATACTTGTGTACCAATTCAATCAGAGACTTCATACTGTCGTCGATCTCCGTACGTTCAGTTTCCAACGAGAAGTCCTCCAAAGCATGGACAATACCAGGCCTAGAAGCATCTTCTTTTAATCTTCGCCTGAGAAACTTTCTTTTCTGATTCATGTCAGCCGAACCCGTTGGTATCCCTCTCACTTTCAATTCATAGTTGACCTCGTGTGTTCTGAGATTGTTTGGATCGAAGTCATAACAAAATGACATCATCTCAGGACCTCTGTGTTGCGTACAGTCACAAAAAAAGTATACAACGATAACTCAACTAATAACTCCAAAATACTGGGGGCAAAACTCACTAGTAATTCGCTTCAATTCACAATGTCAACGTAATGATATTCAACTTTCTAAATCAAAAAATTATTCGACCTTTAAGAGGAAACTCTTGAATCACTCCGTCAATAAACTCAAATATCAGTGATTTGGCTCACTGTAGGGTCATTTCGTAAATTTAAGCAACTTTCAGAAACGTTCGTTTTATTAAGATTACCCCGTATATCAATTGAAATTCCAATAACCTACGACACAATCAGAAAGCACTTTATATCAAATCAAACTTCATCTACTTTCAGTAACTCACGCCACCCGGTATATATTTCAACTGTATTGAACTAAAATTCGTAAAAAAACAATACCTGCCCTTCTTTATTTCAGCTGAATAAGAAGATAAGCCCGAGTTGAAACGTTTGAATATTTTCGACTATATGAAAAATTTCAGTAACCAATTTTCAATTTCGAAACGATTCGACATTAATAATTATATTTACCTCAGCTGAGAAATTGAATTTTGCAAGTTCAATATCTCAAAAGCAACAATTCTCAATTTGTTCTGTATTCCAAAGAAATCGGTAGGTCTGAAGGTGAAATAAAATAGCTTGCTCATAAAGAGTACATCGAAGATTTTATTTATTTTCGAAGATGGAATTCCGAATGCCTTGACGTTGAGGCGCCAATTATGTGACGTTGACTGCAGCTATGCTGCCAAAAAAACGTCCTCCCAGCAGCTCTTTTAGTATTCGAAGGCTGGGTCGTGGATTTTTATACAAATATTATACAAACATTAGCAATGAATACTACCTGGGTAATGTTCAGTACAAGTTCGGAAAATCACTTGAATGGAAAGAAATATAATTCACAGAGATCCGAGTAAAAATCAGCATGAAATGCAGAATGAAAAATTATTCTTGAAACAGCTGTTTTGAGATCACAAAAAATTGATTTTTTATATCTTATCTCATGTAATAAATCTCTATGAAGACCTAGGGCTCCGACTGTTGCAGTTCAGGTTAAGTGTTTTCTTTTGCCTCTAGTACCCACCGTCACCTTCTATCTTTCCAACAGGAGTATATCACTTATCCCACAACATGCTTAGGTGACCACTAGCAGTGAAGAAGGGTGGTATATTATAAAAAGTTGCTATAATGCATCCAGTAGTATCCTCGTAAAAAAATCTACAGACATTAATATCAGTCTTTACAAAAACCGAAAAATCATCAAATTACTGACCTTAGCTGTTATTAGGTTTTTTTTTTAACTTAACCCTAACTTTGGTTTATTAACATAATCGACATTCAACTTTCTTGAATCACAACTCAGGCTCGCTTCTTTCTTCGTGCAAAATACTCGATCTCGCCATTCTCTTGCCTTGACCAACCAAAAAAGGTTTTATCCGACGATATCGCGGTATTGTATCTTATCGATAGAACTTTTTCGATCTACACCGAATGTCAACTATGAACCTATTATACAGGGTAGCGAAAGTGAACCGTTACAAGTTACTAGGACTTATCGTTTCAGTGATGCGTATTTTTTTTACTGCTCCACAGAAAGGAATACTTTTCAAGAAAGAACTAGCAGTTACTCTGATTATTTGAGGAATAGAACACTTCTTAAAGCGGTTTTCTTTATCGCATTCCAGTAAGGAGAAATAAATATTGGCTTAGTTCTGATAGTGTCCGCACTCCACAATGTGGACTAGGTAATTGTTTATGAACAGTAGCTCACGTGTGAAAAGTACAGGGGAATATTTCTCATACGATCATTCGAAAAATAACTTTTTTCTTATTTACTTTCAAGTTAGTGACCAACAACTGTTCACTCAAAAGAGTTAGAGGTAGGAAATAAAAAATAACTTTTTCGTGCAATAGTGGTATATATATATATATATATATATATATATATATATATATATATATATATATATATATATATATATAACCCTTTCTACAGTTTGCATTCCTGCCCGCCTTTTTTGGTTGGCGTTCTTTCATTGCCTATATGTTATTATTGAATTATAGTTTTTTTCACTTAGCTACCTCATGCAATAATTGTTTTGAACATTCAATTTTCATATTTGCCTGCTCTTTCTTTTCACTGATGATAAGCATCAGCATAATCATTTCTAGTTTGAGTGTTCCTGTTTCTGGTTCTTAAAAATTTTGTTTCTGGAAGCAACAGTTGATTCTGGTGTTTCAGTTTTCCACACACTTCAACTTATTTTTGAAAGCACATGAAAGGTGATAAATGTTTATACATACTACACAGAACATTGTCTTATCTGTCTTGGTTTGACAACATCTGAAATATTTTTCACTGAAATATTCTTCATTCACTACGAAAGCACCCGCCTCATCATCCAAGGCACCCGCCATCTCCAATCACCGAAAGAGGGTTCAGCGAAGGTAAAAAGGCAATTTGGCACTTACAGGTATTTTGGTGGTGCCAAAATTTTGTCCTGGAAAACAGTCAGAGTTCAGCCAGTTCATAATGAACAGAAGGAAACTTCACCTTGTTATTATAGACCACCAACATTGCTTGCTATCATTTCCGAAGTTATGGAAAATACTATCAATATGAATCTTATCGAATATCTGGAGATCTGGCTCAGTATAATAATTTTTTACAGGATGTTAATATAAAAAAACCGGAAGAATAATAAGACGCAAACTAATGTGACGTTGAAATTTGGTGGCAGTTTTCAATGAATGAATATGAATCAGAAGATGTCTCTTGTGTTATTTAAATTTTTTCATTATATAAAGAACGCGTCAACAAAATAATACGAATATGTTTTATTGTTGAAGACTGTTCATGTGGGAAAAAATAACGGGTACACTCGAACATTCCAGTTTTTGAAGATTTGTTAGTTAAAGCGATATAGGAAAACAAATTTTGTAGTCAGACAGTTATGTTTCAGTTGCTCGATGCAAGGAAAAATGCAAAAATTCAGTAGCGCACCTTTTTCGGAATAAAAATTGGTTAAGGTGACTTTAAGGACGCCACCCTTTTAGGTTTGGCCACTTACTTATATAGCACCCTTATGGCACCTGGTACAAATTATCCAGTTTGAGATGTTGAATTTGAGAGCCAGAAATCTCAGTCGCAAATCCCAGTAATCATGAAGTGAACGAACCGCCAGGATTAATCCACTCCTCGTCAAGGACCGTTATTGATTAAACAGGATAATTGCTTACTATCTTATTCACGTTTGAGGGGATCCAATGATAATGTCAGGTCCAATGTGACATTGATAAAGCATCTATCTAATAGCAAACCGAAGTACTGACATGACCATTAATCTCAATTAGTTATGGTTGTGTGACTACATTAAGATGATATTTTATAACTAGTGCGGTCAATTGTTACCAACCTAGTCAACTACTGAATAAATGTTATGAATCTTTATGGATGAAGAAGAACCAGGAAATTCATCTCTCAAAGGTCTACAAGTCTTATCGTTTTTTGGTACAAAAAAGTGGAATCACCTTTTGAAAACTATTCACCAGAATTCTGGTTGGAACAAACTTTCGGAATTTTCGATTCAGAAGGAGGAATGGGAATGTTCATAAATTGAACTTTGATCAGGAAATTAAATGACGCAACGGTTCACCAAATACAATGCGAACCACAATAACTCTATGTATCTTGTCTTTTGTTTCACGCTAGATAAAACTGAAAAAATACCGCTTAACATATCGTGGGATTTGTCTTGACATTCAAGTAACCCATACAAACATTGGTACAATCGTATCTTCGCCAAATATTTATGACTAAAATTACAATGATCATGTCATCAAATAGAGGGCATTTTGGCAAATTATCAGTATTACACTACACAATCATCAAATATTATAATACCGATTGCCAATATCCCTGTAAATATACCGTTGATGATGATCAATCCAGAGGTTCTCCTTTCTTTGACATCGAAATGTTCATATCATTCCATCATTTTTCGTGGATTTTATTTCTCTTGAGAAAGTCCTGCTACGCAATTAGATCCGGTTTCCAAGAAAATCCTTGCGGAACAAATTTTTCGATCTCATTTCAGCTTATCGAATGCTCAGTCACATCCATTGTGAAATTTGGACATGTGGATAGATATATCGGAGAAGCATCTAGAAAAGAAATATTTTTTGGCTCATTCCTTCACATCTCAGATAAATGTGTCTTAAACCGTTGAAACTGCAAAATAAAAGGATAAAATATTCACATTCTATTTCAGGATCTGGTTCTCTTTCGTAAGGACTTTGCTTTATGAATTGTAAATCGGTCCTGAAAAGAATATTTGGGAACTGAAAGTGGACTGGTTGGTTTGTTGGGTCGATAAATAATTCAGAATATTTTTGCTAGTGCGGAATTCAATGTATCCAATCAAAATGACAGTTATGAATACATCAGAATAATTTTCTTTCACATGGATGGTTTATATTGATTTCGATGTTTGAGTTGATTATCAGGTGTAGGAGAGCAGAAATACTTCTGGGATCCCTGGACTTGAGGGCGATCAGTGTCATCTACGATCACAATTGTTCTAAAATTGTTCTAAAATGGTTCGTTTTCATTAACCAGCTGACGAACGTCAACCCTCAAAAGTCGAAACTTGTGCGAGCAATGGATCAACGAGGCCTTACCTTTTAACGTGCGATTACCCAGCACGGTGGCCCGGCGAGGATTCGAACCCCGGCCTTCCGCTTGATAGGCAGATATGCTAACCACTACACTACCGAGACCACTATATGATATATATATATATATTAATATTTGATCGGCTAGGCTTCCGCGGTCAGAAATGTGCTGGCTGGAACTTCCGGTTGATCCGCGTCTGGAAAGATTTACTTGTCTACGTTTCGACTCCCATTTCGGAGCCATTTTCAAGACTGAAAATGGCTCCGATATGGGAGTCGAAACGTAGACAAGTAAATCTTTCCAGACGCGGATCAACCGGAAGTTCCAGCCAGCATATATTAATATATATATATATATATTCTTCTGACTCTCCTACAAATGTAAATCAACAGAAATGTTACATTGCTCTACGTTCAACTGATTTTGAGAGGTAGAGAACAGATGAAATATTTGATTTGAACCTGAATATTGAATTTTCGCTGCATACGCATATATTTATATGATTATGTTTTGTTATGAATACTGCCATCTCATGAGTTCATGAAAATTACAAATTTATTCAAATTACGAATCAACACTAGATATTCTGCTTCTTTCTTGACTATTCTGATATATTTATTTCTTTCGTTAACCAGCTGACGAACGTCAACCCTCAGAGGTCGAATCGATGCATCAACTGAGCATTACCTTCAAACGTGTGAATCCCAGCTCGGTGTTGGAAAAAAAAGTGCCGTATTTTAAGAATTAATACTTCTTGGGACATATCTTCCTCATCTGATCGAACCAGAGAGAATCAAAATTGAACAATCGAAGAGACCATTGAAAGTTATGAATGATAACTATCTGGCAACATAGTTGAAATGAATCAGTTCTGATTGCAGATGTATCTAAGAAAACATAAATATCAAATTCCATATCAAGGGTTCAAACATGGGAATCTTGGAGGTTTGCGAAGTTTGATGAATAATTACAAGCAATATTTGAGATCCTTGAAATATTTTAGGTTACCAAACAATCAATGGGATTATATTATGGTACCTATACATATTAACACATGGGAGTTGAATACATTTTCGGACACTAAACTCTCCACTTCGAATTCGAAATTTCAGGGGTTGAGGGCATAAATTGCATAAACTTTTATCGTGACGAATCAAAAATATTTCATTGGCTCATCGTACTTTGGAACTCCAACGGAACCTAATCCCCTAATTTTTCACAGTGATTTCAGATTCATGCACCTCTTTTGATTGAGGGCCACACTAGGCTATTTGAAAATTAGATTTGACGATAGTAGCATGAGTAGCATATAACGTCGTCCACTGAAGCACTGCTAGCTTCTGAATTATTTCATAATTTCTACTCAAATGTTGGATCAGTCTTATTTTAGAAGATTTAAAAAATTTGGATGATGTGTCTAATGCAGTCTCTGATAATCACACAATCAGGAAACACCTGGCAATCTGGCTAATACTACGAAGATCATTGAAATATATCGATGTATTCAGCGATACAGGTGTCGTTATATTTTCTCATCATTGGGATATGGGCACAGTTGCAGATCGGTTTTTGGCTTGGCACGATTTTTTATATCTCAAATGGGTTCGAAATTTGAAGTAGAAAGTCATTGTTGTATAGCCGTGGAAGCAGGTGATTTCTCATACATATTTCCATTCAGTAAATTCAAGTCACACATCAAAACTAAATAAACTTCGGATACTGACCAATACGAAAACAGAGACACAGTGGAATTTATTTTACCGCGAGAAATTATCATGTATCGAAACTCCCCTTTATTTCAGTTCAATATTCAACCAATCCATTGATATTCCTCCTCAAAGACTTCTTATATTACTCAAAGTGAAAATCCATCCAGGTTGGACTTGTTAAATTATTCAAATATTTTTTCTTTTTGGTTCGTTTGCGTGTTCGTAGTAGATAAATCAACAGAAAAATTCCCATGTTTTTTATCCGCTTTACAGTGAATTCTACACCGCGTTCGTTTTCCGCATAAATATAATGGTATAATTAGGCTGCATCTGATAATATGTACCTTTCAGGGAATATATTTCATTCCAGATCCTGATTTATCACACGTAATTCGATAATATAGATCGGGATATTTCCTCAACTGCAAATAGAAAATATAAGATTCATGCTACGGCTTCTGAGGCTATTATGTTGCGGTGGGTTCTCGAGTAAAGTAATAGTCGTAGCTCTTTATTCATGCCTGAGTGGATTATTAGTAACTGATGAAGATATTCAGTATGCTGCTGCTACTCTGTAGAATCGAGGCCTCTGCACATCAGTGATGTTGATCTGTTATAAATTAATTTCTGTTCTGATTGAAATCTATTCTGAAGAATTCTGCAATGAAGTTGAAGAAATTCATAAAGACTCTGACATAATTTTCATTTACTGGAAATGAATCTTCATTCATACCTTCTCCACTCAATGAATATAAACCGGAAAAAATCAAATTGCCTTCACGCTGAATGAGTACCTTATGATCAGTTAATACTGTTCTTTGTTATATATGTATATATGTTTGTTGTATGTATATATATGCAGGGTATACCAGAATTTTATGAACAAGCGATATCTCAGTTACTGAAAGAGTAAGAAAAGTGATCGAATAATCATTTTTTTCGTACTCAAAATGATTCGTTCAACTAATACTGTGTCAACACTTGACATAGTCAGTGGGCATACTTGAAGACTGGCGTTAAATCAAATCATCTTTGGAACAATCTGTTCAGGCCAGTCTCAAATTACCTACACAGTAGGTTTCGGCTGGCACCTGTCAGAAAACAACTACTCCCCTGGCTAATACCACGAAGGGCATTGAATTATATCCGACCAGGTGCCAGTGCAGGTTTCTTCACAGAAGTAAATCCTGCATTTGCTTTCGTCGATACAAATGAAGGAATTGATTTTCAATTATAGGGACGGACACACTTGCAGACCGGTTTCGGGCTATTTGGCCACTCATCAGTGCAAGGCAGTGCCATCATCAACATAAAAGTCGATGATTTCCCATAATTAAAAATCAAACTCCCACAAGAGTATCAAGCCCCGGCCAAAGTTGATGCAAACAACGAAGTTGTTACGCCATCTACCAATGGACGAGGCATTCCAAAAGCAAACCGAATTCGCCCATTCCTCCTGCGAGGAAAATGTAAAAACACTCGAAGTAGTCAGTGGGCATACTTGAAGACTGGCGTTAAATCAAATCATCTTTGGAACAATCTGTTCAGGCCAGTCTCAAATTACCTACACAGTAGGTTTCGGCTGGCACCTGTCAGAAAACAACTACTCCCCTGGCTAATACCACGAAGGGCATTGAATTATATCCGACCAGGTGCCAGTGCAGGTTTCTTCACAGAAGTAAATCCTGCATTTGCTTTCGTCGATACAAATGAAGGAATTGATTTTCAATTATAGGGACGGACACACTTGCAGACCGGTTTCGGGCTATTTGGCCACTCATCAGTGCAAGGCAGTGCCATCATCAACATAAAAGTCGATGATTTCCCATAATTAAAAATCAAACTCCCACAAGAGTATCAAGCCCCGGCCAAAGTTGATGCAAACAACGAAGTTGTTACGCCATCTACCAATGGACGAGGCATTCCAAAAGCAAACCGAATTCGCCCATTCCTCCTGCGAGGAAAATGTAAAAACACTTGACATAGTCAGTGGGCATACTTGAAGACTGGCGTTAAATCAAATCATCTTTGGAACAATCTGTTCAGGCCAGTCTCAAATTACCTACACAGTAGGTTTCGGCTGGCACCTGTCAGAAAACAACTACTCCCCTGGCTAATACCACGAAGGGCATTGAATTATATCCGACCAGGTGCCAGTGCAGGTTTCTTCACAGAAGTAAATCCTGCATTTGCTTTCGTCGATACAAATGAAGGAATTGATTTTCAATTATAGGGACGGACACACTTGCAGACCGGTTTCGGGCTAGCTGGCCACTCATCAGTGCAAGGCAGTGCCATCATCAACATAAAAGTCGATGATTTCCCATAATTAAAAATCAAACTCCCACTAGAGTATCAAGCCCCGGCCAAAGTTGATGCAAACAACGAAGTTGTTACGCCATCTACCAATGGACGAGGCATTCCAAAAGCAAACCGAATTCGCCCATTCCTCCTGCGAGGAAAATGTAAAAACACTTGACAAAGTCAGTGGGCATACTTGAAGACTGGCGTTAAATCAAATCATCTTTGGAACAATCTGTTCAGGCCACTCTCAAATTACCTACACAGTAGGTTTCGGCTGGCACCTGTCAAAAAACAACTACTCCCCTGGCTAATACCACGAAGGGCATTGAATTATATCCGACCAGGTGCCAGTGCAGGTTTCTTCACAGAAGTAAATCCTGCATTTGCTTTCGTCGATACAAATACAATATAATCAATGCCCTTCGTGGTATTAGCCAGGAGAGTAGTTGTTTTCTGACAGGTGCCAGCCGAAACCTACTGTGTAGGTAATTTGAGACTGGCCTGAACAGATTGTTCCAAAGATGATTTAATACTGTGTCAGTATCATTTTTTTTCCTCCTGAAGATGCTAACCTTGTAGCGCAACGCGCGTCGAGTGCAAATAATATCAGTTATGTGTAAGGATAATGACACCTCGAATACGGTAAGTCTCATTTTACTGATTATCCGAAGGAAACATTCGAAATGACAATTTTTGTACCTTCTCCTGAAGATGATAATGAACATTATCGAAATATTGAAAAAACTTGTGTTATCAGGGTACACTTCCGTTCTGCTTCAGGAAAAAGATACAGAAGTTGTCATTTCAAGTTTTCACTTCAAAATATCAATAAAATGAGACTGTATTTGAGATTAGTCATATCCAAGTTGTAGTTAAAATGTGTCAACATATCACAGACGATAGAAATATGGCCTCCAGAAACAGGTGTGATGAGAGACATCTACCGACAAGAAACTCACTTTCAGTGAGAGAACACTACTACCATCTGTTGAGTTTTGAAATCATGAATTTATGAATGATATTAATTGATTGAAAATGTTACGAATCTGAATACTGTAAAATAGGAAGAGTTACTATTTATATGAATAACTAATATTGATTAATTTATATCTGAAAAATAATAACTATATGCAAAATAATTGTGAAATTCTTATCAATATCAAGTAAATATTCATAAATACCACTGATGTGTTTGACATCAGTCCTGTTTAGGCACGATGTAAATTCTCCAAGAACAACCTCTTATAGATTCAATCTGTTCGATTAATCAATAAACTATAATCCATGTTATGTCCATCTTACTTAGAGCACATCTGTCAGGATGTAACCTACTATCACTTTCATTTGATGAAACTCGATCTTTAGGAAATCTAGACCTTTGACCAATATATTCACTATCACAGTTTTGGCAAGGAATTGAATAAACTAACGTAGATTGCAGGATAATAAGAGTCTTGTCTTTAAGTTTGAAGAAAATTCCATTTATGAGCTATTATATATATATATATATATATATCTATATATATATATATATATATATATATATATATTCACATATATATATTCACACAAACTTTTTTCTTTTGGGAAAAACGAAAAGTCGAGAAAAAATCCCGGAATGTCATAGTTTTGGTTTAGTACAAAAAATATTTTAATGTAAACATCAGCACTCCCATTACCCCATCACAATCTTTTCAAGCAAGTTGATAATTTAATTTTCAGTTATCATTGATGCTATAATTCCATTTCTATCAAAGACATATTTACATTTTTTCCTGTCAGCAAGTATACTTTTCCGGTCAGTTACCTTCTCAGACTCATCTAAGTTATCGTTCTCTTTCCAAAGAACTCCAGTCAGAATCACAATAACAACATAACTTTCGTCGTTCTCTCGAGAGTTGAAATCCCCTAAGCCTGTTTTTCCCTAAAGATCATTTAATTTGCTTTCATGAATGTTTATGTTGCTCTTCGAAGACAATAGATGTACATTTTCTCGTGTTCTTTCCTTAATTCATGAATGAGCATAAACAACCTCGATAAGAACTATTTATATGTTGAAATAAACCAGAGCTGAATACATTCAAAATAAAGAAAACAATAGTTTTAAATATGCAAATCATTCCAATTATTCCAGAACACCACTTCATAAATTCCAAAGTCCTTGCTTGAAAATACAAAACGATAAGTCTGAGTTTCGGATCGTGATCAGTTGTCTTATTAGGAACTCTTCTCTTTTTCTTTGAAAGAACAATTGAAGGCAGAAATGAACTCTATTATCAATAAAATCAATACACATCTTCAGCTCTATCAGCTCTATCAATTCCACTTCGATTGAGAGGTACGCGAATGCAGGTGAATGAGGCAGCAGTCACGCATAATTTTGCTCAGATAGTCTCACTATCAAATCCTGAGAACTTGGTAAGAGCTTATTGTTATCAGACCAATTTCACGATAATGATGTGTGTTTCAAACATACAAATTGGCTATTGGACAATGATATTAAGGAGCACGAGCAGACGATATCTGTGATCTCTCTGTGCTATCCATTCAAAATTATATAATGCTTGAGGTTATTCATTATAACATTAAATTAAAATATATTCAGTATCAAGTTATTTCTGACGTTGCGATAAAGTCGCTATCGTCCTTCAAAAAAAAAGAAAAAAAATAAGTGTTATAACAGTTCTTACCAATCAGTTCTCAGATCATTTACGTTACGTATCCCATATCCATGAGTTTCACTGTTCTGCGTCAACAATATGTTCGAGGATAATTATATATCCCTACTTATTCAAAAGTAATAATAACTGGAACCAGAGGGACCAAGCGCCACATTTGCGAGGGTGAAGAGACAGAAAAGAGTTTCCATTGATTTTTTTGGAATTATCAGATAAAATGTTAACGTTGTGTCTTGTCATACCAATAATGAATGTTCTATGTTATATTCTTCTATATGCATATTCGAAAAACCCCTATTGAGAATATTTTTCAGAAGGTCTTCAGGTATAAGTGAATGAAGCAGTTTATTTGAGTCATTTTGGTTCCAATTCATTTCCATTGCAATTTTGGTAATAAATAAATCACCAAACAAATCTAGTGAATACAAAAACTGTATATAATGAGTGCCATGTGAATAAAAATAACACATTACGAGCAGAGCATGTCTAGACAGATTAAAATAATCTCAGTTAGGAATTTGGATATTCTTGATGGGAAAATTAAGTTCGAGAAATTACTCTTTGGCTTTCTTCTCCGAGTCAAAGGATAATGATATTTGCATATGCTTGGTATACAAATTGAAAAAGAAAAAGTAATTTCTATGTAATCCAGTGCGCGCCGTATCATATAGGCAGAGGAGTAGCTGTTTGAGATAGACTCATTCTTCTTTTTCGTGAATGAATCAAACGTCTTCGAATGATATATACGTACCTACCAACAGAGAGTGTTTGTGAATTATTTGATTTCACCTCTCACATCGAAATTGTACTAATTTTTGAATTGGGGAAGAAAGAATACAAAGAATATATCGTCGAAATAATGTCAAATGGTTCGACACTCGTCATCCGAAGAAGGAGCATAGGTGCAGAAGAAGTAGAAAAAAAGCTTACATACTGAACTAAGTTATTTAATCAACCAAGTATAGGGATCCAAACGTTTGGAAACCTCCTATTCGAAAAAGGGCCCAACCAAACGAGATCTCCGTAGACTCTTCATCTTTTGATTAATGAAAGTCTGCTCCGACACCGAATTCTTTGTTTAAGAAGACCGGTTTCGTGATTATCGTTACCTCGAGTCCGACAGCTATGAAGTCGTTGGTTCTCCAAAACCACCATACTTCTGTGAGCACTCGAAGTGACAACGAACAAATCGCCGTTATTGCACCTTCTGGCCACTGATGAGGCAATCGAAATTGAACCGAATACGCCTCTTTTTCGTGGGAGAAAGAGTAAAAAGAATCAACAGCCGGTGAGCGTACCTTCTTGAAGTGTGGCATTAATCGAATCATGTATCCAACAACATGTTCAGGCTCATCCCGAAAACCTATATTGTATATTCATGGGCCGACATATGGTTATATAGACTCAGTTCCCTAGCAATACTCCGAAGGGCGTTCTAGAAGAATTCAATTATTGAAAACCAACGCCTTTCCATTCGTTGATGTAAATTACTTGCCACTTGCTTCAGATCCATGAGCAAGAAAACGATCCCCAAGTGTGCCCGTTTCGATAAATGAAAATTGATTTCGGTTCTATCAGCAGAACCATATACGGAAATGTCTTCTGTGCAGATATTGTTGTTGTATCAATCATCAGTTGAAGTTACAATGGTTATAGAATTCACAGGTCCGTCTCATTCCACTTAAAGCACATAATTTCAAGCTCTTGAAAAGAACTAGATTCAGTTTTGGATTCTTAATAATCATGAGCCCGAGCTGAACTTTCATTTCAACTCTGCAAAGGAGTCAGTTGAGCTCGAGCTGAACTGAATAGAAACTGAATAGTCTATTGAAAAGTTACATCAGGGGCTGCATTTCTCAGAGGACCCAATTTCATTTCGTTGGTCTGTGGGGGTTAGGGTTAGCTTGAATTCAATTCGTGGGGTTGCAACCCTTGTCCTGCTGCCGCCATCTTGGAAAAAGGATCTGAAAGGTTTTCGCGTTTTATCTTCCAAATTATCCATCCTACTGAAGATTTATGGGTAAATCTCTTTTTCAATCCCATACACCTTCAGCCCTATTACTTTTCATAGTAAAATCGGAAATAAAGAGTTACGAACGAAAATGGTTGAAAATTTTGTAACAATTTTTTTTTTTGGCGGAATATTTTGTTCTCTAGTCTGTTTTTACAATGAAAAGACATTCGAATATTTTTATTCAGGTGGTACTGAAGATTAAATTCCACTATGAATTTTTGTAATTTCGTTCAATTATTAGAGTTTCACAGCGAAGTTGATCGTATTCTCAAACACTACTTAGGATAAAAAAAATATGGCAATATTTTTCGTTGCAAATTGAATTCTCTACAATTTCAAGTCCCTCACTCTTTATCATAAAATCGAAAATAACAAATTTATGAACGAAAATATTTGAAAAATTTTTCTAGTCATTTTGTAAGAAAATGATATCACCACATTTTTATAAAAGGTGTTTGAATGAGTAATTGTCACTATAGATTCTTTGATTTCGTTCAATCGTTGGAGTTTTACAACGGTCCGAAGTTGACCGTGATCTCAAATACTTCTTCGGATTATATAAGCTTTGTTTTCTATTACCTCCTTTTTCCATATGAATTATTTTTCATTGTTTTTTCATTATTGATTATTTATCGACCATTTTCCTTATCATGAAACTTTTGCATCAATTTATTGTTTTTCAAAATAATTCGAAATCCGACTTGAATCCTCTCTGATGTAGTTAAGGATGGCTCAAGCCCAGTTAACACAAACATCTATGCGATGTCACTTTCTTGTCTCTTAATCTATTGGAATGTGAGGTTCATCTATACATCTCTGTTACCGTAAAGGGAAATGGAATTCGATCAAACGAGTTATCTATCATCACTTTTTTGCTATAACGATGCACAAATAGACGTGGATCTGTGATGCTATTCAATGTACCAAGGATGTCCAAATCTGAATCACAAATTGATTTTCCGTTGATTCACATTTGTTCGTCTCAGGGCAGTATATGCCATCCACCAAACGGTTCACATTTGGGACTCACAAAGTAGTGAAAAGTGAGTTGAATGTCAACCGAAGCTCATTTATTTTCAAAATAATTATGCATCTGCGCACCCTGCACACGCTCGCATTCGCATTACCTACTTGTTGCTGGTTGCTGCGCCATTGCCATTCGTTTCGCCCGTTTTTGTTTTTACTCTTTAGATTGTGTTGTGTTTTATCAGTCTATTTTTACTCGGACTGCTTCTTATTTTGAAAAATATTTGTGACTATATACTATTATTTGAGGTCGTTGTGGGTTTGAATTGCTGATCTGAGTGTTGATGCAAAAGGTAAGTGGCAATAAATACATTGAAATTATAGGGAAAAAGGAATCCATATCGCGTGGTCAACTTTCGCCTGGGATTTCTCATAGTCAGTCACAAAATACAACAATTCAATTTTTTCAATAACCACTGTAAAACTCATTTATTCAATCCCAAAAGATTCAGTATAAGATATATCATATTGAATTAAATTGGTATCAACATAACCTCAATTTTACCATTAGACATTCCAGATAGGTACTTGTCGAATGACGAAATGAACCAACACGGGGGCATCTACTGACAAGAAACTTTCTTTTGTTTTTCTCACGAAAGTGTGATTGCCATGGTAACACTGGTGTTTGCCCCGGATAATAGAGTATACGGTCATCATGCCACGTCATAGGAGAGTTTAGCATAAGGTCACGACCCCTACCGGGAAATATATGAACCTCTTTGTCAAGGAGAGTTAGGTAAGTTAGGTTATGTTTTCCTGCATGAACTTTTGACATGCTTTGTCAACATGACAAACAAAACTGACAGTTAAGTGACAAATGTAAACAACACAACAACAAGTCCTTGACAAAGCCGCCATTTTCCTAGCGATAGTGGCGGCACCATCGGTCGATTTACTCGCCTATTGTGGTTTTCTTTATATGGTGGGGCGTTACTTTTCCAAAATGCTCAAACCGTTTTGCTGTGAACCCAGCATCCAGCATACAAAGTAAACTACAGTGACGTATACTCTATTATCCGTGGGTGTTTGCCACCCAGACATCACGTGATCTGGAATGCCTAAAATCAGTTCAAAGTTTTGCTTTTTTATAAGTAGGTATATATATATAGTCGTCTGTGAATAAAATTCTTTTTTCTGTGACAGGAAAAAAGTTTGACATTTTATCTCAACAAAATGTCACTTTTTATGAAATTACTTTTTTCCCGGATATATTATATACAGTAATGGTAGGAATTTGGTTTTAGAATAATTTCTTATACAAAAGTTACATTTCCTTTATGACAAGTACAATTATTAAATGTGCATTGCATGAATGATATGTTTAAGATGCCTGGAAATGTTCCTTGAACTATTCGGTACGACAGTCGAATTTTCTTGTGTTGAAATTATGTTTTTTTTCAATATCAAATCGTCGTTTTTCCCGCCACAGAAGAAAAATGTGTATTATACTACCGATTCCCTTGTATAATAAATAACTTTTTTTCTCTTCCATTTGGAGAAGAAATTAAAAATGTTCTCAGGAATTTGTTACCTTTCATTTCAATAATGTTTTATATGATTCTATACACCATGCATTTAAACTTATATTTGTTATATTTCTGTAGTTTTCCTGGAAATTGTAACCTTTCACTATATTTACTTTTGTGGGAGTTTTGGAAGTTACATTTCTCAGAAAAAATATAAAAACAAAAATTCTTCCACCTCAGATATGAAGTTCGAACAATACTTATATATAATTATTCATCCAAACATTTTCAGACGAAGTATTTTCTAACCATTGGAGCATCAACTGTCAAAGTCTTCATAGCAGAGCTATGGGGAAATTGATGACCAACTCCGTGGCGATGATATGCAGCTGGAAGGGGTTGAAGAATAATAATCATAAAATTGGTGATTACCAAATACTACAATGTTTATATGGTAAATATGATTTAATTCAAACAACTACTTATTTAATTCAACCAAGTATTCATTTTTCTCCATGTTGACTTTCTTCTCCGACTCAAAAAATAAAATTCACAACCTCTATGATAAAAGTAAAATGAAAAAAAAATTCAAACACTCTGTATATTATTCAGAGACGTTTGATTCATTCACAAAAAAGGAAGGAACAGTTCATCTAAAACAGCTACTCCCTTACCTATACACCACGACGGGCACTGAATCACATAGAAATAACTATTTCTTGCTGAATTTGTATACGAAGGCTATGAAAATTGAATCAAATGTATAGCATACATAGGAAATATCTACACAATAAAGCAAAAATAGAGTTTTTTGTGGAAAAAAATCTCACTCATCAGGATAATATTTCATTAGATAGTACAGATAAAAAAAATCTTGTTTTGCTCAGAGAGAATTATTAAACACAAAACAATTCTGGGCTTGAATAATTTATTTGTTTTATTAGGCAGCAAAGTAGTAGATTGACTGCCGCGGCTGATAGTTAGGCAGTCAATCTACTTTGCTGCCGAGTTGAACATATAATTTTTTCTCCGATGGTTTATGAAGATATATGTAGGATATTGTATTTGCGAACTATTACAATTCTCGCAATCTTTTTATTTTTCCTCTGGTGAAAAATTAAAACAAAATTTGTAGGAATCGCAATTTGTTGGAATTGTTGTAATTATAGTTTGACAACATTATGTACAGTGATAGCGACTTAGAAGTTTTTACTCCTCCAAACACATATCAATCAGCTAAGTATTACTTTGCTGCCTAGGCAGGAAAAGTAATACTTTGCTGATTGATATATGTCTTCAACATCAATTTTTGCTGTCAATCGGAAAAAAAAAATTCTTGGAGAGGAAGATTTTTTTCTACAAATTAGCTTCGTTGTGCAGGTATTTCCTTTGTATGCAATCTATTTGATTCAATTTTCACGTGCCTAACATACAATTTGAGCAAGATGAAGTAATTTTATGTAATCCAGTGCCCGTCTTGCCATATATAGGAAGGGGAGTAGCTGTTTCAGATAGACTCATCCTTCCTTTTTGTGAATGAATGAAACGTCTTTGAATGATAAACACGTACCTATCAGCAGAGAGTATTTGTTATTTGTTTATTTTATAGAAGTAATTTCAATTTTTCGATTCAAAGAAAAAAGCAAAGAAAAAGCAAAAAAATAATTCCTCAAACTTCATTCTCCCCACAAAAATATTCTCAAGTTCCTAATTACCATGTTTTTCACATGAATCGATAGAAATTCTTACTAAACGATGAATGTTGGCTATTAACCTTTCTCCTTCATCCTATCTTTCAGAGATGAAGAACTTGTCATTTTTCAGTACATTTTTCAAATTTGAATAAAGGATTAGAAATTGGACGATTTTGAAGGTGGTTATCCAGGAAGCAAGTCATCTGATTAGATGGCTATTTCAACGAACTTTTTGATGCTTGAAGCTGTTCATTAACAAAACAGTCATATTGAAAACTTTTACAAAGCTTATTCAATTGGTTATGACTTGGTTTCCTGAAATTATGTCAATGTCAAACAAATTGACATGAGGAAGCACAATAATAGTCCTAATATAAGAGGTTCAGTTGAGTGAAACCTAATATTCACACTCCTTTCACACAAACAAGTTAATATTGGGGAAAATGAGTCACACATTACGAAAAATAATATGTTACAAGACATTATTCAAGTTTGATCCTTGTTTCTGACAATAAATTAGGATGCTGTGATATATCGAGAACTGCAATATGTTCAAAATAGATTTATCAAACCTCTTTTTAGAAAAATACATTTCACTTTGCTAATGAATTTTTACTGAATATGAATCTATACATTGAATATAGAATATAAACAACCAACCTTTTCTGTGACTAGTCTGATGAAATATTGTACCAGTAATATTTTCATATCTATATATTTGATGATGATGATTGAATTCTATTCTAATATATTGAAATTCAATGTTATCTCCTGAAGAATCTAGTTTATTTTTTATGTGGATTCATTTTTATTACAATTTTATTGGAAATTAACATTTTTGCAAGTGTTTTTCAAATCAAGTGTTTTATTAATGAATGTATAGATAAACCACTCAAGTCCGCTTCTTGAGAGGTCTTTTGTGTCCTGAATTTCAGTGGAAATAACTCGGTAGCTCAAGAGTGAACATATATGTGCATGTTTTCTTCCACTTTCTCATACATTGAAATATTTACCTTTAATGGATTTTAACATGTTTATAATCATTATTTACAACGGATTATCACAGAATTTATGTATTGAATTTGGTGTATAATTTTTTCATATCATTCAATTTTAAACTGAATTTTCGATTTCAGATTCAATTTGTCAGATACCTATTCGAATTGAATTGCAGAGAGTTTGAGATTCTGGCGAAAGATTTGCTCCGCCATGACAAGCAGAGGAAGATCAGGAAAGAAAAAAAACAGAAGTTTCTTTGTGATTTGAGAATAGTTCTTTCAGAATTTTGTTTTGTTGCTCAGAGTTTATTTATATTAAATTTTTGGAATAAATCATTTGAAGTTTCTATGGAAGCTCCAATAAGTGGCGCAGTATATCTGTGAATTAATGAGATACATCGCATTTACATCGTTTTTATCGAAATGTGAGCTACTGAGTGAATCTTAATGTGACTCGCATTCTGAAAATTGTGAGCTGGTTTCAACCTCTCATTTAACTGCTACAATCACAATTATGTGCGTTTGATTGTGAAGCACAAAAAAACTTCACATTCAGTTCTTTCAGAGTTGAATTGTGCAACACAAAGTGAAGCCTGAAGCCGGTCACCAGGGTCCGAAATAGCAGTTAATGGGATGTCAATGTGAGTCAAATTGCGATTCAAGGCTGTGATCTGTAACATGAATGTGCAGCACTTTAACATCTCTGAGATCGTTTTGTGTTAACTGGGAGTAACCGTTTAGGGATGAAAATGGCATTATCCGTTTCACAACCACTATAATAATGGTAACATGCAATATGTTTCGTGCGATTGCTCGATCAAGCAAGGGTTTTACTGCTTTCGCCTCAAGACTTCTTATTTTGATTTTCTCTATGAGTTTCTTAATGTATTAATCACTCATGATCAGATATTACAATGTGCACGCCTTAAAAAGTCGGAATGCTTATCAAAAAGTCGGAAAATTGCCCACACAACTCAAAATCATACCTACAACACTCAAAATTCTTTAAAAAATAAATACCTTTGCACGTGGCGAAATACGTAGCGAAACTGGAAGAATAAGCAGAAGGATTAAACAGCTGCGCCTGCTTCTAGGACCAAAAATGATAATAATAGTTATAGAAGACAGATTTTTCGTCCCCAAACTATCACCTCGGCCCTCTTTACCTGCATAGGAATATTGTGTATGTACAATCGGATTGGAAATTATTGTGAAAACTAATGGAATAAAATCAGAGGTTTATGGTAGGAAGAAGAGAATTTGTTACAAAATTTTAAATATTTTCATGTTATGTTATTTTCGGTTGTACGATAAAGAGTATGGGAATTGGAGTTGTAGACTTTAGTTTGGTACAAAAATGATTTCCATACATTTTCTGTAAGATTAATAGATGAAGCACGAAAACCATTTGCACAAATATGAAAATTATTGCGCTGAAAAAAGAATTTTTTTCAAAATTTCCAAATATTTTCGTTCTTTACTTTCAAATTTCCGATTTTACGATGAAAAGTAATAGAAGTAGAGAATATAATTCCCAATGAAAGATGATCCAACGAATTCTCTGTAGTGTGAATAGTTTGGCAGAGAAAGCGCGGAAACCATTTGCCCCCTTTTTTCAAGGTGGCGGCCGCGGAACAAGGGTTGCAACCCCACAAACTTGTATTCAAGCCAACCCTAACCCACTGCACGAAACAAAAAAATTAAATTACGTCCTCCGAGAAACGCACGTTCAGACGTAAAATAAGTAACTTTTCAATGGTCTAGAAATATAGTGGAGTCAATGCGTCCCTAGCTAGATATTTTAGGTCGTTTTGGTTCAAGAGCCGATTCAGAGGGTTGGTAATGAGTTCAATCCCCCATACGATCTTGTGATATCTTGGGTTTGTAAAGATTATCATCGAAACAATGGAGCAATCGAACTCCATATACATCTTCTCCTCCTTTGAAATATATGAGTTTTGCAAAAGCTTTTGTCGCAGTCCCATCGAAGTGTTGAGTTTTTGATTCGGAACTTGAAAATGAGTTCTGTTTCACACCAAATCACGATCCGATGATGTCTTTCTCTTGTCCTGCGTTTACCTGAAAGTTATTTTGTGTATTTCAAATACCTAATCCAAAAACACGATCTCAAATTGAATAATTACGTTCCACATTCTAGTTAATTGTTGCCGTGCTCTATCAACACAAACGAACCTTGTAACAACACGATATTCGCGCGAGTGAGCTTCACACAGTATAATACCTGTCACGAACTTTATCGCCATGATAATCGCGAATTATACTGGAATAAACGTAACCGTAACATCGCATCCGTCGGTATATAACTCACAATATTCTTATCGGTGGTGGGTGAAACCAGATTCCAAATAAAAATTTACAACCCCCGCATCACGCAATATCATGATCACGATATATTCGCCACACCTCCACGATTACCAGAAAATGTGTTTCCTAATCTGAGATTCCGTTCTTGATCAAATGGCGAAACCGACACGAACGATGTCATATATCGGAGGCGATATTACTTTGCCCGTAATTTCCCAGTGGATATCGAATGAAAATGCAGACGAATAAAGATATGATTCGCATGAACCATCAGATAGATATATGGTTCATTCCCAATGATTATGAAGATAGCATTATAAGTAATTGTCAGCAAGGCTTCAGTTCAGATTTTGCTACCACGACTAAAACTGTACAATGCGTTCAATAAATTTGCTACAGGATGGACGAAGCAGAATTTGTAGTGTCTATTATGTTTCATGTCTTTGGAAATATATAACAAACTTACAACATCTATAGAAAAATATTATCTGAAGAGATATTTTATTCTCTCGATGAATATTTTCAATCCGATTCGGGATATTAATTTTGAAAATGTATACGGCCCTGTTAACCACTTTTTATTTCTTTATATTTATATTCTCATAATTTTCTATACTCGCTCAACTTTTATTACATTGTAAACGTTGTCTTCACATTGTTCATATTGCTCTATGTTTTTTGTGTGGTCAACTTTTTCAATTTTATTCTGGCTTATATATTAAGCATGTTTTATTATCATGATTATAATAATATGTAATTGTATTTTGTATATGATATTTTCCATGTCGATGGAAATAAAGAATTCGATTATTTGATTGATTGATTGATCTCACAAGAGCTGACGACACTGTCCACACCTCTATACCTGAGTATCCGTGGCTATATTAATGATTGGTTCAAACCTTCTATTCAACATAGAAGATTTATGGTTGGGATGGACAACTTGATTTCGGATGTGTTCACGAGTGATGTAACTCCACAGGGCAGTGTACTTGAGCCACTGATTTTCCTAGTATTCATTAACGATCCTAAGGATTATATATCTGAAGGTAAAGTTTTATAATAATAGATCTGATTCAGAAGTATATTTCGGGGAAGAGAATATTGAAATAGACCGTAATCTCTTCTGGGACAATAAAGTAGAAGTCATTTTTATAAAATTAAATATTAAATACTCCCCGTTATCTAAAAGCATGCTAGACGTCCAATCTCTAATAGATAATAGATAATAGAATCTCTGATAGATGTTTTGTTCTCGATAAGAGGATTGTAGAAAAAGGGTTCGCTGTCTCAGAGAGTGTTCGACTTTTTTTCTTAAAGTTGCCGTTCAATAACCTGAAAATATCAATGAGAATTCATTCGAGACTATGTTTTCCTACTTCGGAATCTTTCTTCATCAAGATCCAACGTTAATTGATTTTTTTTACATAGAGAGGAAACTGGACACAAACACTATGAATTTTTATATGAGGAACTATTATCGAAGTATAGCACTTGTCGAGCGAGAGCCTTTAACAACACCGATTCAAAAAGGTATACCAGGCACTTCTCTGCGCACAGTCGTTCTCGCGATAATGAGAAAAAAAAACAGGTAGAAAACATAAACAGATAAACACAAATATCTCTTAATACTATATAGAAAAATGGAGGTGAAGACGAAACATACGCCTTCGGCCATCGCATATGTCATTTGTAGTATGGGGACAGGCTTCAGACGTCCAACGAATATTCGTTTAACAAAAACGTATTATTCGAAAAATCTCTGATATTTCGTCCATATCGTCTTCTAGAGACATTTTCAACAGAAATGAAATCTTGACAGTGAATTCTGTATATTGAAATTAATGATATACATTTATAATAAGAAAAAAATCCTCGAATTCAGTGCCACAAGGAAGAGAGACAACCTTGTCACGAGTAGGTACGTAAAATCACCCTTTCCATGGAAAATATCAGGTCATTGCTAGTAGTCAGCTCTTCAGCAAATTACCTTCTTGGTTGAAAGACATTGATCGATGAGATATTTCCAAACGAAAGCTGATGGAGCTTCTGATGACCGGCAACTACTTCGACTCCGAAAGATAAAAACTGCCCTCTCTGGTGTCGGCCGTGGGTCTGCTAGGATTACCGCCTTTGACCACCCCCGACTCTGGTTCCTATCATCGGAGGTCAGGGCCCTCACAACCGACCCCAGTCGAATAGGGTCAAGGGCAAAGTGAAGAGACCCGAATCCATGGGCAGGTTCGTGACAATTCTGGCAATGAGAATGGACATCGCTTTCAGTGACGACCTGATGCCGTGCTACCAGAAGGAGATACATGCTCTATGGTTCGTGGCAAACCAGAAACATGACACGTTTTTTGCACAGAATTTGGGAGACTATGTATTAGGGTGGGTCGATGAAATAATTATAGTTGGCCGGTATCGGTAAAACTTGCGTAGTGGTCTGAATTATGAAGGTTTGATTTCATTTATAGTACTTATAATAGTTCCTCAATCACTTAAAAAAAAATGATTTCGCAATATGTTTAGGGCCCCCACCAGAGATTATTCGATACGGTGCCCATGCGGTAGCCTACTGTACTATATTTACCAATTTCACGCGAATTTGGATGGAAAAAATTCAAGTCCTCTTTTATATTCAGGTCCCATTGGCAAGCTTCTTGAATCATGTGAGTAGTTACTTGTTGTGTTTCAAGAAAATTGAGGTCGAGTTACCTAAGATGAAAAGTTTGTTTTTTTGTGAAATCTTCACCTTCATGTATGGCTGAGGCTCAGCATCTTTGGAGACTGATTAATTACTCATGATATGTGAGTGAAGAATTGAAAGCTGTGATTGATCCAGTTATCCAAAGAAATGGAATCTATGGCCACCCAGAGAACCTATTGATTTTGATGATCTCTGATCCACGACGGCATATAAGATGATTGGGATTCAGAGAAAATAATGAAATCAGGAGTAATTATTGCAGAAAATATGAAATCTCTCTATCTGTCAAAGATATTGCAAATTCACACCAAAACTGACAATTTGCTTGAGTATAACATGTAAAAAATACCTTGCCACACGCGATTTGAAATGAGGGTGGAGTATATAGGAGAGGAGGTATGAAGACTAAATGCCCAATTGGACGGGTGGATGGGTGGGCAGGAATGGAGCTTGATTGGCAGCCACCTCCCCGTGTTGAGTTCTAGGTAATTGTGCTCAATACTTATTTCGTAACAAATAGGCGGAGAGCTGCTTTTACTACTACAGATATTTCGTCTTTTTACTATGTTATGTTTCGTGTTTGACAGGTTCGGGAAAATCGTACCGCACATGCAAGATGGCGTGGATAGTTGCATCTCATTGGTTCCTTCCTTCCCTCCCACCCCCAGATCCGAAGAAAGTATACAGGTTAGACAGGTTATATTATTTTTTCTTCATAAACTATCTCTGAATTCGCAAAAATTCATCAAAAAAAGCAAAATGGAAACATTTGGCTGAGCTCAACCCCTCCCCCTAGAACAAATTTCTGGATGCTCCCTGCATCATAGGTTCTTCTGAATTTGTTTGTGGTGATGAGGCCTTGTTGGAGAGGGAAAAAATATTTCGTTCCGTGAAAGAAAATATTTTTTTCCATTCTCATATCAAATTTATTAGTCTTGTTCGCGTTTCGAATGAAGGACGGTTTCTGACCACCCAAAAGAAGTCGCTGTTCTAACTTCTGGAAATGGAATCACGTGAAACTTGTCGCATTACAACTGACCAACTTCGTGGAACTTATCCGGAACCAGGTTCCATGAGAACGTATACCGACCTATTGATATCAATTTGAATGTTTCTTTTGAGAAAGGAATTGGATTAAGTTTAGAAAATATAAAAAATATACGTTAGTACTTTTTATAAATATATATCCATCAATGTATCTATATACTAGAGTATAACTACTTTTCTTCGGGCTTGAAGGCCGTCGTTCTTTGGAATTTCTTTCTAACGTTTCGCTAGCGCGAAGGGCCAGCTACTTCAGAGGCTTACTCATTTCCGATGACTGGTCATTACAGTTAGGACCGAAATTATAGAAACTGTTCATCTCCAAACTGAAGAGGTGGATTAAACAAACCCCGAGACTGAGAATCCATCAATTTGTTGATGTAACGAATATCCACTGCTAATGTGCAAAAAGGGATAATTAACACAAAAAAAACGACTTCATCATTATATGTATATGTTTATTAAAATTATTCATTTGCTAGTAAATGATAATAAGCTAAATGATTATCCAAATGTTCAAAATGAAAAAAAAAGGTTATTTATTTATACTTGGAAAGAGGTTACTACACCACTTTCAAGCATCTTTCTTTAGTGGTTGCTGCAATTTATTTAACATTTAACTATATATATATATATATATATATATATATATATATATATATATATATATATATATATATATATATATATATATATATATATATATTTAATTTATTTATGTAACTGATCTTATATGGCAAATAGATTATTATTATTATAAATAAAAGTATATCATACTATACTGGTACAGATTCTAATATTATTTCCTTATTCCAAAGTTTGAGAGGTTAGAAAACCAACAAACTACGATCAAAAATCAGCCACCATAAAACAAAAAATTTCAAACAATAACGAATATATATCATAACTCTCGTTAGATATTATTCATTTCCATATTTTTCATGTCAGCTCTACACAAATAATCGACTATCCTCTGAAACCGTTGTTTATATGTGAAGAGAATTCTACCATGATTATAAAGAATAATTCAGAAATGTAGTCGTTAACAGACACTTTTCCGTCATTTACACTACACAGCTAACGAAACCGCTACCGGTGTTCCACTATACAATATGATTTTCAGGATATTTCTAGCACTAAAAGTTATTGCATAGTGGAACACACGTGTAGTAGTTTAACTGTCGAGTGAAAATAACACAATGAAGTGTTTAAATAACGTTATCATAGATTTTCAACATATATGGGTCAAATCCACCGGTTATTACAAAAATACATGTTCCCTTGTTTATACATTCCTTATTCAGGCCTATCCTTCCATGGTGACCACCCTGCTGCTCCAAACGTAATTTCGGTAACCGAATTTCTTGAAACTCCTTTGCTTTCCAAAGACCAATCGAATCATTCACAGGAAATTCGAGACGTAAACACGTCTGGAGTAGGCTTCAAAATTTATTTTATTGGTACACGTAAATCATCGACGACAGTTGAAATAAAATCCAATAATCCGGTTCCAAAAAGACTTGACATGCCATCTGGAACTTTTTAAGATAGATGTTTTTCTTTAACATCGATATCGATTCGATAAGATATATATAGCTCAGGAAAATATTACGACAATTTCAATAAGCCACCTGCCAACCACATGAGAACGATCTGATATATGAAAATGAGACAACTATATTTTGGAGGTTGATATTGCGATTAATACTACGAATTCCTGTACCATTCTCACGATCAATGGGTTTGTAAAATTGCAACACGTGTTTCGCTATACAAGAGTCTCCTAAAGAAGGATAAATGAAATACATGTAGTATTCATCTCGCTTGAGAAAGCTATTACATAGTGAAAAAAGCAGGCGGTTTTCTGAAGCCATCATTACTGGCAAAGCCAACATAATCATTGTTGATCGCAGTAAATTCATTCGTCAAACATTATGTATCAGCTGAAATTTGTTGAACTGGAAAGGGTTATCTTACGACCTTTGTGTTCTGATGACGAAAATATAAATAAACAATGTTCTAGGGGTAACCACAAAGTTGAATACTTTCTGTTTTTCGATTACGAAGTTGCCTTTTTGAAAAATCCCCATTACTGTTGAATAGAATGCGTATTTTTGATGATTATTCTGGGGCGACGTTTTTTTTTCAAGATCTTTCTTTTTCATTCTACTGATTTGAAAAATAGAGAGTATGATTCTTTGACTGAATGATTATATTTATGTTATGAGTCGGTCATAATTTGGATTTGAACCATTTTCAAAAGAGCTTACACTTTCCAATGATACCAGTGTGAAAGAATCAAAGTTCCATGAATCAAGTGATATGAAAATATCAGCAAATACTGCAATTATACTTCGGCTGGTCCCATCCGAATAGATCACCTTGTAGTAGTCCTCTATGACTGAAATGCGCAAGTTGAAAGAAAGAATGATTCACGATGCCCCTATCTCACGAGTCCTCACCCGAATATCCGTCATTACACTTCTTGCGCTGAATGTGACAAGTTCGAATGTGTAAATTAGTTAAAATAGGTGAATTGAAGAAAATTTTCCATATGTACCATATGGAAAACGAAACAAACGATGCTCAGTGAAAACAACGTAGAAACTTGGCGAACACTACGGAAACTCAAAAAAATTGTTCTAAAATTGTTCGTTTTCGTTAACCAGCTGACGAACGTCAACCCTCAGAAGTCGAAACTTGTGCGAGCAATGGATCAACGAGGCCTTACCTTTTAACGTGCGATTACCCAGCACGGTGGCCCGGCGAGGATTCGAACCCCGGCCTTCCACTTGACAGGCAGATATGCTAACCACTACACTGCCGAGACCACAACTCGAGGAAAAACTCCGTCCCTACTCGTTTGGTGAGTAAGATTGTTTTTAATGGTTTTTTGTCATGTTTTAGAAAAACCAATGGAATGAGTGGACATATAATTGGAAATAGATGAGACTGACAATGATTTCTGATCATTGATCGTCGGCAGGGGCAATCTACTTTGTAGATCAACATACGGCTGAACTTTATTCATCATCCTAGTCCGTTTTCTGCCCTGCATACTTTTTGAGTTATGCCAGCCGAGTGTCTCGCGCCCAGAGACAATTTCTCTTTGGTTGGCGCAGGTCCGTCTTCAGATTTGACATCGGAATTTTCCGCCACCAACAGTGAATCTTTCCGTAGTGATAACGCTGTTACTACTATACTGGGAGATGATCAAACTGAAGCAAAGTTTTACGGTAGTGATATCCAGGATGATTTCGCACTGCAGTGGTGTACCTATCTGACACAAGCACAAGTGAACGACAACGAAGAACCTAAAAACACTCGAGGACAAACTCCGTTCTCACTCGTCGTAAGTAAGTTTGTTTTTCATATTTTGTCACGTTTCAGAACGGAACCAAAGACGTGAGTGGACGTATAATTGGAAACAGCTGAGACTGACAATGATTTCTGATCATTGATCATCGGCAGGGGCAATCTACTTTGTAGATCATTCTACGGCTGACCTTCAATCATCATACGCCGTTTTTTTGTCCCGCACACTTCCTGAGTTGTGCTCGCCGAGTGTCTCGCGCACGAAAACAATTTCTTTTTTGTTGGCGCAGGTTCCAGGCCATTACACTACCTCATATCCACCCCAATTGAATCCGGTAGTTCAGACCTTTTTTCTCGGCATCTGATTTGAGGTTTTCTACTGGACCCTCAAATTTCGTTGGGCAAAGGTTCCTCAGCCCCCAGTACAGCTATGCCTGATGAGTGATCGATATGCTGAAGCATTCAAGACTATTTTGTCTGACAAAGCCGGTGCTGATGAGGCATTATGCATCGTTCCTCCCTCGATTTCGAACCACAGGAGATTTCTGCTTGCACTAGACCTGAAAGGTACAACCTTTTCTTCCAAAACACCTCGAGGGCACTGCTCATCGAAGTCAATGGCAGTCTAAGAAAAATCAACAGAGGGGGGACACCTCAAGCAGACAAAACAGAGGATGGCGAGAGCGGTTCACGACGTACAACAACAAATGGACGAAATAACATATTTGAACTTATACGCTGGTCGCATTAAATATTTGACAGCACGTGACAATCTATAACAAACAACTCCAACATTTTGGAATGGGTTCAGAGATATGAAACCAATTTTTATACTCTACCTTATGAAAAACAGGCACCTGAACCCCGACAATTCCAGCTATATACTGGAATTCGACTACATTGAACCAGCCGTCAATGTCAAGAGCAATTTTTGGTTCAGCTATTTTCTCAGGTTTGAGTCTTACTGATAGCTATAGATTTCTTTTGAATCTGAAACATTTGCATGAATTCATCACAGCCCCTCACTTGGAGCTGTGAAAAATCTGATGTCTGAAAATTGTTTTTTAACGTCAGTGGATTCGACAGATGCCGATAAACATAAACAAGTATTTGCGCTTCCAATCTAGACACAAAATTTTTGAATTTAAATTTTTTGTGTTTTGGCTTATCTTTGAACCTTATATATTCACAAAAATCTCAGAAACAGTTATACATTTTTTGAGTTCAAGATTTTTTGTATCTGTAGCTATTTAGACGACATCTTTTTCAATTAGTATAACCAAGATGGAGTGTTCAGGAAACATCCAACAAATTATGGGTATCTTGGTAATCGTTACGATTCAATATTAATGGAAAATGAATTCATTTGACACTTGATTTCGGTTTGCCTTGTGGTTGAATATAGGTGGCCGTCTACAAAATTATTGGAGGGGCACCGATGTAAAACCTTGCAGACGGATCAAGAAGATTTTGACAATGTAAATTTCCACCGAGTTACAGTGACTTTTCACGTTAGGCAACTAGAAGGTAAAACAAGGCCTGACTTTTCCAGAATATTACATGCAACAACGAGAAAGCCAAAGGTTTCAGTGAAGCAGGCCAAACTTCACATTAATGTTCAAAACCTTCAGACAGTTCTCCTCAAACTTTCACATTTTGTCGCATAGAGACAACAACACCGTCATGGCGCAGATCAACCGGATGTCTGGAATGAAGCACCCAAACCTCAACGGACTGGCCGGTGATATTTGGAAGTGGTGTAAAGAATAAAGCATAATGATATTCAGGAACTTGAGTTTTCTGGTGGAGAATATATATGTATATGTATATATATATATATATATATATATATATATATATATATATATATGTGTATATATATGTGTATATATGTATGTGTGTATATATGTGTATATATGTATATAAAATTATCAACTAGTGATGTTCGTCTCATAAATAAATTCGAAATATGAGATCAAAGTCCATGATGTGTCACCTTCGGAATGCAATATCGAGAATACGCCTTCCAAGAACGGGCCAAAAAATTTCGATAACCTGAAGTTGATCTGTTTACTAACTACTCTAACACATAGGGCAAAACATTTTTATCTTTACAGCCAAACCCCATAAGTTATGCAACTGATGCATTACATTAACTTGGTCTGACACAAACATTTGTGTTTTCCCAATCATCACCACTTCCACATTTTCCTAGAATATTGAAAATGATCGAAGGGGACAAAGAAACATGTTTTGTGTTTCTGTTATCGCAGTCCCAAACTTGGTTTCCACAAATTGATATCAATTTGGAATTCCATTATATTGTATTTTGAACCATAATATATAATTTTTCTCAGTTTCGTTTAAGCATCTACATCCATTGTGGTGCCATCTTTCCCTGGGTGAACCGATTTTGTCTGGCATCCATTTTCCAGGAGAAAAACTGAGGGGTGAACCTTCAGCGATTCTGATGGCATCACTGATTGCAAATACGATGAAACCATACAATTTATTTTCGTCTCATTGGTGGATATTTGTGAAGGAGATGTGGATAAGGTAGATCGCCCATGGGTGCAGCTAGGTAAAAATTATTGTACTAGAAAATTACATAGATCAGCTTGAAATCTGATATCTCATGCATGTAACTATGATACAATGGAAATGTTTTAGAGGGGTATTTTAGAAATATGATCCACTTTTTTCCCGATATGAGAAAATCTGGGACCCTTACCAAGTGTTGACCAAATTAGAAAAATCGGAAAACCTCATTTTGAAAAATATATCACAAACTTATTGTTATGGTTGCTCTAAATCTTGCTAAAGCGTGAAAATATGATTCAAAATCAGAATGAGTAGCATTTTTATTGTATGATCTGTACAAAAAAAAAAAATAAAAAAAAGAAGTAAATAAATAAATAAAATAAAAATCGTTTACCGGTTGACGAGTGTCGCCCTTCAGAGGTCGAATCTTCCGCAGAAAATGTATTGACGAGGCCTCTTGCCTCTTGGCGTGTGAGTCCCAGCACGGAAGCTCGATGGGAAGTTGAACCCGAGTCTTCCGCTTGAGGGGCAGACGTGCTTGTCTCTTCACTGCCGAGAACCAAATTATCCACAGAAGACCAAGAGAGCAACAAATACAAACATATATTTTTTTTTCGCCATTTTCCACGGTGGGACGTGAATTGTGTATGACATCCACGATTATCAATTAAAAAACCGCACACATTCAATTAGGTTTTTTTCTCATTTTTACTTATAAAAATCCTCATCACCCAGCTACACCTCAGCACAAGACATGCTGCCACTTCTGCGTCCAACCAAATCGATATAGCACGGACACCATACGATCAAATGAAGGCTGGTCCGAAAAATAAAATACTTTTGGTAAATTCTACATAGACCAGTAATTACAAATGGTACATTTGCGGATTACCTCCGCAATTCCATCAAATGAGTTTAAGTTTTCTGGTTATTTGAGTTTTGCAACATTATATTGTATCAGCATTCAAATACTGTCTGTATCAAATTCTTAGTTTATAGTGGTGAATCAAATGACATAAACAGTTCATTTAGACTACTTCATTAGTATGAGATCAGTCTGAATAAAATTTTGATCGCCTTTTAATAATTCTTTAAACATCTACAAGGTGATCTATTCGGATGGGACCAATCGAAGTATAATTGAGGATTAAACGACTTACCTGAAGGAAGTTCAATGCAAATTATACGAGGTTGGTCACATCCGAATAGAGAGACACCCACCTATCTCAAAGAAGAAAAAAAAAACTTTTATTTTTCCTGTCATCCCGACCTAAAAAGGCGATATCATCGCAAGGTATATTGACGGATATTCGGGTGAGGACTCGTGAGATAGGGACATCGTGAATCATTGGCTTCGTTCAGCGGTGCACAACCGTTGAGAATAATCACTAAACGTGTTGAGCCGCTGCTCAACGGTTTCGAGTGATCAATGGTGCAGCGGTCCGTTCAGCCGAACAAGTTGGCACATCACTCAACGGTTGAGCACCGCTGAACGAAGCCATCTTTCTTTCAACTTGAGCATTTCAGTCATAGAGGTACTACTACAAGGTGATCTATTCGGATGTGACCAACCTCGTATAATTTGGATTGAACTTCCTTCAGGTAAGTCTTTTAATTATTTATGTATATGTCGTTCACAGACGGTGAATGAGGGTAAACTGTTACATATGAGGGAATAAAGAGTTAATCTTGAAAAAATACTCTGTCAGTATGATGCAAGGAGCCCTGAGCTACATAGAAGTTACTACAAAATCAAATGATAATGAAATATAAATAATTTTAAAATTACAACTGAGCATAATCGAACAAAAAAATACAGATTGACTATAGATGAAGAAGAAGGTGCATGAAAATCAGGAATGGTGATCATGGAAGATCTATACCCGAAAAAATACATTACTTTCAACAATCCAACCAACATTCCTACCTGTTCCAACTGGAGGATTGAAGTTTTAGCAGGCGCCCAAATTTATAAAATTTTCCCTTATTATTCGTATTAAAATGAACTTATCCCTCATTCTGAGTCAAAATTGTTTTTATATTGGAATTCAGTATCCCTGAAAACCTCACGAGATGTTTCGTTGAGAAATCTAAAGAGATAATTGGGGAAGGGAAATTTCTTTATGAAATATAATAACTCTCATAATACCTGAAATGAATATTTTTTCGAAAAAGTTCATTCCTTCAATTATTGATCTCACCAGTGGTGGAGAAAAAATTTAGTACCCCAACTTTGGGATCATTCAAAGAGAGATCGATGGAAGTACCACTCATGCCACTGAAAATTACAGAAAGTTGAAAAATGCCATTTTTCTCTCACTCTTCAATGGAATGATTCATCATCTCTATCAATTTCATATTTCATTCTATCCTATAGCATTTACATTTCAATTTTTCGACCTAATTCGAATTTTGATATATAAAAATGTTTCAAGCTGTAGTCAGTATGCAGTAAACAGTTTGGTGGGTGAGCCAAGAAGACTACTAATTAGTATGGTTGTAACATGACATAGATAAATTTTCGGCAGAATGGCTCGGTAATGATGGGAATGATGTGAATATTGACCACATATTCGAAGTTTTCGTCAAATGCTCGTCTCAATGGTGCAGAACTTTTCAATCCTGCAACAACCTTAGATTTTAGAACTTCGAAGAAGCAATATCTAAATAAATGGTTGTGAATTTAAATTATCTGATAGTTTTTTGTACAGAATATTCAATGCCAGAAGTTCAACTTTGGGGTCATTATTTGGCGCTAAATTTCCTATACTTTCTTGGACTCCTAAACTATCATATAGATACCGATACCATTTGCATTTTGCTATTTTCAACATCTTTTAAGAGTGATCAAAACAAAACCGTGATTCATCTTATTATGTCACAGTTGATAAGATACCGTGAGTTAGAACTTTTCATAAACTTCTCTCACGGTGTTTTCATACATATAATCTCATCAGAAAATTCAGTGGTGATTCAATGAATACGTCACTCGGAATTTTCCACTCACTTCTCGAAGCGATGCAAGTTGGAAGGAATAAGGGAAGTGAGATTTAAAAAAAAATGAAAGTACACTGTTCAATTTCACCGACTTTGACGATTTATTCCAATCGATGTAGAAAATTATCAGGTTTTCGTCATTTATTTATGAGAAACTATTACCCGTTGCTTGGTATTCTAAGTTCAGCATGTGTCATTGTTTACCAATAATTGGTGCAAATTGGAATAATAGATAACAATTATTGAGATGTTGTTCACGTTAGCTTATGAGCACTTCATGAATTACGAGAGGCACAATATTGTTTCGTATGAAAGAATAAGACGTACTTGCAAAAGTACCAAGAGGACAACAATAACTTTGCCGACTTTTTCTTCCTCTGGGTGAACAACTGGTCACTTTCCAACCTAGAATTAGGTTGGGAATCAGCGCTTTTGAGATACACGAAACAATATCAGAAAAAATGTTCCGAATTATCTGATAGTTCTTGTGAAAAATATTCAATGCCAGAGTTGAATTTCTGCTCATTATTTGGCGCTGATTTTTGTATACTTTTTTAGACTCCTCAACAATCATATAAAACCGATACCATCTTCATTTTACTATTTTCAACAACAATCGGAATCATTTCGGAAGTAAAAAAGGATTGACTCCGAAAAAAATCTATAGATAGATTTTCGGGGCTAGAAATACTATGTATGCAACAAATTACATACAGTTGCCTGTAAGATTTTCACATATCAGTGTTTACTAAACAGCGACACGAGTTTCGCTATACAATAGCTTTCTCAAGCAGGAACTTCAGAATTTGTTCAACGTATATTATTTGTTTGATATGAATTTTCATCAAATAACGGCCACTTCCATACAGAATACTATCCGTTAGGATTTTCAGTAGTTCTCCAATGAATAAGACTCTTGGGATTTTCTGATTACTTCTCGAAGTAATGCACCAAAGAAATGAAGGAAGTCGGCACAATAATATCCTTCGAGATATTTTGATCTGGATATCTTTCAAAGTGAATGTTGTTGCATTATCTATAACGATTTGTCGTGGTAGACCAAACCGGAGGAAAAAGGAACGTTATACCACGGTTGTGTTTTGAAGTGATGTAGTTCAGTGGGTGATCTTCTACCCATTAATAATGTGAAATGACAACCACCAAAAAAAAATTATTCATTGCCCCTAAAAATCTATATTGATGCGACACCATACTCATTATAACAAAGGCGAATGATTCATGATAGCTCCAACCGAACTTTTCTAATTCAGACAACAATTTTCACGAGCATTTCATATCTGTTCAATATTTCCATTCAGCCGGGACCAGCAAAAGCATGACCTTGCCAATCTCTTCATTCCTACAACCCCTATATGTGTTATTCCACAGTTTATATTTCTGCTCAGTGGTGAGATCATTTCTTATTTACTATAGAAGGTTCATATCTCATTTGTCTTTCTTGGAAAAAATAATTATGAAATCGACATTAACATCTTTTTCATCCTGTATGTAGAATTTCTATTCCATAATCAAAATAAAATGAAATAACCGCTCGACGGCGACCTTTCTGCTGAAAACTGCGGTATTTCTTCTCTGGGTCCGCAGTATCTAGGTAAAAGATATACGGAATTACATCAACAAAGATTCATGTCAGAATGGGGTTGAATTTCGCGTCTGAATTGAACAATAATATTTCAAATAATTTCGTGAACCCCATTCGTATTGAAATATTTCTTTTCATTGGAAGCCTTCTGGAAGCTCATTGGTGCTAAATGACCCTTTCGTGAACAAATAGTGCCAAGATGAGAACACCGCATTTGCCGTGTGATTTCGATGTCCGCAAACTTGGAATTATTCATTCGTAGTCAAGGAAGACGAGGAATACGCTGTCACAGGTTTGTTGAGAGGTGACGTAGATGAGCCAAATTCAGCTGTTGAAAATATTGAATTACGCCCCCTCTCAAGTGGATCCGAATGCCTATCAGGGACATATAATGCAATTCCATTCTGGAAAAATGATTAAAATTTCAACTTGACGACGTAGGAAGAACAGCAGATTCTACAGATCAACCTATTTTGAACAGGTCCATTATAAACATGGATATGCCTCTGTGTAAATCATTCTTCTTGAATTGGCATGGTGGCACTGAATTTTTCAAATAGCCCACTCTTCAGACGTTTCGTTTTGCTATTTCCTAGATGTATTGTAATGCATAGCGAGCCCCGAGAACTCTGTCACTTGGTTGACGATAGACGGTAAGTAGTAAAAGAGTAAGGTCTCGATTCGGGTTCATCAAAAATGCAAGCATCTTCACTAGAAACATTGAACGGTATCGCACCTTCTCGTTCATCTCCGATAATTATATCGCCACAAAACTATGCGAGGTCGAACTCGCGTAAATACCGAATAAATTCTGTCCTCCTGAAAGCCATATCAACTCGTGATTGATGTCTTCGTGATGCTTCGAATCTACTGTGGGTTTTTGAAAGACACTCGTCGCTACTTGTGATTAATCAAATTGGACTTCAATTCGAAAGGAAACTCAATATCAGTTACTTGAATCACTATATTACCCATTGCGTGTTCATAATAATAAAATAAGTAGAAAATTTTATTAGTTTATGGAAAAATATTTTACCGGCCAGTTAAAGTGTTTATGTATTTGAAGTACAAATATCTATAGATTGTTGGAATTGATTTTCTCATTTGACAATTATTTTCTGAAAATGCTGGGACTCATATTGAAAATATATCGTTATTACCGTATAGATGAAGCTAAATCAATGTGGTCATGTGAAACTGAACAACTTTCTTTGTCAATGGACGTAGTTGAATCATTTTGATCCTAGTTGGACTCATACCCTTATGGATGGGCAAAAAATATGAGTCCAAAACGCCGCTTTCACAAGAGAGCTGAAGAATGAGATCGTTAACACCTTTCAATAATTGAATAAGTGCCAAAGAGTAGCAAATTGTATTAGTTCATTTTAAAATAAGTTGTGTATGTGAACCTAACAAGTACCTATAGTTGTATAGAATTGCTTTCCTCATTTACCCCCTCCCTCCCCCCACATAGATATATCAGAGTGAATATACGACAATTAGAAACTCGTTCGTCCAGTGAATCGAACCAAATACCTGTCTCCATGAAGGAATGCAGGCAAGAGAAACCCGTTTGTGATTGTTAGTCACATTGCTCTCAGGATTTGCCTCCTATCAAAAGATTACATGAACTCAAAACATCTCTCAAAGGGCCAACGCAGACTGCAGACCTGTTACCGGCCTATGGTTTGGTCGGTTTCTTAATCAGTACGGAGACGAAGGTAATTTGCGATTGCAAATATCTCCATTCTTATTAAGAAACCTACCAAAATATCAGCCGATGAAAATGATGCAGTCTGCTAGTGCCCTAAGAATGTTTGAGTCAATTAGAAAATCAAGATATGTGGTGATTTGACTAATCCAAATTTTTCGTTTCAGGATGGAGCCGAGTAAAACGCCAGTACGATGGACTAAGTGTATCGGACAGTGATAGTGATGTTGAGCCTCTGATCATTGATCGTGGACCGTATTTCGAAAAAGGTGTTTCGAAAAACGTTACAGCCTTAGTGGGGAAAACAACATACCTCAATTGCAGGATAAGGAACTTGGGTAATCGAACGGTGAGTTGCTCAATTTCTTACTATCGAACGTGGTCTATGCGTTATTTCCAGTACCTACCTATCAGGAAAAGGCAGAACTAAGGTTCTGAGGGGTTTCCTGGAAACCTAGGATATTCATTTAAAGGAATTCTACGTAAAAAATATCACATAACTTATCTCCTGTAACAAGTTCGCTCTCATATACTTATACAACCGTTTCAAGTGTATTGAAGCGGATAGTTGCTGAAACTCATCATTACCATTGCAAAGTTTTATATATTTGTTTTTTTCTCCGCCCTCCATAGAAAGCAATCGAAATACAAACGTTTTCGTCAAAATACACTGAAATGAGAATTATTACAAGATAAAAAACAAAATTCTACTTCCTCAAGCACCCATCACTGCATCATGTGTCCAGACAAGTCTAAATATTGATAATTTTGGGCACTCCACATTGGTGGATTTTTCTGTTATTGTACCTCACACTGAATATAACTGTTATATTCTTGCAATATTTGTGCAATATATTGTTGTTCCACCTACATTTTATTGATGTTTTCACTATGTTTCTGAACAAATTAATTAGGTCATAAAGACAGCTCACTTGAAGCTTCTTCTAGAGAATAAAATTGTCGAGGCCCACTTGATACAATGTCACTATTTCTCAAAACCCCCACCACCAAGCGCAGTCATCATTTTTTATCGATTGAATTTTGTTCTTGTCTCAAAGTGAGTCATTAGTGGTTCTTAATGGGGTGTGATCATCTGCATCAGTTTAAGCACCAGCCCTAGCTCGCTTTATATTGAAGGTTATGTATAGCTCATGATTAACAGAAGTTCAATTCAGCTTGACAAATCTCTAAGAAACCAGAATTTCTTTCTCAGTCCGACTGCGAATGCACCAGTGTGATACGACTGTGACTTGAACAAAACTGGTTCGATGACCACACAGAAAATTTTCAGATTCAACGTGGTGAGGTCACTGGCTCCAGTTTTCTTCGATATGACGAGAGACAAGGTGCTGGTCGTTCAATAATTTATATCAATCAGCTTTCAGTTGTCTCGCCATAAGAAAATGTCGGTATAACTTCAGATAGTACCTCAATTTCAGCCAAAAAAGCATTTGCCAACCAAACGCAAGTATACATCATCCTATTATGTCGCTTCGCTTTCATCCGACCCTGGATCAGACAAGGTTATGAACTTCTCCCTAGTCTCAACACCTGGCGGTGGCCATTACATCAGGGTTAAATGGCGTAAAAACCATCGAGTATGAAATATAGCGGGGTCATTAAAATTTTGCGTAGTTGCCAAATTCTTTATGCCCTTATAAAGTATTGTTTCATACGCTTGTTTTCGGAAATCGTTTACTCTCTCGATAACAATATCTCTGTTATGGATAATAGCGGAAGAATATGGAAGGAAGAGAACAGTAGCCTGAACGATCGACATTTCCGATAATCTCGCCTTCGCCAACAATAGCGGAGGGGGTTGATAGGGGCGCTGTGATTAATTGCAGGGATTTCGTTGTTCGACTGGAAATCTGATTTGTGTAGAGATAATGGAAAACATTGTGAAAAATGGATGGTATACAAGCTGATGATGCGAATGAAAGTCGTCGATCAGTGTTTTATCCTCACGATGGACGACTGAGCTTCATTCGCCAATTTGGCTAATGAACGTGGTATTTTCATTGCAAATGAACTAAACAACAAATCGTTAGAGATACTTGCATTCCATGCGAGTTTCACCACAGTGGAAATGATCACAAAATGAAACGAAACTTTCTCGATCGTTCACTGCGAGCCAAAAACTACCTGGAGAACTGGTAACTGATATTTTTTAGTAAATGAATGAATCATTGAATAAAAAACTGGTTATACAATATAATGAACACGGAAAGGTACAGAAAAGTCTTGCAATATTTCCAGATTTTTTAAAAGGTAGGCGGCGGCAGAGCCAAAAATCCAAAAATGGCTACTAATGGTTTTGGGACTATCATTTATATTCGCTTGATTTTTTTTTATAAAGGCGACCAACGTTAGATTCAAACTAACTTGTAGCTCTCACCGTTTCCTAGAGAACAATACTGGTATGAGATGAAAACGAACTTATTTATTTTGCGTTGCATCTCAAATGCAAAGCAAAGGCACAATGGGAATGTTTTTTTTCTTCATTCACTCGAAAGTGAAATTAGTTTTTGAAAAGCTTCAGAAATTAGAAGGATGTAGATTCAACTCGAAATCAGACCCAGAGGTTGATGGCAACATGTGAAGTCACATGTTCCTATCACCATATAATGTCTATACAAAACCGAGTACAAAACTCCGTTTCACCAAAATGAACGTGAAAATCTTATGACTTTTCGGATTTTCAGTTGATTCCAATGCTTGCTGTAGTATAAACAACACTTTCATTATTTGTTAGGCAATGGCAAGATGTTCCAAGTGGCTCTGCAACCCCCACCTGAAACTCGAATGTCCATAAAGCCATGTGAGCCTGTTATTTCACGAATTCATGTTTCAGAAGTGAACAATTAACAATTGGAAGATCTGATAGCGGTTCCGTATATCACGAATTCATCATGATTGTAACAGAAGCAATTAGTTTTGCGACGCATAACCTAGATGTTCGTTGATTTCAGAGCACAACTCTCATATTTCACGTTGACACCGTTGACTCTGATGAATGTTGAAATGATTGATCCACCGGACTACATACACAACAGCTTAACCATGTGGGGTGAATCTGAGGATGACTATATAGATCAGTGGCAAACCGTTCTCAATGCCGTATTAGACAATAAATTCTCAGCAGTATACAAACAGCCGGAAGATGTAGTTAATGATGGAAGTAATTAAGGATGAAATCGACTCGACTGAGTGAAAGCCCCAAAAGTAGAGTGTAGGTGGTAATATATGCGTGTTAAGGAGTGAACATTCGTTTTCGACTTGGAACTATGTATCCAATCAAAAAAAACTTGAATATGAAAGTGGAAGGAAGAATCTATAAATTTCTCACTGGACATTATCGGCCATAACCCCATAATTATCAGCAAAACTCTCTTTTATGTTTGAAACAGGCCCAAATTTTTCCAACGCAAATATTTAATTTTTGATATTTCATGAAGAAAACTTCATAAAAGACCAGGGGTATGATTCTCAAAAGGTGACATATCGTGTCGCATGGGAGATGTAGACATTGTCGAAGGAAAACCGAAATCCGCTTATTCTCAAATGTTGCATTCGACAATTCTCATTAGACAAAATGTACAGTGCCTCGGAGCACTCGAATTTATTTGTCATTGTCACTTAAGTTGTCGTCCGATATTTGGGGTGTGATTACAATTTGCTTGGCGCGTTAAATTCGTTAGATTCAAAATACGAATGAAACGATATGATGGCAGAAGAGTTGAAATTGTATTTTGCAATTGGAAATTTGGCAATTAACGAAGAGTTAGTGAATCTTCACCGAGAAACACACGTGTATAAAGAGGCTTTTAGAGTTATATCTGACAAAAAGTTTACCTTTCGCTCAACAAAAAACTTGACAAGACAATTAATTATAATTTTAGAACCATTTGTTCCCCACGGGCATACAGCTTCAACAATAATTCTTGAAGAGAAGGTATGTTTTAATCTTCTAAAGTAGTGTTTATGAAATGCTTGATTTTCTACCTTTCCCCATTGCTTCCAATCCTTTTCATTCCGCGGAATAAAATGGAGGATTTCAGCAATGTTTTCCCACCTATTCCTGGCATCTTTGAAAGTGAAAGATGCTGTGAATTTTCCATTGAGGAGACAAAGCATTTTCTTTCTCTTTCATCATGTTTACCAACATGTTTTTCTGTTCTTGTGTACAATATTGCAGTTTTTTGTCTATTTTGTCATCCATTTCTTCAGAAATATGTCGAAACTTAGGAAAAATAACGTGAATATAACCAAAAAAGAGACAGGTTATGTCATTCACGATTTTATATGAGTCCAACACACTACAAACAATATTGGTAGTTGCGATGTTGTGAGATAATACCTTTCTACAAATATTGTCTCATGCCCTTTATATGTCGATGACTGAACGAGAATAGCGGGCTCTTGTGACACTACAACATTTTGCGCACACTACAATTTTCAGTAGACATTTGAGAATCACGCTCCAGAATCCCAATCGGAAAATTTGGCTATCAAGTTTCTGATTCTGAACTTTACCAGTGCTGATTTTTTCGTTGAGATCTCAACTTTGATATAAAATTAAAATATAACGTTGTTCATTTTCAGAAATGTCGTTCGAAACGGAAAAATCGAAAAAAAATATTTTTGGTAAAAATATGTTTTTATTGCGATACAATACTATACTATACAAGAAATTCGCATGTATTCAACCAATTTTGGCCTCCAAAGTGCTGAAAATATTGTTTGGCAATCAAGTAGGTGAAAACTCCGAGAGTACAAGGGCTATGGACTGAGACGTTTTGGTTTTTATTTTCTTTTGTGATTCGTAAGTATACACAAATTCAGCTCACCTCAAAGTGTTTTATGAATGTATCAAATACAGATATTGGAAATGATATAGGTTTATTGCAATCTCCTTTTTTTTTCGTTGGCAATTACTCATCTCCAGAATCGATCACATTTTCGATTCATTAATTTTTCGGCATTTCAAGCCATGCTCTCGACACCTAGATCTGTTATTGAAGCATCCTGTTCGCAGATGTAGCAAATATTTTTTAATGAATTCTTGGGGATAATTACTTGTTCATACAAACAAATTCGCCTCTGTTATTTTTTCTGGTTCTGGGGGTGTTCGCTTTCTAACGATGTTTTTTCGAATTAATAATATTATAACATTAATCCATATCAAAGTTGAGATTTCAACAGTGAAAATGAGCGGTGGTGAAGTTCAAGAATACAATATTTCCAACCAGATTTTTTGATATAAAATTTTCTGGAGTCCATCTTCCCGTTCTTTCTCTTCATTTTCTTTTTCTGATTCTCGTTCTTTCGATTCTTTGAAAGCAGTGTGTTTAGGTTTCTTGCTTTCTGACGATATTTTTCTCAAATGAATTATATATTATTAAACCTCTAACATTCTTGTTGAATACCTGTCTCTCTGAGGGAATTTTTCCTTCAATATTCAAACCGGCCAAAGTACTAGCCATCTTCAAAAAAGGAAATGAAGATCTTCCTGAAAATTACAGACAAATTCATATCTTACCCACTCTGTCGAAAGTATTGGAAAAGGCTATTTTGATCCAATTCTATAAGTATATGGAAAAATTTGACTTTTTATATAACAATCAATTCGGTTTCAGAACTGGTAAAAGTACAATAGACGCTGTGAACAAATTGGCTAATAATATTCTTGAGGCTTTTGAGAATAAACACTCATGTCTTACTGTCTATACTGACCTGTCAAAGGCTTTTGACTGCGTCAGTCATGGTAAACTTTTGACGAAACTGGAAATGTATGGCCTGAGAGGAGTTCCTAAAAATATGATTGGATCTTACTTGGAAAATAGAACGCAGAGGGTTTATAATAATGGTAATGTGAGTCAGGAACGCTTTATAAAAAGAGGAGTACCACAAGGATCCATATTGGGTCCTTTCCTATTTTTAATTTATGTCAATGATCTACCTTCACATATGTCTCTTAAACAAGAACTCTTGACTATACTATACGCCGATGACACGTCCTTCTCAGTTCATGTGGACGAAATTCTTAACATCGATAATATATCATCAGGGATTATTGGCCACGCAAAACAGTGGTTTGACTCCAATGAACTATTTTTAAACGAAGCGAAAACTGAGGTACATTTGTTCTCGTTCTCTACTATTGTGAGCCAAGAAGCAGCTTTGTCAACATACTATGCTCTCTTCCACTCAGTGATGTCCTACGGGCTACTAAGTTGGAGCAATGCAAATTTCGTTCATCTTCAAAGAATTTTCGTTTTACAGAAAGCGGCTGTACGTAGCGTAGCTAAAGTAAAATATGACGAACATTGTAAACCCTTATTCCAAAGACTTAAAATCATGACTATTTCCTCTCAAATAATTTATGAAAACCTCATACACGTTAGGAAGAACATACATACATTTACTATGCATTCAGATATTCACTCCCACTCGACTCGGAGTAAACATAACATTATACCTCCCATGAAGAGATTAGAAAAAAGCAAATCAATAGGAATATCTTGTTTTAATATGCTTCCCAGAGAAGTACAAATATTGCCATTGGAGCTTTTCAGGAAAAAAATGAAAAAAATTCTGATTAACATGAGCCTCTATTTGAAAGATTTTGGCCAGATGATTGGCGGCTCGCTTGCAGATAACCAGTGACTTATATGTGTGTTTGTCATGTACTCAATTCTTTGTTTGTTTTTTATAATCATTCTCAGTGTGTTTATTACCTCACAACTTGACATGTCCAGTATTATTGTACTATATGGATGCAATAAATTCTATTCTATTCTATTCTATATTTTAACATTATTCTATATCAAAGTTGAGATTTCAACAGAAAAAATTAACGGTGGTGAAGTTCAAGAATGAAATATTTTTCAACTAGATTTTTTGATAGGAATTGTTTTATCTAATGAAAGAAAACATCGATAACCATGATGAGCAGATTTCAACTAGTTTGAAACACAACAGGGAGTAGTTAAGAACAACATGAAAACGGGTTTTGCTCTTCAGTATGAGTGATATCTAGCTTGTCATGCCCCCAGGCAATATATCAATGAACACAGGTAAGATGTCTAGAAGGATGGTGTACCGAGTTATACCTGGGCATGTTTGGGGTAAACTTGGCGACACATGCCTACTATGATAATAAGCATCATGACCCCTTGACATCAAATCAGTTCAGATGACGTTTGCCGCGTTTGCAACGAAAAGAGTTAAAAATTTCCTAGGAAATGTATAAACGGCCGACCTGACGGCTGGCTTTACTTTTACTTTTGGACGCTGACTGATCAACAACCTATATTATTTGTTCAGAATACTGGCCAAATTCCCTATAATTGTGTTCCTTTCATTCGATTTTGTTTTTTATGAGTATGACATTAGATTTTGCTCATTTTGTTGACTGCTCGAATCGAAGAATATAGTTTGTCGATCGATCGGTTGACTATGCACTTCCAATTAGCGTCAACTAGCGATGAATTTTAGAAACACACCACGATACGTAAAAATGACACTAATGACAGATAAGTGTCGCCATAAAATCCTAAACAATATCGCATCAGTCCCAGCACCATCCTTCTAGACATCTTAAACACAGGTTATATTGAGGATATGTCGTCCTTCGGAGTGGACGTAGAGCCGGCGGTCCCGAGTCCATGAATGTTGGGCTCGTAAAAGATCAGTACCTCTGGTTAGGATACCGGTTGGGGGAAGTATGCTTACCGGCGTCGGTGATTGGCCTTGGTAGCGAGAATAGGCTGACGTTAAATGGGGAAATGAAGAGAAATAATCTTTTTTACATTTTTTTCGATGATTTTGAGGTTATGGTCAATAATGCCCAGAAAAAAGTGTCAGATTAGTTTATTATCTATAAATTTCACCTCAGCCTCATTTCAATAGAATGCACAGTTTAGCCGCGAATCGCAGAAATAGAATATTCACTGTAACGCTTTTCGGTGGGTCGGCGGTCGTTACGCACATGAGAATTACAGGTCTATTCCGTAAAAGACCGTTAACGGACGATCCGCTATCAAACGACTGTCGTGTTTGACAATATGTCAAAAATACCACAAAACTATTTCAAGTCGTTAACCAACTGAACCTTTTCTATTCCCGTTAACAAACGTTATATTATGTCGTTCACTACCGACATGCAACGATTTTATATTTTTATCTAACCCGTACTCGCATAAACCATACGAAACTCACCTTCGGCTCGTTTCGTATCCCGGTTTATGCTCATATATTAATAACCATCATTACACGATCGTTGCATAATATACTATTACGGAAAAAGATTCGACACAAATATCGTTAATTTAACGATAGTAGTTGGATAACGACATCGCTATGGGTTACGGAATAGACCTGTTAGTTGTATTCCAAAGCTGAAAACAGACTTCAATTCCACTGAGAAGTTCGGTCACCAGTTTCTGGAATGGTATGCTCCACTGCTTCCCCAGAAGTCGTTGAAGAGGTACAGGTAGCAGCAGATGGAGATTCGGTATCCCAGGGGTCTGAAAGTTTGACTATAAAACTTCTGCAATAAGATGTAGGCTTCAATTACACCCACTGCTTCAGGCAGGGGTAACGGCTGCTGAGCAAGCTGGATATTCATTCATCTAGTACACATACTCAATACACTCTATTTAATATATTCAGCGAGTTGAATGAGTAAAATATGTAAATTCTGCTTCAATAACGGTTCCATATGATTTCGGTTCAATGGCAGTTATTTGTTATTGATTTCACTTGTTGTTCAGAAATGCACAATCGGTAACCAGCGTATACACTTCTGAAATAATATCGGTTGGATTGAAAACTACCCAGAATAATGAGGCGACTGAAGAAAACAAACCGAAATCTCCATTCTGAGAAGTACTTTATTGGAATTCGTGTTTGGATATATTCAAATTAAAATGATCATGGAAAAAATTCCTATCTTTGAAGAAAATTAATTTACTCCTCGAAATATTATAAAAGATGGTAAATACGAACTGAAATTCAAACTGAATAGGGTACTCAGAGGTAATCTGAACCTTGTGTTCGGAAACACCCCCTAAATGTGATGCTAGAAAAAAACCTCGTCAAACTGTGAAACGGTATAAGTGTCAAAGCTGCATTGAAATCTTTCAACTGAAAATTTCCCAACTTTACCACTGAAGAAAGATAAGAGTATGGTTTTGAAAATGAGCTAAAATGAAACCGAGTATAATAATTGTGGAATGATTGTCAACCTTTCCGTAGTCAAATAAATGGTATATTTATTTGCAATAGGGAATAAGCATGAAATTTCAATTCGTCTCAAATATTCTTTTCTCGAATCTTTATTGATATCATGTATTGAATGAAAATTTTTTTCCAGTCAGTTATTGTCTCAACCCATAAAATATCATCAAAGAGATATGGAGGAAAATTCAAACTAACAAAACGCGTCGTCACCATTGGTCGAAACGGAATGTGATATCAGACGACACAACAGTGAATTTATCGGCATCGACATTCATATTGTGTTGGTGGTAAAATATTTCAAACCTGAATTCCACATGGCGATTTCCAGTGAATATATTGTTACGATTTCTCCCTTCGGAAAATCTCAATTCTGACACCACTGTTACGATACTCCTTGGGTTCGTCAATTAAAACACCAAACAACACTAAACTACTTTTATTATAACTCTCTATCACAATACAATACAACACAATCACTTAAATCGCTCCGATAACTTTCCAATGCTCGCTCGCTACTAAAACTCTCTGAACCAACAATTCTCCCCTTCGCACTTAGCAATAACTAAACTCGCTCCACTCAGCTCTGAATACAAATTCTCTCCGAATAAAAACTCCTTGACTAACTAACTCTCCGTAATACAAATTCTTCCCTCGTAGCGAAACCGGTCCCGTATATATATCTGCGTGCCAATCGAGAATCGTCGAGAGAAGCCCCGATGACGCGTCTCGAATTCTCCAGGCGGCAAACACAGTTCGTGGAAAATGACGACGCAACGGCGCGGTCCTTCGCCTCGCGTTTACGATATGGTCAGGGCCGGCGCTAGGGCGTAACATTATCCCCCTCTCAATTTTGATCGTCCCGATCAAATAACATCTCTTCATTCCCATTGTTACATTTTAGTCTCTTCAGGTGTACGACTTTCATTTTTGTTCTAGGCCTACGTTGAACCCTGTTTGTACACCAAATCATTTATCCTGCGACGAGGGTTGTACAGCCACACCAGATTTCCATCTTGAAATCTGCCAGTATTTGTCTTCCGATAGTACCGCGCCTTCCTCCAGTCAATACGCTCCGGCATCTCTTGTTGTTTACTTCTTGATGGTTGTTGAATCGATTGGACTTGGCCAATGTTGACTTTCTGTTTGACCAAGTCAGCCCTTCCAGTTGCTTTCATCTCGAAGATGTCACTTGTACCTTCAACGCGACACCTGCCGGCTCTTACCAGGATGGCTTTTTCTGACTTCACCCGGACTTGTCCGGAATCCGATGGCTGCACGCTGCATTCAGGGACTTTATTCTCTGTGACACGAGCTACTTCCTTCGACAGTGCAGGGATTCTCGCAGTTTTCAATAATCGCAGTTTGGCAGGTTTCGTCCTTTCCGTTGGAGTTGTGAGGACAAATTCTTCTTCTCCGAACCTTATGATCTTTTGCTCATTGTCGAATGAAATTCCATGGTCACTGATCAAGTCCATTCCGAGTATGACTTCATCTTCTATATCTGCGACGTAAACTGTACCTGTGCTAGTGAGTCGCCCAAGAATCAACGTAATTTCAGCCTCTCCTCGAATAGGTGCGTTTTCACCAGTGACTGTCCGAATCACGACGTTGGATGAAATAGGCTTTACGTTTCCAGGCCGAAGGATGTCGCTGCGTACCAAGGAAACTGCAGCACCGGTGTCTATGGTGCATATTACATCCATTTTATTCAATTTCCCTGGAATGGTGAGGCTCTCAGATGTTCTTTTCAGTCTGTTAATACAGACCAGGGCTCGACCTCGCAGGTGATTGCGAACTTGGCGGCGTCCTGGCAGGTGAGTTGTATTTTGGTGGCATTCTCACCTTGCAATCCTTCTTGAAATGCCCTGATCTTCCACATCTGTAACATTTTCTCTGTGGCATTCTCTCCCTGCAGTCTTTTATGAAATGCCCCGGCCTCCTACATCTATAGCAAATTCTCTGCGGCATTTTCACCCAACAGTCTTTTATAAGATATCCTAGTTTTCCACATCTGAAGCATGTTCTTTTCTTCTGGGTGCTAATTCCACTTATCAACGATTTGATTTCTTCCAGAACCTTCTCGACTGAACTATTCGCTGTGCCAAATCGATGTTCCGGTTCTTCTATTGAAACTGCTCGCACTTTCGGCCTCGACGTGTTGAAGGCCGTCTCCACTTCCAAAGAGCGAATCAAGGCATCGCTACTCCTTCTGAAACTTGTGAGTCGCAGAGTTCTTTGGATTTCTGGGTTTCTAAGTCCGTCAATAAATATCTGCACAGCCAACTCCTCCTTGAAATCTCCGGGCGCATCTGGGTACGCCAGCTGGATTAGGCTTCGAACATCTGCCTCAAATTCCTGCAGACTCTCACCTGAGTTTTGTGTGCGAGTCTTCATTTGGGCCAGCTGTTCTCGGTGTTGATCGCCATACCTCAACTCTAGTGCAGAAATCAGGTCGTCATATTGCTTCTGCTGTTCTATGGGTATTGTTTGTAATATACCCAAAGCTGGCCCTCTCAAAGCTACTATTGGTGCCGTAGCTTTTTCTTCGTTGCCCCATCCATTAGTTTCTGCCGCAGCCTCGAATTGTCGACGATACATGGACCAAGACGACTGTCCATCAAAAGTCGGCGGTTTTACGGAAATTCCTGATGTGGCAACCCTGTCGTGGCGATCTTGGTTCCTGAGAAATGCTATCTGCTTTTCGACTCTCTTTTCTAGTCCTTTCATCTCCTCTCGCACTGATTCCACTTTCTTATTGACATCTTCCTTCAGTTCTCCTTTTAGTTCTTCCATTTGTACTTTTGTTTCGTGTGAAACATACTCGAAGAACTTGTTCTGATTTTCTAGAACTTTCTGGAAGTCTGCTTCTCGTTGTTTTTCCATTTGCTCTGATTCATTCTTTTGTTGTTCTAGAATTTTCTGGAGATCTTCTCGTTCTTTTCTCTGTTCTTCGAGAATTTTCTGGAGTGCTTCTTCCCGTTCTTCCTTTTCATTCTCTCGCTCTAATTCTCGTTTTTTCTTTTCATTTTCTCGTTCTTTCTTTTCAGCTTTCCGCTCTTTTCTCTGGTCTTCGAGAATTTTCTGGAGTCCTTCTTCTCGTTCTTTCTTTTCATTTTCTCGTTCTAATTGTCGTTCTTTCTTTTCTTCCTGCCGTCGCTTTTCCTCTTCTTGTTTTTCCTCCTGCCGTCGTCTGTCATAATCCGCAAATTGGTTTTGGATTAATTTCAACATGTCCTCCATCGTATCGTAAGATGTACTTCTCGTATACACCATAAATTGTTGTTATTTACCAGCAAAAATTCCACTTCCGACACCACTGTTACAATTTCTCCCTTCGGAAAATCTCAATTCTGACACCACTGTTACGATACTCCTTGGGTTCGTCAATTAAAACACCAAACAACACTAAACTACTTTTATTATAACTCTCTATCACAATACAATACAACACAATCACTTAAATCGCTTCGATAACTTTCCAATGCTCGCTCGCTACTAAAACTCTCTGATATAACAATTCTCCCCTTCGCACTTAGCAATAACTCAACTCGCTCCACTTAGCTCTGAATACAAATTCTCTCCGAATAAAAACTCCTTGACTAACTCTCCGTGATACAAATTCTTCCCTCGCAGCGAAACCGGTCCCGTATATATATATATATATATATATATATATATATCTGCGTGCCAATCGAGAATCGTCGAGAGAAGCCCCGATGACGCGTCTCGAATTCTCCAGGTGGCAAACACAGTTCGTGGAAAATGACGACGCTACGGCGCGGTCCTTCGCCTTGCGTTTACGATATGGTCAGGGCCGGCGCTAGGGCGTAACAATATATTCGTCTTGAGTCTAGGAGTCTGAAAGTGGTGTTATCCAAGCACAATATGACAATTCACGGCAAATAGATACATTTATAATGACAGCATATTTTGCATCCAATCTCGATTTCACGTACACAGAGATCAAACGAGTGGAAGTTACCATGTAAAAATTATGTTATAAATGTATTTGAGTCCATAACATAGATTGGTACATTTTCATAACTCAACCTATGATCTGAATCAATTGAATGTTCTGTCAATGCACATGATCTTATATATCTTCTGCAGTCATTTTTGTGTCCAGTTAGTATATCTTTCAAAAGTAATTTTGTTTGACCGAAGTTTATCACAATTCATACATGGTATTTCATATACGGAAATATTTGAAAGATATCTGCACTAAGTACTATTCCATGTTTTTCAGCATTTGAAAAACTCAAAATGCATAAGAAATCAAGAATTTCGGGAAGTTGTTTTCGTTGGTCAGAAAAACTCCTAGCAAAACTGAAATCTATATGAAAATTATTTTTTCTGGCAGAAAGTGAGAAGTGTTAGATTTGAAAACTGTATGGTGTTGAAACGAAATGACTCAAGAAATATATTTTCTTTGTTCCCTGGAACTTCCGTTCATTCTTTGATGCCAGATGTTTTATTTTTATTTCCTTCAGCAGTGGAATTGCCCACGCAGAACATTTCTGAATATTCTCTCATTATAGTACCCAACTTAACTTCCGGCTAATTGAATAATGAGAAAAACAGGTCTGCTTTGAAAGGCACCCTCTAACAGGTATATACCACGTCCCCCACCCCCTTTCGGTAATTTTACTCAGTCGGGTCGATCTCACTCACACCATTAACATTTCTCAACCATTCGTATACTGCTATGAACTTTTCAAACCTTATTTTTATTCTAGTCTAATAGTAGATGATGTGTATGTGCAAAAAATAACTATTTGACTCTAAAAATATGCTGAAGTGACATAACTTTATCGGTAGGATGAAGAAATTCAAAGCTCACTGTATGTAATGACAATTATTTTGTCATCAAAAAATCGAACCGACCCCATATTTCCGAATGGCAATATCATCAATAAAAAAGAGCTTGTATATATCATAATGAATGCCGAAAACGTAAATTTCCGCAGCCATTCCTTTAATAAATGTGAATTTGATTCCCCGATTAATTCTAACCAGCTCCATATTTTTTAAATTGACATCGGAGAGGCGTATCGATATGTGATTAACTGGAAGGCAGAGCTTCTCGATTTTCTTTAATGCCACATTTCGCTGCAGATTTTCACGGGAAATATGAACAGGAGAGGTCGGTGAGAATGACTAACGTGCTGCAGATATTCGAAATGGATTGCGTCGTGATATTTATGATATATCGTGGCTGTGGAACTTGAGTGGTTTTATGTCAGTCTCGAATAACTTGAAAAGCGAAACTATTAAGGTAATGTGATCTGCTCTTTTTTAGTCGTGAGTTAATTGTGTGTTGAATTTCATTGAGAAGTGAATTTCAAAAAAGGTTGAAGACTAGCAAAATCATCCATTCTATGGAATGATAAAAAGTTAGATACACGTCCCACTAAACATATTTTGGTTTCATAAACGTTTCTGAAATGTGAACTCAGATACCTGAAACGTTTTAACTTAAGTACCTACGAAGTCTCGGAAACGTTCCAGAAACCAATTATGTCCTACCCCAGATACGTTCCCTAGAAACGTTTCAAAAAATCGGTTACTGTTATGTTCCTGTAAGGTCTTGGAAACGGATTATATCCTAATAGAGACGTTTCCCATTTTTGGTTTCTGAAACATTTTTGATAGGTTCTAATAACCATTAATATTTTATTAAAGGAACGTTCCGAACAGGTTTTTAGATTAACGTGTCTGAAACTCAGTCTTCTGTTTTGATGAAAATCACTATATTCAAAACTTTGCTGAAAAATAATAAATTTTTCATCTTATGATGGTGAAAACATGGTTTATATGTGCATCAAGTCCTAGAAATTTTAGTTTCCATGCTAAAGTTGCTTTGGACAGATTTATTCAAAGGTATAAATATCATCAGTCATTAGCAAAATATTCAGGAAACCTTTTTTAGTAGAGCTCAATCACCCAAACCAAAATCAAATGCACTCGAGGCTCGTTACACAAAGTTGGCGAAACGCGCGTTTAATAATTGTGTTCCATTATGCGACGTTTCACTTTCACAACAAAGCAAAGGTTTGAATTATACCCATTCAGATACTTCTAAAATATAAAAACCTCATATACAATATTCTTCACATGAGTGGTTCAATGGGACACGTGAAAAGGTATTAAAAAATAATTCTAGACTATTCAAGAATTTGGTTTTTATTGAAAAAAATTGTTTATAATGAAAATATGTTAAATCCATTCATGTGGTATTTTCTTTTTCTCTTTTAAATCTTAATTCAGCTTGTTTAAGCCACTGGGCTACCAGATTTTCGAATTCTTTGTCGCTGACGGAATTTCCGAATCTTCTTCTTAATGCTCCTAAAAAAACTTGCATTTCATATGTGTATATAATAAATCACTATCATCATTACCTTTGAGAATGTTGATACAAATCAAATCTTTGATGGGATAGTTTTGCTTCCTCCCATGGTAGGAACATTTATTAGAAAATATCTTGGCTAACCCCCTTCTTACACTTTCTCTCGCGTTCCCTCCAATCATGAAGAAAACATTCTCCTGAAAAATTCCAAGTATTAATTGCATAAATTATTTTGAAACTATTGCATTATTTTCCCATACCAATTGCTTTTTAGCATCTTCCGAATTCTTCAAAATGTCTTCGTATTTGATGAGTTTCTTCATCAATACGAAAGGTTTTTTCGGAAGAGTATCGAAATTTTCTGCTGCTTTTTGTACAATGCTGCCATGGTTCTCCATAATTCTCTGGTGTTCATTTAGTATCGTTCTTATCGCTATAGAATTTTCCAAGATATCTTTCAGAGTTTTACCATGATTACAACAACATCCTGAATAAGATAAAACAGTTTGAATATATTACAAATTTGGTAAGAGAATAATAGTAGATTATACCACGAGTCATTAGGGAGGAGAATAATAGTAGATTGCACCACGAGTCAATAATGATAGCTATTATTCTCGAGGAATTTTTACGAACTGAGCCGCGTTAGCGGGGAGGGAGTATTATCCCGATAGAATAATAGTCATTATTGCGAGTAGTATACTCCACTTGATTTACGACTAATTTATTTATTGTAAATGAATGGTTCAACATTTCATTTCTCTCAATACAAATACACAAGCACTACCTACATGTTCGACACAAACACTTTGTAGTTTGGTTATATCGTTTCCATGGTAATATTCAATTCGAGCATAGACATTACAACTAATGGACTGGCCTTTATGACAATTTTTCATATAACACAATGAGGAATATATTAGAGAGAGGAAGGATACGAACATTGTAAAGGACACAGTGACATTTTCATACTTGAATTACTCTATCCTTCATAACCTCTCATTCTCTGTTACACTGTGGTAGGAATGCGCCTAGAGGTTTTACTCGATCTTGGTCCTTCCGCTCTTCTCTCTCTTAGGGTCAGTCCATCAGTTGTAATGTCTATGAATTTGAGAAATTCTGTGATAGGAATATAAGTACGAATGAAGGCAGAGACTATTAATCACTCGCCATTATTCCCTAAGGGAATATAATATGGCATTATACTGCAAAAACCATAAGTATAATACGTGCAATATGTATTAGTTGTAAATGAAGTATATTTATGTCTCTAACAAATCTATAAGATTTCAAACATACCTGATATATTGTTTCCAGAATTTTCAAGCCCAACTTCACAATTATTATTTTGATTACAGTTCGTGTCACTGGCAATAGTCTCACTATCTGTTGGTATCACATCTGAAACAGGGAAAGTGTTATCTAAAACTCCATTCAAAATGAATTCATCACCATTTTCCTTCATACCACTTCTGATCACTCGCGGAGAATAGGTGACTGGAGGAGGAGGAGGCATCATTAAATAGTCCTCATCAAGGCTTACTAAAAAAAATACAGTAAGTCATTTCAGAGCAGACTGGAAAGAGTGAAACTACATTAAATAAAACTCACCAGTACTCGATGTTGAAGTTGAACTCTCTCTGTTTCCTTTAGTTAGTTTGGGGGGCTTGTTGAATAATGAACCACAATCATCATCAGCATCTGTAAAATCCTCATTTCGAGGATTTTTCCTTTTTCGTCCACTTCTACTTTTACTAGAAATGTCATTCTCTGAATCGGTACTACTCATTTGCTCTTTTTTTTTTCTCGAAGTCAATAGCTGTTTCATATTGTTCTACAACATAATTAAACACATAGAACCTGATAATCATGAAATCATCAACTTTTCCACTGACTTACCACTTTCAAACAAAATTGTTATGTCATATATTTTCCAAGAAGTTTCTACATCTGCTTCAAGAAGAATATGCTTCCTAGGCTTTGATGGTGGCCATCTGCAGCATGCTTTGTTTTCGTCAGAAACAAAAGTCCATTTCTTAGGTATAGTGGCAATTTCAATATCTTGTGTACCATTACAATCAAATTGCACCACAGCCCACTGTAAAAATTATCCAAATTGCACTTAATCAAATACTCAATTCATTCAGGTACAAATGATATAATAATCACCTGATGTTACTTGCCTCATTTTTTGTTTTACATTATAAATCAGCTATCTGGAGTTAAGTACTCGGAATGAAAAATAAAATGAGGTACAATTAGAAACAATTTAACAGAAAATAAAATACTGCTAAATATCAATATCATTGACAAATACAAGATAGCAATTAAGTATTGTTGAAAGAACATAAAATATGGGAATTTTACATTGTTTCCATCCTATAACAAATATAGGGTGTTATTTAAGTACTCAAAACGGCGATTCTTTAAGTAATTCTATTTTTAGATATGGGGTGTCAGAATAAAAAATTTCTGAATATTTCAATATCCTTTTGCCGATTCTCTTAAAATTTGGCGGTGGTATCGAGGGTATTGAGGGGTGACCTGGCCATAACTAAATTGAAATCATCATGTCCAGTGGCGTAACTTAACCAATACTTTTGACCAAAAAATGTGCGCCACTGATTTTTTGCAATTTTTTTTTTTTTTTTCGAATTGAGCTACTAAAACTACAACCTATTGAAAATTGATAAGTATATATTTTGTGATTAAATAATAAATTCAACAGAGAGTTGAAGGAATAGTTACATATGGAGTTGTAATTACTATAATACAAAAAACTGAATATGTTGATGTTGGTAGGTTTCTCAAAAATAAATTTATATTTCAGAATGCAAGATCGGCATTACTATGAAATTCTCTTTTGATGGAATTTTCAAACACTTCTTATAAATGTTACTAACAGGAATCAACATGTAGTCAGATAACACATTTTTTGTTACCATAACATTGAAGGTTTTTGAATCACAAGGTTCTGAATAAAATGAATCAACTTCCAGAAATTTTTGGCCATATACATAAAGTTCTTTCGATAGTGTTTCTAAAATTGTATTAATCAGAAAGGGTGAAAAATCTTTTAGTAGAACACAGGTGTCCTTCTGATTCAGATTTATGTGAATGTTACATGTTATCAAGGTTTTGTAACAAGTACCTTGATAGACGATAGTATTTTCAACTTCATTTTTGAGTTGGATATTGGTGTCAATACCCTCTATTAGAACATCTTTTTTTTCATGCATTCTGTATAAAAGTTGCTGTAGGGAATGCCTAGCATTTTTAACATTTTTTTTCATTTGGTACAAGTAATTTTCGAATTGGAAAGCGCTGAAATCATCCAACGGACCATGCATTTTAGAGTCATTTGCCAAATGTATCAAGTTATGGATGTTATGTGATATAAACTCAAAACCATATAATTCTCCAAAATTTTTCACAAAATACACTAATAATTTATTGGCATAGTCATTATATTCCAAGTAGAGCTCTGGTGAACACAATATTAGAATGGCACAATGTAAAGACATAAAATGAACATACTGATGTTCTGACAAATTATTCTTGAAAATGATGGGGCCTGTATATAAAAGTATTTGGCGAAATTCTGTAGCCTCGAAACGGTCCATTTCTTTAAGAGGTCTTGGCAATCGTGCAAACTCAATTGGTATATGAGATTTCATTTCAAGTAGTCTGTCAGATGCCATCTTCAAATCAACATCTTTCATTCGGACATCTTTCTTTCCTTTCACCCAAAACGTTAAAAGTTTTTTCATCACTCCTAAACATACTAAGTGTATGTAATCTAAAGGTACATTTGAAACAAGATCTAAATTTAAAGTTTGGAATGGGCTAGATGAAATATGATAATTCTCATCAAGTTTCTGCCTAAATGTTGAATCGGTTCTTAAGGCGGAAGTTACTCCTGGGTATGTCATTCGAGAGTTCACAAAATGTCCTTCCTTTGTGCATTTAGTACATCCACTATAAGCATAACAAAATCTTGCAAATAAACATGAACATTTTCTGGTTTTTTGTAACCATGGTAGATCCCTGCAATGAATGGTCTGCTGATATTTTTATTTTTAGAGTCAATTGACAGTAATATAGGCCAAAATTGACTAGCGGAACTTTTAGATAAAGGTAATCCATCGATATTCACTTTAATATTCAGAATATCATTTTGTGCAAAAGTTATAATCCTATTACTTGTCATGCTCAAAATACCATTTTCAACACCTAGGTGTGAATAAACACCATCATCAATATTTTTCAAATTGCAAGAAGTAGGAGTTTTCAAAAAGGTTCTAACGTCTTTGGGAAAATCATTTTCATAACCACAGTTTCTAAAAATATCCAGTAATTCATTAATTGCCAGGTGAGTCAATAAACTTCTATATTTCAGTACCCAGGCTTTCATATCATGAACAAAATCTTGTTTCCTATTTGGTAAACAAAAAGCTTGATTTTCAATATGAACGTTATTATTGTTATTTTCACTAGGAATATAATTATTACTATTATCGGGAATAAAACTATTACAAAAAGAGTCATTGTCTTGGTTTGAATGAGATTTTGATAAAACACTTGATTGCGGATCGTCGTTTCTGTTTCCAATTTCATCATCAATTATATATTTTGGGATTCCTATCAATTTCAACGCCATGTTGATTAATATTTTGGCGGATTATTCTTCGTAAATGTCGTTTCGACTTGAATGTAATAGAAATATTCTTACTTACCCTCATAGCGAATGCTGATTCTAGGAATATATCACTTTTACAACTTATGATAATTCACTTAGAGTAAAGGAAAATAAGAACAAAAACTCAAAAACTGATGCTGCCCAAAATCTAAAATCTAATTCCTATTTCTGTATTCTGTGCTTGATTCTCTCTGCTCTACTGCTCTCTGGTTCGTTCGAGTTCGTTCTGGCCTGGCTCAGAGAGAAATCTAGCTTTACCATTGGTTGAATTTGGCAAATGTCATTTTTCAACCAATGATCAAGCTAGACTTGTGTGCCCTAGCACTCTTAAAACGAAAGCATGTTAAAAATAACGTTTCAGGACTTCGGGTATTTTCGGAAATGAATTCACCGACAAACATCCAGTTTATTTCTTTTACTGTACTCGCCTTTCTACAAGACAATAAAATGTTTTTTTTCTAAAAAAACTGTTTTTTTGGAAAACACATGACTGAAGATTGAAGACTATTTAATATCAAATTTACATGAGAGCACTTCACTCCTACGAATACAACCGAAAACAACCGAACCGAAAATTTCATGGAAACCGAAGGATAAACATTGAATAATATGGAAAAATGAAAGAAAAAAATATTCAATTATAAATAATTTAATTCATATCACCTCTGTTCATACAACTTTTCGGGAAATTTACTTTAATAGAATCTCAAGTGAAACATTTTTTGATGAGTTTCAAAGAAGTAGTTGTCTTTTAGATACGTTTCCGAATGGTATACTTATTATACGTTGCTTTGAGTTCAATCAAGAAACGTTTCGAACACTCCCGATATCTGAAAGGCTTCAAGGAAACGTCTGAGAGACGTTTGAAACAGAAGTTTCAAAAAATCAATTTTAGGGTCAGAGTGAAACGTTTCATATAAGTTTCATGTTTAGTGGGGTGTTGTGATATCACGTTCTTTTTTCAATGCCACTAGCACGAAAATTTCCTGTACAGGCAAGAGAGTTATAGTTTCCTAGACTAATTTGGTATTACTAAGATTGGTATATTTGTATGTCAATAAGATACCGAGTGATACAGAATTATGGTATATTTCTACATTTCTTCAGGTATTTTTACGAAATTCGGAATATTGAATATGCTCACAAAGGCGCTCTTTTCGACGTACTTTTTTCCTCTTCCTCCGGAAATGACACCAACGATTGATTTTCGAATGGCCCAAACAAACAATGATACTGCATAGTTGATGCTTTGCATTATAGCTCTGTCAGGTGGCCTGCAAGATCAACCGACTCAACTCATGCAGACGTTCTAGGTTCTCTCGTGTTGTCAGACAAAAAAAAAACATGAAATGAAGGAAAAAAGGGTGTGTATCACAAGAATGTGTTAATCGGTAAATTATCCAGAGAAAATTTAATTTTCAGTTCGCGTTTTGGGTGAACATCCTGATAGGGTCCGTCAATCTCCACATCCATCACACATAACACTACCTTTCCTTACAAGCACATAGCAATATTTTTTCTAATTTTGATGTGATCGATTACGAAGAATTCATTTCTTGTCGTTTTTTTTTATATGATCAGAGGATTCTTGACACAACACAGTCGGAGCTGTTCAATTCCTAAAATTACTGTCTTGATCATCACTGAAATCGAAATGTGTCTTTTAGCATATGACAAGCTAACCTGAGTCCAATATCAATAAATAATATTACCGAAAGCTGGCAAAAATCTCAATCTGTTATTAAAAATAGGACCAGCCATCTGATTTTCAAATCCATTGGACCCAACTGTTCTCTCTTCTCAGTGGCAAAACTCGACAAGATAGGAGAGTGATACAAATAATTAGCTCGTACGAGATTGACTGAGGGTGTAGTGATGTGTCGGTACTCTATGCATGTGTACTTGAACGAATGTATTGCTGACACTGATGAACTGGATGTAAATGAACTTATTGTGTAGCCAAATAATGTCAATAAACAATTACCAAACAACGAGTTGCTCGTGCTTGTTAATTGCGACCTGATTATACAGGGTATAAAAGAAAACTCTTTTGTTTGTGGCCATCTGATCCTGACTGCATCCATAATAAGACTATTCATCATCAAGTTCGGCAAAGATACTCACGAATGTCATAGCGGGATGGGGTGATACTAGGTAATCCAAGGAAAGTACGTACACAACATAGTTAAATTTTTCAAACAATGAGCCAGTATTTACAACAATCACGCAAAAACAGAGAACATGAAGATTTTTTTTGATGAAATACAGACAGATTCAAGTTTTCCCAAGATATATTTCAAAAAGATTGATTGATATTAGTAACTCCGTTAAAATCAAGAGGGAATAATAGAAAATACCATTAAACATTTCAACTCCAAGTCAAGAAAAAAAATGATGCAGAGATCAAAATTCCCTCATGTGATCTGAATAGTACAATAGAAAAAGAATTGGAATCGATATTATCTATACTCGAAGACTATACCTGTCAATATAAAGACAGACTTTCGACGGAGACAGATTATTATATATGAAAGGAAAACATATACTTCAAAAAAAATTAAACCAATTTCATTTCAATGAATTAGATGAAATACACTTAAGAGAACTGACTCAAAAAATAAACTGAAATGAATGATCTTATCACAGTTATAGAAATACTTGATTTGGGTCCTGAATTCAGTGTCCCACCTACTTCAGAAACATCAATATAGCTTTCAGAATGGCAGATATAGAATCAGCTATGCAAGACTACGGTGAAGATAATAAAACTATTCCCGTGTTCGTTGTAATAATATTTTCACAAATCTTATACGTGAAATCCTAAATGATAATCAAAATATTAATACTTGATGAATGAATGATCTAATCGAAATATTTATAAAACAATATTCAAATTTAATACAATAGACTATATTTGACTGTGATGATTTTGAAACTTTATCTTCAACTTTGGTGAAAAGAGAGTTCATTGTGAGAACAGTTTTGTGCGTAATTCCTACAGTTTCCATGTTACTAAGAATTCTAGCAAGCCCCCAAATTTTGAAACAACTGCTCCTGACTGATTCTTTCCTTTTTCTTCATTAAATGAGATCTCATTTGGCACACGTCCTTTAAACCTCTCGAAACACAATGATTTATATAATTCCAGTACGGATAACACGACCAAGAGTCAAAATTTGATTCAATCAAATTGTTCTTACATTTATTTGCCCTAAATCACTGAGATTACACCAGGACTTGATCTTTTTATTCATTGGGAAGATATATAATTGCAACATCCTATCAAGATATTTCCATCATAACGATTGGGCTGTATTTGCTGCACCTGTTCCTTGCTGCTTAGGAAGAAAATTATCATGTAAGCCCCAAGTATACTTCTGGTACCATTCTGTTGTGAAAACAATATTCAACCGGCAGAGATCTTTTTTACAGTTCCAAATTACATTGCCTTTTGCCTGAACAGTTATTCGTTATTTTAGCCAGACTCCCTCACCGACTATGCTTCATCCGGGAACATTTTTCTCCCTTCAACAGTGATGCTACAGGCCTGAATCTTCCGTAGAATCTCAGCAGGCAGCACATTCCATAATGATTTTCATTTGTTCTTGTCCCACTGACTTCTACGAGTATTCACTCAGCCTCGGGTCTAATGAGATAACCAACCAGTTCATCCAATTTTTAGATCTGTTCAGAAAAATTTTACAATTGATGTGAAAAGGAATGTTTTTACAGAGTAGAACGATTACTGATAAACGTGAAACAAATTGTAGAACAATGAGAACATATGTGTTTGGTACGAGCGGCTATTCGAAGAGAAAATGCCCGGCTTTGCATACGTTAATTGTCTTTGCGGATGGAAATTGCTTCCTTGTTTGTGCTGTGCAGCGGAATAGCTCCAGTTGATTCGCCCGAACAGGCTCGATTGTCAAATTTGGGTAGCGTCAGAGTAATTAAATAAACATTATTTCTCTTGAAATATTGTGCATGATGGGGAAATGAGATTAGACCGCGTCGTGGGTGTGATGCTTTGGGAGCTTACCGAGTGGACCTCGTGGTTTTGATTGAGTCGAGCACGAAGTTTCTGGACATGTTTTCTTTTCGAATATGTTGTCCCAGTAGAGCCTGATTCACAAGAAATGTAGGCAGGTATCAGATATTGCAACCATTAATTAAAATGTTATTTATGATTCATACACACAATCATTCGAAACTATCCTCATTTCTGAACTATTTTCAGGTTAACAAGTAATCGTTCCTTGATTCAGAGAAAGACATAGTTGGAAAGAACTTTGCCGATGTTTGAGCACGTTTCGACCTCGTCCTATGCGCATAAAAGTAGTAACACAAAAAATATAGCGATTATGCACCATCTCAGTATCAAACGGAAGTAATAGTTATTTATGTAGCAAGGGTATAGAGTTGGTTTTTATGCCTCGACTATCTCGCAAAGCTGAGGACCTCTGGCTAAAGGGTTTGTAAGTCGACCGATGGCATATACCAGTAGTGCGTACTAACTTCTGTGTGTTACTAATTCGTTATTGCATCAAATATAAATATTTGCAAAGGAATCAATACTTTCATTCGATTCCATCACAATGGAAGTTGATTCTCTTCCTTAACAAGCAAAAAATCAATGGTTTTGAGTAATCCATTTTCTGAGTGCTATTTGCAACGTCGATGCAATTCTGCAATATATTTGAGGGACCATCGGATCCAAAAATACTGTTGAAGTTAATATAAACGATGAAAATGCCTCGGTCAATTATCGGAAGTACTTGACTAGCCTAGATAGCCAAGTGCAATCACGGCTCATGTAATATGGAGATGGTCTGGAGTTAGAGGCGTCAAGCTCGAAGGTTCAGAGGATAAATTTGACAAGAGATATAAATTCAGGACTGAATCGAACTGAACTGATAAACTATAAAATTACTCGAATGTCAACAATGCATTTTCCGCAACACGTTTCATATAATACTTCGTTGGCTTTGGCGTCCTACAAACCGCAAAAGTGCGATAGATATTTCGGTATAAATGACCACGATGAACCGTCGTTATCAAATGATTCGGCCAAAGCGTTCGAATTATCTTCAGAAAATGTGCCACGCTATTTCAACTCCAAGCTCTCTTTTACGAAATAAGTTCCGTTGTCCGGGAATATTTGGGACGGTTTCCACAGAAAGGCTTCTCTGGACGAATCTGATGAAAGTTCAAGGTGTATAGCCTTGGTCACGAAAACAAAGAAACAAACTGATATTAAACTTTGTTACTTGGCTCAACTGATTTGTCCAGAGCTTAAATAACTGAAAGTTCTTTCATTTGGATTTGAGGCAATTTTCTGGAAACCGCTTGCAACACGCGACTGTGCCCTTCAATATCGTCGAATTACATTATTTCCCAAAATCTATAACCGATCCATTTACTGTAGTCAATGAACTTATTTTTTTTTGCAATTCCGGTAAATTTTTATCATAACTCCAGGACAATACTTTTTGTTGATTCTCAAGTGAAACATCATCTGAAATATGATCAGTGGGTTTTCAGTGGTTGTACATGTGTCCAATTTTGAATATTCGAGAGTTCTTGAGTAGCTGGAATTTGATTTGCCACAAACACCCGTGAACAATTGGGAGCTGTATTGAGCCATCTGAATACTACTGTTAAACCACACCAATAAACTGCTTTATCGAAATGTTAATCTGATGACCCTTCAAACTTTATCAATCAGCCGCATAAGATGTGTAACAGTGAGTTCAAAGCGTGGAATCGATAGCAGCTTCAATGGTGCTTTTTATTCTGCACTAACAAATCTTACATACGTTTGAACAGATTGGTTTTTGATTCAGCATAAGCAGCTGGTATATAATCACGAACTGATCTATTGCAAAATCCGTAAATTTCAACACGAGCACTATTCTCACAAATAATCTAACTAGATATTGCTGGATCATTCAATGCCGTAAGCTTATCGCAAAATCGCAACCATCTCGTGCCAATATCTTTAAGAATCATTTAAGCTACCACAGTGCAACAACTCAAAAGACCAAAGGAAACAAAATTCTGAGAAATTTCTGATATAACAGTGTGCTCCGTGATTTCTTTATTGAATATTGTACTTATATTATAGAAAACCAACCATTCCAAATCTTGCCAGATGGTTTCGTATTCTCATCAAAGCCAAAATCATAATATTAGTTTATCTTTCGTTGGAATACCCCTCAGAACTAATCAGTCCAATCGAATAACCCTTTGTCGTAAAATTTTGCCTACCCGAAAAGTAGCTGTGGATTCCGGCAGAACCAGGTTTCCTTATAATTCCCTAGAGTTTGGCCAGATTCTGTCCGTGCGTTTAGCAACAATTGTTCGTTTTCGTTAACCAGCTGACGAACGTCAACCCTCAGAAGTCGAAACTTGTGCGAGCAATGGATCAACAATTAGCAGTTGAATGCCGGAAATCATTATTTTTTCTCATTTTTCGCTTACATAATGAAACAATTGGTCGGATCTGAAAAAATTAAATTGAAAGTTGTAGATAATTGAAAAATCTATCAATTAGCATTGGCCCGATGTCGATATTCTAATTTGTTCCTTAACTGTTGCGCTCGGCAATCAAAAAAAGGCTTTTCTTCCATTATTCTATGGAAAAATGTTGAAATGCATTTGGGGGTTGCAACTGTGAACTCGAAAAGCTTTGAACTGCTAGAAACTACAGTTTCAATTTGGTTGAAAACAATTGATAGGTTAGCAACAATCTAATTTGTTACTGAAAAAAGTGTCCCACTAGATTGTTATTTCTTGCCCTACGGATAATCGTAGAGCAATGAACGAACCGTTCTGGATAGTCAAAGAGTTGAACTACAAACTATCATTTTTGGAAAATCGATTTTTGCAATATGATACCATCAAAAATGTCGTCAAAAAAAACTAGTTATTCCAACTGAGAAATAATGAGGAAAAAATTGTCGTATCAAAATGAGACAAAATGCATTGGAAATCTGCGATTTTTCTACGAATTTTGCCAACCTGACTTTTGTTCCATGATAATTAGGAGCCGAGATAACACTTTATTTTTATTTAATACCCACTCCCTTTGTTTATGTATATGAAGCAACGAGACCTCGATGACTGCACAGAGCAAGAGTCATATTATCCATAGAAACCAGCAGAACCGTTCGATGCGCCACGTGGAGGGGGAAGCCGGAGAGAGAGACCCAGCCCTAGGCGGCCATCGATTCGATCAAGTGAAATAAACTGTCCAAGAACCCATAATGACGATTTTTGCCTACCTGAAAAGTAGCTGTGGATTCCGACAAACACAGGTGTCCTTATTATCCCCTGAAATTTGCGCCAGATTCTGTCCGTGCGTTCAGCAACAATTAGCGGTTGATTGCCGGAAATCATGATTTTTTTTTGTTTTTTGCTTATTTAATGAAAACTATTGGTCAGATCAAAATAATGATCAATTGAAAGAAGTAGATGATTGAAAAATCTATCGATAAGCGTTGGCCCGATGTCGATATTTCAATTTGTTGCTCAAATATTGCGCTAGGAACTTGAAAAAACTTTTTATCAATTATTTCATCAAAAAATCCAAAAATGCATTTGGGTGTTGCAACTGTGGAGTTTGGAAGCTTTCAACTAGTAGAAACTACAGTTTCAATTTGGTTGAAAAAAGTTGATAGGTTAGAAACAATCTAATGTGTTACTAAAGAAAGTGTCCCAATAGATTGTTATTTCTTGCCCTGTGGATAATCGTAGAGCAATGAACGAAACGGTTTTGGATAGTCAAAGAGTTGAACTATTATTGGCTGATTATTGGCGAGGCCGCTCCGGCCGAGGAAAGATAATCTCGAGGTCGCGAAAACCTTTTGCGGCCGTAGTATAGGAGATATTTTTCGTGCATTCATAAGAATTATACATTCCCAATAGATATTATGCCGTGTTTTCATGAAAATAAAAAAATAACCAATATAAACGTTCACTTTGCCGGCAGTTACACTGGACACAGACGCCGCAAATTATTATTTTGCGGCGTCTGTTAGAGCTGCAAAATGCTCATTTTGCGTCAGGATGTACGAAAGCGTTATTTGTTCTAGATATCGTTTCATCGAGACTTTTTGCTCCTGACAACATGTCATCTACACAAAAGTGTACCTTAGATCCAACAGAAGTTGACTCAGGGCCAGTTGCACCGCTTTTCTCAAGTTGTGCTCTATCTGAGCCAGGCTTTGTTGCTATGGATTTGCCAATCAGCTTCCTTGTTCCTTAACGATTGAGCCAAGCTCAGATGAATCTCTGCTGAGATGAAGCGGTGCAACTGGCACTCAAAATCTATACCATTTGATGTGTCCAGTATTCAACTAGTAATCGGTTCTCGAGCCACAATATTCGTTACAAAGCTCTTTGTTCTTGCGTTACTTCACACGTACAGTTTTTGTACGTCTGCGGCAATCACAAAAATACATTTTCAGTAACGCAAAAAATGAGTTGAAAGATCTGGCTGAATCGTGGGCCATGCCATTAGTAATTGATTAAATGAATATCTGCTACTAGATGGCCAAGACGCATAAAAAACAACGCGTAATTTCGTAGTCAGGCTACTCTGTTTAAGTACGCCTTGATGCGGCACGTATTGGGTATACAGGGAATCATCAGGTTCACAGACCCTAGACATGTGTCCAAGTTCTCAATATTCTCAAAAAAAACGCATGATACTGCAGCTTGAAGTTTTCGTCGCTACATCATGAGAATCTCCTTAAAGCCAGCCTAGTATCGACAGTGCGAGGCAGCTCGCCGCGAATGCTCGGCTTTGCCTCGGACTGTGGAAACCGGGGTTACTCGCCTCACATTGCGCGACGCGAACGCCTCATAGCGAGCAACAAGCAGAATCCAATATCTCTATATGGTCTCTACGTATGTATTACATTGCAACGACATATCTCAGATTGCAACTCAGAATACACATCACACACAAGCGACGTTGCCAAAATGTCTATTTGAGTATTGTATTGCCTTAACAAAATTTGCTGAAAAAGTGCTTATTTGAAGATGTTCCGGAATGGTTTGGAAGCTGAAATTTTGGAAAAATGATTTTTTCTACTGACCTATGGCGCAGAAAAGCATAACCTCCTTTGGTAGAAAACGTGATAAGTTCCCACTATTTTTGCTATTTCGTTGAATTCCGTATGGTTTACTTATTGTGCAATAGGGTATTGTAATAAGCTCTACAGATTTTGCGAGTTCCAGGAAAAACAGTTTTTTGTTATATGTATGTATCGGCCTTGAACAATTTTCGTTGTCTCAACGTGTCTCTTTCAGGGCCTCAGAATTGTAAAATCTCACAATCCTGAATGTGGTGATCATTTTTGCAATACTATCTTTACGATATGAACAGGTGACCTGTCTCTCCTTTGGGCCTCTACGAAAACGTTTTTTAGCCTTCAATTATTTGTCGTTTTCAATTTGGACGGATGACTTCGATGAATTCGCACGGTCTTACAAATTTGTTCTCATATTTTCCAGAGTAAGTTCGCTGAACTGAACCTTTTCGTGATTCTATATTCGTAATCTCATCTATTTCGGTTGTGATTGAATCAAGGAGAGTGTCTCAAGCATAAGCAGGCTCGTTAAATGCATTCAAAGTCATCAAATGTTTTGCAAAACCATCAATAATTATTCTCACTGCATCCGATGACTTTTGTTGTAATTCATTCGAAATGGAAAGTGCTCTGATGTGTTTTAGAACCAAAACCGGACTATTATATAATTGTTCACATATCAAATTTCATGCTCACTCATAGAGTTATAATCGCAAATCTCCAAAACTGACTATGATTTCTAGAACACGAATACTTTCAAGATAATGACACTTCTAAATATTCGTAGCACTGTGTTTTGGTTGATCAAGGAGTTGAAAGACTAGTGCTCTTCCTGAACATCTACGGAATGCAAATGATTTTAATGACATTCTAAACATTTTATTATTCAACAACTCTTCGCCTGATGAAGAATTGATCAAATTCTACCCCATAAATATCAATTTTTAGCAATGTGAATTATCTTCATTCATTCATTTCTACAAGTTTTTCATTTCCCTTTGCAATTGAAACATAAATAGTGTTCGCGTATAATGTATTTGTTTATGGTTTTTCCTCGGGTTTTTCTGTGTTATAATTCTTATAGCATGTCTACTATTATATTCCAAATATGTTGCAGTTACTATGTGATTCACAAGTGTGTGTGCATGTATGCTCTTGCACGCTTCGTTGTGCATATGCGTAAATTACGTTTTATGTTTATTTGTATGCTTGTATGTATATTATTGATTGATCATCTAGCAAGTACCTTATTCGTTTACCTATGTATGACAACTTATGAACGAATATCATTGCTTTTTGAGATGTTCGAATAAACTCATTATTATTATTATTATAAGGGAGCAAAATGATTTTCGCATTGTGCTGGTTAGTTTCACGCGTTTGATGATTTTTTCAGTTCTCGTTTGGTGCATTTTCATTATACAGTTTGAAAATATATATGTTAGTGTCCTCTTGTTCTCGCAACTCGACGTCTAGTTGGGTAACAGATGGTATGATTCGAAATTGAAACGACAAAAACAGACAACTCGTAAAATGAGGTTTTTATGTGCCATAGGAACCTGATATGACAGAGCATTGTGAATTGTTTGCAGCTCGTAACCATCACTCTCAACACGTGGAATTGATGGAAATCATAATGTATGCAGTAATTATGATGAAACAACAAATTCAAGCGATGATTTCGAATCAATATCTCCATTCAAATCATAACAAAGAATCGAAATTGTTTCGGAATAATTGGGTAACAATTACTGATTTTCCTTTTCGCCTATTGGGGTTCGATAGAAAAATACTTCATTCGAGCCTATTCCGTTAAATCATACATTGCCGCCCGTTCTGAAAAAGTCGACTTCTGTACATGAAAATGAGGGCAGCCTTTGACGCACAGCCGGCTTAGCTATTACTTTATAGATTGTAGGAAGTTGAATAGGTACATCAGATCCAATGTACATGACCCTTATCTATTCAAGGTCAAGAGGTCAATTTCAGAACCGATCGATACAACTCTTACTGTTGATGATTAAAATGAAAAATTAAATTTTTTTCATCGAAAACCTTCGGAGATATTGAAACCCGCCCCAATTTTTTATTCACGAGGGGGGTCAAAAATGAGTTCAAATATCTTGAAAAAAAAATTCTATCTACAACCGTCCATAATCATTTGAATTTATACGATTTTTCAACTCAGCTCTGGCTATCAGAGCAGATGATTTTGGAGTCCTATTTTCGTATTTTTTCAATTTTTTGCTATAAGGAGTCGTTTTTTGAAAAAATATCGAGAGAGAATTTCTTCATAACTTGTTTTGTACTTTCCGATGACCTACGAATTTTGAAGATTGCTTTAATTTTTTTTTCAAAAAATTCCGTGGTCACGCGCTCCGCCTTTCGGGGGAATTGGATGAAAAAAAAATTCCCCTAAAAAAGTACTATTTTTTGACGTATGTTTTCACCCTGCTATTAGAAAAAATTGAAAAAAAATTTTTAGGTACGTTGCCCCCCCGATTTTTTTAATTCTTTAGATTTTTCTAGAATATATTTGAAATGAAAAATCTCGATTTTTCCATATTTTTCGTATTTTAAAAAAAATTTTTACATCTTTTTTGGGAGGTGTCCCGCTTCATTTGGGGAACGACCCCCCGAAAATAATTTTTTGGAATTCTTGAGAATTCATTACATACAAATAAATATTTATTTTTATAAATATCGATCGAGTTTTTCAAGGTCTGGGGGTCGGAGGGGGTCGCGCTCAGAACCGATCGATATAACTTTCGATGAAGATAATAAAATAAAATTTTCCATTTTTTTCATCAAAGAACTTTCGGAGATATCGGAACCCCCCCAGTTTTTTCCCTCAAAAGGGGGTCGGAAATGCTTTCAAATACCTTAGAAAAATTTCCTCTTCACAACCATATAGGGTAAAACCTGTCTTACTTCGGAATAAACCCCACTCCCTTTCGCTATTGGTGGGAAGTTATTCAATTTTAGACTTTTGAGGAAACTAATCGATGCCCTAAGGGCTGATTATTTTATGTTGCACACTTTGTTCTAAAAAATTGTTCGTTTTCGTTAACCAGCTGACGAACGTCAACCCTCAGAAGTCGAAACTTGTGCGAGCAATGGATCAACGAGGCCTTACCTTTTAACGTGCGATTACCCAGCACGGTGGCCCGGCGAGGATTCGAACCCCGGCCTTCCGCTTGATAGGCAGATATGCTAACCACTACACTACCGAGACCACTTGTATGGGAAGTACCAATTAATGAGTCATTTCTGTCCACTATGATTCAGAAGAGAAACATGTTCCTTTCATGCCAACTCATGTTACCATCATGGAGCCATCGATTCACTCACCATGATCATGAATTTTTGCTTACTGGGTTGGAAGTTGGAATATTCGCTATCAGTGCATACAACATACAAAATTCGTATCTAACTGGAATAATATCAACGCCGTGTTTGAAAATTGCCTGAATAGTCCAGTCTATGACCATTTTCCCGTGTATTTATCCCATACAGCACCGATTCGCATGAAAATTTGGATTCAGGATCTACATACACTCTTTTTCAAAATCTACCCTGTGCCGAGGATTGCTTTCTCCCTGGGGGTGGATGCCACCCTTTGTTGGGGGTGAAAAGATTTTCATTGGAAATAAGTGCGGAAATCAATAGATTGACTAATTCTAATCACTTTTTGTTCAATGAAGTTTTTTCTGAAAAGAAATACTTTTCGACTTATTTACGAGTGAAATTGTCGGTTTTCAGTCAAAAAAACACGTTTTCCGATCCTTTTTCGCGAATAACTGGAAAATGATGCATCTAATCGAAAAACCTGCAGAGAGCAAAATTATAGCTTTTGAAAAAACAAAGGCGATTGTTTATTTGTGATGTATGCAAACCCACTACAAACTGAATAATTGCTTGTTGAAAGTCGGTTGGTATTTTCAAACGCCAAAATGGAAAGTTTCTACGTACAATAACCAAAAACCAATGCATTTTTCGGGAAAAACTAGTTCAACCTTTTTTGGAGTCCTTTAAAAATCCTTCTTTTCTGTTATTTTCAAAAGTTTCTAGCATCAAAACTGACCGAGGTATGGAGGAAATAATGTTGAATCCTATTTTTTCCATGAAAAAAAATTGTGAATAACTCATCTTCTCTTCCCCCTCCCCTTTGGAAAAAATCGTTGCCTAGTGGAACTATCTGTATATATACATGTATAATATACATATAGTTCCACTAGGTCTGAAATATAGTTACTATGTGTATTCTTCAATATACTAATGTACATACTCTAATTTCTACAAAAATTGTTTTTGTTTTTTTCCCATAACTCGCTTAGTCTTCAGGCAATCAAATCCACCAGAAAAGTATTTCGTAGCTTTTTTCAAGAGCTATGAGCTCATTCACATTATTTTTCGTTTCAGATTATATTTTTGAAAAGGTTCATGCTAAAAGGGCTCAAAAAAGGTACTTTGCGCGAACCCTCACAATATTTAACTGGCCATATCTTACTCTATTTTCATCCTGCAGAAAAAAATGAAACACTGAAATTGTCAGAGAAGAATAGCCTTCAATTTCGTACTCTGGGGAATTTTGCATGTGATCAATACTTTTCGAGTTATTTCGGAGAAATGGTGATTTTTCGTTGAATCACGAATGATTTTTTCTCTTCAATCTCAATTTTTTCCGAAACTACGTACTTTCAATTGATGAAAAACTCAGAACTCATCGTAAGAATATGAATGAAGAGAATTATGGAGTAACAACAATTTTTTTCAAAGGGGGGAGAGGAGAGGATGAGTTATTCACAATTTTTTTTTCAACGAAAAAATAGGATTCAACATTATTTCCTTCATACCTCGGTCAGTTTTGATGCTAGAAACTTTTATAAATAACAGAAATGTAGAATTTTTGAAGGACTTCAAAAAAGGTCCAATCAGTTTTTCCCGAAAAATGCATTGGATTTTGGTTATCGCACGTAGAAACTTTCCATTTTGTCGTTTGAAAATACCAATCAACTTTCAACAAGCAATTATTCAGTTTGTAGTGGGTTTGCATACATCACAAATAAACGATCGCCTTTGTTTTTTCAAAAGCTATAGTTTTGCTCTCCACAGGTTCTTCGATTAGATGCATTATTCCCAGTTATTCGCGAAAAAGGATCGGAAGACGTTTTTTTTTCACTGAAAACCGACAATTTCACTCGTGAATAAGTCGAAAGTATTGCTTTTCAGGAAAAACTTTATTGAACAAAAATTGCTAAGAATTAGTCAACATATTGATTTCCACACTCATTTTCAATAAACAAAATTTCACCCCCAAGAAGGGGTAGCATCCACCCCCAGAGAGGAAGCAACCCTCGGCACGGAGTAGATTTTGGAATAGAGGGTAAGTAGAACCTATATCCAAATTTTCATACGAATCGGTGCTGTATGGGATAAATACACAGTTTATAATTTTTTCACCGTCATAGACTGGAGTAGAAGTCAGATATCAGCATGTATTCACACAGCTAGCTCACTTGGATCAACACTATCTATCTAATCATTCCTGAAGATCACCGCTGCTTCAATACATTTACGTATATGGATGAATATTCTGCTTCATATCCGGGGCTGCTTTGGGTCACGTCAGTAGACCCTTCGAATCCCAAACATCTCATACAACATTCTGCAGATTGATTGTGGGGGCTATTGGTTTGATGACCTAACCTCAGGAACGCTCGAAATCAAACATGGCCCACAACTGATACTCGATTGGCCACATTCATTATTATCGTTTTCACTTCGTGGACATTGAGCTTCAGACAAGAGCGACAAGAGCGAGTCGACATCACTACGTATTGGTATGGAAACCCCCAATCGGTTGAATATCCACCAAAAATCAAGCAATTGGATTTCGCCAAGCTCAACTTCCACAGGTATAATGATCAATACTATTCTAATCAAAAAATTCGGAATTTTCATGATTCAAAGAATGCGTTATCACCTCTTTTTTCGAGGACAGAACGGTGGAATCATTCGGCTTTTTGTCAGCAGGTATGAAATGATAATGTTAGAAAATGAGAAATTTTGTATGGAGGAAAAATTATATAGATATCTTCTTGATGGTACTTCATGCTTGAAGAGACTCCTGCGATGATCGCAGAGCGATAGTAGCGCAATGATAATCACAAGGATTGATCGCAGATATGTCTAAAATTTGTAGTCATTCTATGTAGTCTATGTTGAAATACTTTTTCCTGGAAAAAATTGTTGCTGAAGACATGTTAGATATATTAAACTCACCAAGGCCTCCTGAACATCGCATCTTTAAAATTAGATTGAATTGAGAATACTCCAGAGTACTGATTACAAATCATTTGTGTGCCACTAGTGAAATACCTGCCCGAAATTGAGACTAGGATTCGTAATCATTATAATATTAATACTTCTATTATTCAACAGAATAAGTATGTTATATCTAGGATGAACAGAAGACAACTCTGGTTCAAAATGTGAAAGGCAACCTTTCTCTTATGTTCTTCCACCAGCGCCAATAAATCATACGAAAAATTTTAATTTTCAAGACGGTAAGCAAAATAAATGGAAAAGGAGAAACGAAAAAATAAATGAATGATAAAAAATAAATGAAAAATGACAGAGAAAAATAGAGATAGAAGAGACAAAGAGAAAGGAGGGGGTCAAGTCAAGAATTGGAGCGGATAATTTTGCTGGTATAGTTAAGCAGCATATATTATAGTATAGCCTGTGGTAGAAGTCCTTCATGTCTCGAAGTGGAGTGTAGCAGATTCACGATAAAGAAAAGCTCAAAGTCGTCTCCACAATTTAATATACCATAAGGTGTTAGGTAGTAGTTCAGTTCATGTTTCGAACCTATATAGGTTTATCATCAGCTGAATATACATGAAAATTATGGAGATGAAAATTGAAATGGGGAAAAACAAATTTGTCAAATGTTAGCATAAGGCTACATGGACATATACATCAATGGTAAAAAATTGTAGGGAAATTGAAATGGATGGGAATATATCTTATCCTTACTCCACTAAAATAATATTTGTAAATGGTGGCTTGAAGCTTTTATAACCACTGTTCAACCAGGATTCTCCATATGAAAGGGTTCTAAATAAATCAGTGACAACATTCAACTGTTGAATGTTGTATCTACTTTCCGTTGAATCGAAGGTACACTTTTGTGTTGATGAAATGTTGTGAGGAGCAGATATTCTTGATGAAACGATATCTATTACAAATATCGCTTTCGTACAACCTGACGCATTATAAGCATTTCGCAGCTGTAACAGACGCTGCAAAATAAAATTATGTGGCCGTTGCCGATGGTGATAAAGGGCAAAATTTTCACAATCGTTGCCCAGAGTAAATGCCGGCAAACTGAAAGTTTATATTGCTAAATATTTCATTTCCATAAAAACACGGCAGGATGTTTATTGGGAATGTATGATTTTCACGAATGCAAAAGGTTTTCGCGACGTCGAGATTATCTTGCCACGGCCAAAGCGGCCTCGCCAATAATCCCTCTCTCGGAACGCGAAAAAGTATTTTGCGGTCTAGTATACAAGTAACTATTCCCAAAAACTCGATTCTGTAGGTTTTCATTCAAGATACTGGGTTTTGAACAGCCCAATAGTTTTAAGGGGTATTGCACTGATATTATGATTTGGGCTTTGATGAGAATACGAAACCATTTGGTATGAGTTGCAATGGTTGTTTTTTTTATAATATAAGTACAACTCTCAATAAAAAGATCACGGAGCACACTGTTTCATCGGAAATTTCTCAGATTTTTGTTTCTATTGGTCTTTTGAGTAGTTGCACTGGGGTAAAAAATAATTCTGAGAGATATTTGCCTTCAAATATTAGACTGGGTTTACTCTTATTCTCATCTATTGAACACGAGATGGTTGCGATTTGGCGATAAACAACATCTATTTAGATTATTTGTGAAAATGCTGTTCGTGTTGAAATTTGTAAGTTTTGCAAAATTTTAGCTCGTGAATATATAGCATCTGCTTATGCTAAATCGGAAAACGAAACTGTTCAAATGGATGTACCTAAGTCTTGTTTGTGCAGAATCGAAGGTAGCACCATTGAAGCTGCTAACGATTCCACGCTTCGAACTCACTGCTACATATCTTCTAATGAGGTTGATTGCAAAAGTTTTAAGGCTAATCAGATGTATGTATCGAAAAAAAATAGTTTATTGGTGTGGTTCAACAGTGGTATTCGGATGGCTCAATACAGGTCCCAATTGCTTTTGTGGCAAATCAAATTTCAGGTATTCAAGATTTTTGAATATTCAAAATTGGACACATGTGCTAACCACTGAAAACCACTGATCATATTTCAAATGATGTTGCACTTGAAAATCAACGGAAAGTATTTTCCCGGAGACGATAAAAAATTACGGGAATTGCGAAAAAACGTAATTTCATTGGAGACAGTAAATGAATTGATTATAAATTTCGAGAAATAATGTAATTCGACGAGATTGAAGCGCACAGTCGCGTATTGCAAGCGGTTTTTAGGAAATTGTCTGAAATCGGGATGAAAAAATGGTTATATCAGCTTATTCTTTTGTTTTCGTGACCAAGGCTGTACTCGAACATATATCAGACTCTTCCAGAGAAGCTTTTTTGTGGAAAACCCGACAACGGAACTTAATTCGTAAAAGCGAGCTTTTCTGAAGATAATTAATTATTCGAACGCTTTTGCCGAATCATTTGAATCATTTGAAAATTTGACACCTCTCACTCCTTATTACAAGATCCATGACTGTATTTCGCTATCTACGTTAGGCAAGTACTTCCGAAAATCGACCGAAGCATTTTCATAGTGTATATCAACTTCAGCAGCATTTTTGGTTCTGATTGTCCCTAGATTATATTTCAGAATTGTATTGACGTTGCGAGTCAGAAAATGGATTGCTCAGTCAATGATTTTGTGCCTGCTAAGGAAGAAAATCAACCCCCGTTGAGATGGTCACTTGGACGAGTTGTGGACTCATGCAGGAAAAGACCACGCCAAAAGTCCATACAACTGCAGCAAAATAGAATATCATGGCTCGCAGGCAATATATCGATGAGCACAAGATGAATTGACAATATGCCATCCTCCGGAGGGGACGTAAAATCGGCGGTCCCGAGGCCATGGATGTTGGGCTCGTGAAAGATCCCTGGTTGGAATACCAGAGGGTTCCGCAAAATTTCCGGTTGGAGGAAGTGTCCTCAGCAGCGTCGAAGATTGGCTTCAGTAGCGGAAATAGACCGAAGTTGAATGAAAGAAAAACCTCATCATGGAAAGGATGGAATAGCGAGAATGTCGACCGTCAGAACTAAAGTTGGACTCAGTAAACGTTCATCCGCTAAAATTTGTACTCTGCCCTGAAAACCTTAGTGTTCAGTGGAAGAAGACCATATGTTCTATCGAATGTTCCTAGATACAAACGATACACTTTTGAAAGAATGGCCTTTCAAGGTGGGAAAGATGTTACTCACGTGAAATAGTGAAAATCAAAGTTGAAGTTTCATCTGTATAAAACACTTACACACTGTATGTGTCAGTAGTGTGAGGGCGCTTTGCCACATATCCATTGTCAATGTCCAATTTTTGACAGTTTTCGTCAAGTATCATTCTGAAAACAAATATAGTACAAAATATCAATTGAAACTGATGAGAGACTTGTCACGAGTTGGACATTTCGGAATTGTCTAAAGATTCAAGTAGAAGTCTTTCCTAATTCAATCATGTTTTCACTCAAAAGCTCGATAGATAATTTTCCCTGAGCGAAACGAGATCTTGTGTGGGTTGGAATGGTGATTATATCAGAAGTATAAACGTGAGGAAGCAAAGGCCAACCTGAAGTTACAGTCCACTAGAACAACAACAAACCCAACAATACGAAACATACTAACCAGTGCATCGCGATTATCGTTGCGCTACTATCGCTCTGCGACCATAGCAAGAGCTCAGGAATATGGCAGCGTTACTCAACAGATACTATTCGGGTTATGAAGCCTCTGATCATTTACCATTATTATTTTTTTTATTATTACCGTTTTACGAATATATGTACTACTTGTCATCCATAGAAATGAGAAGTTTGAGACATAAATAGTGAAGTTATCAAGTTTCGGCTGGAAAAATAAATCTCAACTGATTACTCAAATGTGAACGATTCGGGACAAACTGAACCTAAATATGAATCACACCCATGCAGGTTTGAATTGAAAATATTCAGTTTCAATGAAGGTGGAAGGTTCTAATTGCAATTCATTCACAATTTCAGAAATTGAATTATTTGCTCTCTAGAAGTAAGTAAATTGCCATTAGTGATTCAAGCAGATCACAAAACTCGATTATAAATCTTAGATGGACCAAGATTCAATCAAATATTCATCTCAGTATTATTCTATGTTCTACTTTTAATGAAAAATTGAAAAAAACAATCTTTTCCCACAAAATGGGAGCTTTACCGGGAAATGAATTAACGGTCAAAAATTGGATATGGAGTTGAGGAAGTAAACAGAAACTTGAGCGACTCGATCGATTCCCGGTTCCACTCCGGATAATTTACCGGGAGACAAAAACTTCCCTTATAAGTTTTTATGAGTTAGAGTAGAACTTCCAATCGTTCGCCTTAGAAAAACGATCCCTCGAGAATCGTGTTTCGCGATTTGCTTGTTCGGTGACAAAAATTCGGAAGGGTAGGAGATGAGAGTTTGAAACTGTTCAAGTTGGAACCAATTATTGGACAAATGAAGGGCTTCGCGGAAGGAAATGACAGGCTCATTATGAGTGAGGATTCCAATGAATTCTTCTGATTTTTTCCTCGTGACTATTCACGAAGATGGTTGTAGAAAAATACCGTAGTATGTTTTTTTTCAAAGCAATGTTTCCTCGTTACACACCACCAACGTGAGCGGTGGTTTAAGTAGTGTTTTGCCAAAACAACTGCTACTCTGGGTATATGCCACGCAAATCTATGAGTCCTATTCAAGTGAATTCTTGTTAGAAAAGAACATATTGAACTGACCCCGATTGTAGGTATACACTTCCAGAGGGTATCGGTGTCTTGTACCTTGGGATCGTCAGTATGCTACCTAACTATGGATTACAACAATTGCATCATCCAAAGGACCAAAACAGTTCACTTTCATCAAGATGTGAGTCATTCTCACCGTGTTCGATGGACAATTCGGTGGTATTCATTTCGGTTTATGTTCCAAGATACCCGCTATCAAGGTCAGTGCAATCTAACCTTTCTGCACAGGGCCCTTTCCGCCTCCTGATTTCAATATACTCATTCGCAAAAAATCTGAATACAAAGAAATGTTTCCACCGACGCTCCGATAAATCGTGGTGTCGAGAGTGCAACCAAACTGGAATGGTGAATAGAATCATATTTTGCTACATTAATGAGTCCCGATTCTGCTTTAGATTGTAGCAGAAGAGTAAGGCTATCCTATCAGGAAGAATATATCGAACAAGTATGTGATAAAAAAATCATCGACAGTGTGGAAAGCTCAATTTTGAATATGCTTTATTGTCCAAAGTACAAAATTTTATTGAAGAAGCTGAGGAATAAATGAAATTTTACCTACAAGATATGGTAGAAATAAGCTGCTTGAAAATATCTCTCAACAACGTAACGAAAACAAACATGCACATTGGTAATTATATCGGTATTCATTTCTACCAGAATATTATTATACACGAACACATATATTTACATTTAATTAACGTATCCATATCTATTAGAAACATTACGTCGAATATACCTTACGAAAAGTAACAATAACACGTTCACATGAAACATTTATAAAATATTTAGTTACAATCTGTCCTCATGGTCTTGTAGGCTATAATAGGGTCTAAAACACAGAAAGCCTTCAAGTTTCGTCCCGAATCTGCAACAGTCCTCTATAAATATGATTTCGTCAGGTGAATGACCGAACATCTTCAGACCGCTGTAATATATGGAGACTTAGACTGAAGTGGGGCTCGGTATGGAGAGTTTCAACTGATTAGTCTGGCTCTATCTGCACTGAACTTTTTTTCCCCATTTATAGGTCGAGTAGACTCTTTCTGGAATGACAATTGCAAAAAGCGTCAATACTTCATTAGATAAGAATAAAGGTATGCATGAGTCGCGACGTTTGGCATTGCTCATTTATGCCAGCCGCGCACTAGAAACGTTTCTATTGCCAATATAAAAGTTGCTCAACCCAAAAGTGGACAATACATTTGTGCTCCGCCCACTTGTCGTCTGGTTTTTCGCTCTGTTAACATGGATTTCACTGAGACAGAGTTTTACCTGCTTTCATTTTGATAAACAGGAAAAGGATAAAACAAACCAAACAAATACTTCCAACCACAATTTGGTTTTTGACTTTCTGACCGAATGTTATTTTAATTTTATATTATAAAGACCTGGATGCTTTTCAATTTCACCAACAACTGAAACTACATCCACAGACATGTATTTGAACCTATATATATATATATATATATATATATATATATATATATATATATATATATATATATATATATAAAGTTGTTTGTTTTTTCTATATCAGGGCTTCGGTCTGAAGAAAAAGATTACTCTTTTTAGCTACCCGAGCTTTCGCTAATTTTTATTAGCTTTTTCGAGGGCTACAATATAAAATGGACATCAAAAAGTATAAATATAAAAATAGCACAAGTATGTACCTTCTATTTTTATATTTATACTTTTTGATGTCCATTTTATATTGTAGCCCTCGAAAAAGCTAATAAAAATTAGCGAAAGCTCGGGTAGCTAAAAAGAGTAATCTTTTTGTTCAGACCGAAGCCCTGATATAGAAAAAACAACTTTGTGTACAAATAGACGGTCGAGAATACTTATCATCTATATATATATATATATATATATATATATATATATATATATATATATATATATATATATATATATATATATATTAATATATATATATTAATATATACATATATATATATATCCATATATAATATTCATTCCAATATTCAATTTATTCAATTGGTTAATTTTTTTACTATTAATTACATTTGCTGTTTCCAAATAACTATTTCAAATACATTTAAAGGTTTGTTATATCGAGTGAATCATTGACATCTAAGACATTTGACATCTATCCTGTCCTATTTTCATATAAAGTCTGACAAATTATTGTCGAAAATAAATTTTACTGAAGGTGCTCATAGAAATATCATCTCTTTTGATATTCCTTTTTTCGTACAATTTAGATTACTGTTGTATGCATTATTTCACTCTTGAGATGTGCCATAAAATGTTTTTGGATGTCGAATTGAATACATTAACGCACTCACATACAAGACGTCCCATCGAAAACTTTCCATCCTGCATATTTCCAATCGGCTGAAAATAATAAAAATATGTCACTCTATAAATCTTCAGTTTCCAGTCTCTGGAATATTTTTCCATTCTGGAAATCTGCAGGGTGTGATATTTTCGTCAAAACGTCCTATACGTATTTCAATGGGTTGGGTAAGTCATCCAAAAGGATTCGCTCGACATATTTTAAAAGTGGAATAAGAAATCATAAAACAGAAGAAAATTATAGGTACTATTTGCTATCAATGTAACTTCCAACAGCATTACTTGAGCAAAGTCCCACGGATGACAGGCACCTAATTTCCATTGAACATAAGAGTGGGATGCGAAATGAACATATTTTCAGTGACGCATAACTCGCAATGAAGATATTAGGCATCAAATTGGCATGATATGTCTGTTGCGATCTCTTGGAGATGTCCTTGGGATCTCCAGTTTCGCAGACATTCGAAAGTCGCCAGCAATAGGGTCGTTCAGTGAAATCAACATTATAACATTTTTATGCATTTTCTTGTAGTGTCTTGACCCCTAATACGCTCACACAAATTTCAGACCAATGGCTTCATCCTATTCTGAATTAATTCAAGTTGAAGTTGCGCTGGTGTAAAAGTATCGAGAACAGCGCGTGACGTCACCATACGCACACGGTAGAGGACGCGGCATCGCTTATGTTAGTCGTATTTATACTGTTAGCGAAGTGTTTATTCTTTTTGAAATGTACGCGTTGAAAACTGGATTTATGAATGCTGAATCTGGTAATCTACCAGAAGTGGATATATTTATGATAATGGACTATTTCAACAAAAATACTTTACTACACTTTATTATATAGCAGTGAAATGAAAGGAGTGAAATTACAGCGGTAAGTAAACACAACTCATGAAAAGACAATATAGTTGTGGTTAAACTGATGGTAATACTCCTTCGGTTGCTATGAGCACCTTTTTACCGTTACCGCCGTGTTATTGTTGAAAACTGAACATATTTATATTGACTTTTGAAAAGAGGTTAATTATTTGAAACAATAATGGTTTCGTCTGCTTAAAAATGTTACAAGTAAATTAGGACTTGTATGCTGTTTTGATGAAGAGAAGGACAAATTTTGTGTGTTCAAACAACAGAAATTTGATTTGAAAAATTGTGAAGATTCACAAAAAAAAAGGACATGTTTCTTCGAGAATATACGAGACCGCTGAAAAGTGTTGAGGATTTTTTGTAGAAGAAACCGAATTACGTGAGTTCTACACAAAAAATTTAAAAAATGGTGCTTATAGCGACTGAAGTATTCCCAAATTCCATATTTTCATTCATAGAGAAATGAACTTTCTGGAACATTTTTTTTTCGCAGATCGGCTAGACAAAATTATGGAGACAATGCCATCGGTTATGTACAAGTGAAACAACAACAGACGTTTTGTGAGTTGAGGGCAAAAATAACACCAGAGCATAAAATAAAAGGAAAAAACTATGATGTGTCATGTGTAATAAACACGGAGGAAAAATTCATACAGGAATCAAAATTCCATGATTGTCCTGCTTATCCGGTGCATTAATAGATGTATTCCTACTTCCTACACTCTGGTACCACACAACTTTTGCGAAAACTCCTTTTATCGCTCATTATAAATCAAACGACAGTTACTTCACGATACATACAGTCACACTCTACGAAAACTGACCTGAGTTTACTAATAAACGAATACCTCTTATCTGGCGCCCATCGGCCGTACGTATAGTGACGTCACAATAATAAGCCACGCCCCGTTTATACGCGCACGGATTTCAAATATTAATTTAAGGCTGTAAACATGTGAATAAGAGAAAAATTTTTGATAGTTAGATTATTTGAGTCCAGTACTTTTGAATTATGAAATAAAAAAAATGCTGAATGAGCCCATTACTGGATACAGTTTATTGAGCATCGCATTTGAAGTTGTGAATCCTGTTTTTAAATTATTCGCGAATTCCCAGTGATGAATTCTGGTTTCCCCTCGGTGATTTTCACTCCCTGGAAGCAATGACTGATTACTTTCTGATTTTCAATTTTCTGTTTTACCTGTTCCCTACCGCTGAAACTCAAAATGAAAATAGTTCTGGGCAGACTGCTGTCACATGGCTGGCTCATCACTTTGTGAGCTTTTCCATAGTCCTTTTCGAGTATCCACTGATTAAATAACAGCGCACAAGAAGGATATCACCAGTAATTCCTGAATACTGATATACCGAATATATCATGATAGAACTAATGGGACAAATTTCGCTGGAAACTAATATCATGAGTTCAAAGAATATATCAATTCATCGAATCCAAATCGAATGGATAATATCAATTAGAGATGTGATTAGATTTATCTCATGAAGCATGAACATACACTAATCACCAATATAATTTGAATTATTTCAATGACTATTGAAAATGTACTATGATTGATTGCAGTGGGAGTGAGTACGCCTCCCTAGCAATAAATCAGACAGAAGTGTTTTTTTATGTCCATCGTTTGGGATGAATAAAGCGTGAAACTGAATCATCTCGAACGACCTGGGGAAGACTTTTTGGGAGCAGAACAATACAGAATCCTATATTTCTTCACCTTCTGGAAAATATTTGAAAAAATTTGTGGTTATTGCCGAATTGAAAGTACTTACAAAATACACCAGTGGAAGTTTATTGTAGACTACAAATATTCCAGACCAACAACCATCCATAAATATGTGTTCTTTACTGTTCGATCATTATCATAATCTCGAATGTTTGTAATATAAAACATGGAAATCGAATATATCCGCTTCTTGATATACACCAAAACTTCTTACAAGTCTGATGAAACTGAGAAAGGAAGAAATCATCCATGAAGGAAAAATATTAATTCGGATTTGTATAGCAACAAAGAGAACAATGGTTTTGATCAGTAATCTCGGATTTGAGAATGACTATACAAAAGGATTTTCCTTTTGTATAGATCAGCTAAAACCCTGATTGCTACCGACACAAATACATGTAGAAATCCTTCCGCGGATCCACCAGTCGAAATGTCAGTAAAGTGGCTGAATGGGATAAAATTGAAACATGAATTGAATTGGGTATTCGTGATCTCGAATATCTCATATTATGGTTCGTTTGGATTGAGAACTGAACGAAGACCGATTGAAAATGTTTGAAAAATGCGTTCAATGCGTGTCTACATGAAGTGTTGATTTATTTACTATATAATCTGGATAAGGAAGTTCATCGTTATTTTGCTGGCTTCCAAAAAAAGAACTCAGAAGAGGAATATCTATGAACAACATGAGTAAACGGAAGTAGATTTGGTTCCCTAATCGTCAATATCTATAAGTATTTCAGTAAATATAAGTTCTTGTTTTTCTCGATTGGAAAATTTGGGTTATACGAGAAGTGGCTGGCTAATGAAACGTGTTTCATATAGGCATTTGGGAAGAACTGTGGTAAATATTGGGGGTGGATTAGAATTATGCCCTTTTACACTTGTACCGATTCAAATATAGATATATTTTTCAAATGGTGGCAGTCTGAGAACTCAACGGAAAACAAACATTAACATCGCAAAATCATTACTTTCAAACAGTTCATATGAATGGTAGATGAGAGAGGCCCCGAAATGGACAATTATGGAACACCTGATTCAACTGTTTGAAAACTTTGCTATATTTTCTATTTTTATTCCTTCTGCAACTCTGGATGGAAATGACTATTTTCTTTGCTCTTTTTTCGCGACCATGAGGCTCTTTATTTTCGTCACTACTCTCTTTCTTATGATTTCTCCGGGGTATATTCACGTATGTGAAATCATCCGTTTCAATAACATCATCATATGTCAGGATTATGGGTTCATTCAGCTTCTACTCATTTTGAATTTGCATAAAGTCAGCACAAACTTGTTCAATTTTAATTTTCGCATCGCCTTGTATATAATTTTTCTCAGTTGCTAAAGGCCATGATTCATTATTTTGTATTATCACAGTTCTGGGTGTGTAAATTTCATCAACAGTTTCTCCTATTGCTAGGTGTTCATTTTATGTGATTTTGTTTCGTTTGAAGATCTCAGGATTTGTAGCGAGACCCCTTTTGTTTAACGAATTTTTGGAATTCAATGTTTTCAATTCATTTTCTGGAGTTTCATTTTTTCTTTTCCAGAGAAGAAGCTTCCTTGTGATATATACACGAATCTTTCTGAATTATTCGCTTGAACAGTTCATCCTCTTTTTCCATAATGCCTTTTTCCGCATATTGCAAGACAATTTTGACATTCCAGACAAAAGTTCTTGAAGAACAAGTCAAGATTCCCTTACTGTAAGGAAATGATATTTCCTCAAAGTTGTAAGTGATCTAAATGAATGATTGGAAAAACATTTTTTATTTGCGATAGTGCGATGAAGCATTATTTACTGCCTCAACCAGCTCTGGAGGGGTCCCAGGAATGAAAATATCATCATCATGTATCATTTTACTTTCGAGGACACCAGCAATTGAATTTATAAACGTCGTCAAGTTTGACAATCCAACCTTAATACGTTTCCAGTAACCTTAATTTCATTACGAATTTCAAAGCACCATTCATTTGTGAATTAAATTATTCGCGATCCAAAATTAATGAGTATCTGTTGGATTCGAACGATTAGCGAAGAACTAATATGTTCACCTTGCAGGAAAAACCACATTCCTTGTCTCTTGCGCCTCGACTCAGCAATCTCCACACTTGTCCAGAAATGTTAGGTTATCCTACCTGGTTCAATGCACTATTGCAGTCAAAACTGTGATTCACCGTGGATGCATCTCCGAGGCATGGCTCTTCTCAGAAAATCATCCGAGCTGATCAGCTCTTTGCCACAATTTGCCTATTTGGTGAATTTTTCGATATGTTTTTCTTATAACAAACATATTTGCGTTTTCAGCGATTTGCTCAAAAAAAAAAGGAATAATATTTGTGTTTTTTTGCCCACAGGAGTTTTTGTTCCAGTCACTCAAGGTCGATATACTTTTGCCCGATGTTGATAATATAAAAAGTTTATATTGGGCTATTACGACACCAGCGTCATGTCGCGATGATCGCGATGTTCAAAATAAGGTGCATTACAAATAATGAAGTATTTCATTCCTTCCAGTTTCAAGCATTCTAGGAGTGCATCCAGGAGGCTGAGCCCTGTTTGTGCGGAGGGAAGCTAATAGTCATGAGTGCCGAAGTGTCTTGGGGCGTATCACTGTTTTTTAGATGGAGAATTTTCTATTTCAACCTTACAAAACTCGGAAAACCTACCTTGCTATCGGTTTCAAATAAATTTTTCACAATCAATTGTGAAATTCATTGAAACATAATGACAACACTTTCCATCAAAGTCAGTGGAAAATGCTGGGAAATGAAAAAAGTTTCCATTATACGACAATTTTTCTATGGCATAGCGATAATATAGTGTGTTTGTGTAGTGGAGCTACATTCAGAACGGATTCTATTGAAGTTTCGTTAAACTAACACACTGTATCTTATTTCTAATAAAACCATACCCATTAATCACAAAACAACATAACAATACTTTTATAGAAGGATGAACGAATCTATCTCAGTTTGAAGTATACTGATTACTTTTTCCAAAAGTTTCAGATTATTCTACCACCTTCATTTCGAACTGAAAAAAATAATCCAATCGTCTTTTGACTGGCAATATCAGTCGGCTGAGTTTGAAATGAATGCATAAAAGAAATATATGATGTTCAATTGTTCAATGTCATAAATGAATATTTCATAACTTTGGAATGATAATCCAGATACCCGATTCTATACTGGTGAAAAATTCTGTTGATATGCTCATCTTGTGGTCATTGCTCAGTGATCATCGATCCTTTTGAGGATATTTCTCTGCCAATCCCTCAAACAATTAGCCAACTTCGTTTATCCTACTGTTTGGAACACGAGAAGAAACATTGGATAAGAAAAAGAAACCAATGTGTTTCGAATGTGAAGAGAAATGGAAGTGAACGACATCGTTGTTATTATATAAGTGGACTAGGAAATTGGTGATACATTTCAATCAATTTTCCTCAACTGAAACATTTGAAGAGAAATTGATAGACACTGTCGATTTTCCTTCAGAAGGTCTGGACTTGGGTAATTATAAGGCAAAAAATATAGAAAGTTGTTGTTATAATCACATAGGCACCACCCCATCACAGAAGAACTACATTCGGTGGCCACTACACAGCTATTTGCCGACACTCATACGTAAAAACTCTGCAACGATTTTCACGAATCAGCAATTTCCCCCCATTTTTATGTAGGCAGCAAGGCATATTAAGTTTTATTCTATGAACAGTGCGCCACTAATTCTTTTCTTGGTGGAATTCAGTTATGATATTATCTATTGTTATTAATTACTTTCATGAAATGATAGGTAATGGAAGTCTTAAGTCAAACCGCAGCGTTCTTCCCTCATTCGGCACTTGAGACCTTACAGAAAAGGAACATCAGCTACCTCATTTTTTGCATCATGGAACGTTCTGAACATACATTCCTGATAGCCACGTCCAATCTACACCTTATTTCATCATCGCTGTTAGTTTCGTTTTTTTCTAAAGTCAACCTCATTTTATGTTTGAAAAATCAATAATTGTTGGACTGAAATCAAAAAGTCAATCATAAAATACTCGAATAGGGTTTCCAATGCGGAATTGCATTGATTAGGGAAATAATATTGGAGGTGAAATGATGTGTAAGGACTTTTGTGTTATGTGTTCCAGGTCATGGAGTATCACGAAATCAATTGTCGTCGAATGATCGAAAAAAGAGAGTTTCAATATATGCGCCGACATTTCTTGAGAGTTATGATATAAAGCTGGAATTCATATCCATAATATTTTCTTTGAAATGGATGATTCAATAAATTCCTATCAACGAAATGGAAACCATTCAATATTATGTGTGGAAACGAATGAAATGACTACCAACCCTTCATCATGACAAACAAGTAACTTGATAGGAGCATCGGCAAAACCAACAGTGCGGTAACTGAATTTATATTTCATTCCTTATCCGACTGTATGACCGTATATAACCAGAAGCCGATGTTTCTTTTCCATTTTCCACTCCGAATATTGTCACGATGAGTCTGTTCGACCAACAAGAAACAGAGAGCAAACGCCACCTGCACAACACTTCTGGATTGATTTAACTCTTCACCGATCTCTGCAAACCATAATCCGATATCGAAAAGAGCGGTGACAACACAAAATTTTCATCAGTTTCTGATAAGGGTCTGACGTTGAACAAACAGAAAACAGCGTCTGCGGCAGAGGAAACCTCCTTTGACTGCAGAACAAATTTGGGTCGCACGGAAAATTGAACGGTTTTTTATGAAGGTTTATTTATTTTCCACTAGCGCACAAAAAATGAATCCGGAATCATATCTCACAGTTCATCGCAGCAGTTTCTTGTGAATTTAAATTGAATTTTGGGTGATAGAAGTCTATTTCGTAGCGTGAAGTTTCGGATGAAAGAATAACTGGGTATTGGCTTTTTGTTTTGAATTTTCTATTGGGAAATAGTCTGAGAAGTTGAAACAGGAACAATTTTCGAAAACATCAAAGCTAGTTTCCCGATAATCTATTGCAGTGTTGGGGTACATGTGTGTACTCTCGCAAAAAAAATTGCATTTGAATTAAATTTGGTGGTTGAAGGTTTTTGAAATGCTCTTTCCAATTTATTATCAAAGGAAGCCTTCGGTTCAACGGACAATTCCTAATATTTTCGTTATTTCCACATCTCAGTATTTTCGACACAGTTGTCGAATCAATAAAGAGCAATACGTTGAATAGCGCAATATAGGGATTCCGTCATTTCTACGAGAAACATTGAATAAAAATGACCGCATTCAACTCCGATTTAGCAGTCGCACGTTGCTAGAACTCCTCTAGAGGCAGCCAATCTTCACACTCGCAAAGTAAACTTCACTTTTTCTCTCGACTACAGAATGTGTAGAGTAGATTGATTTCAAACATGCTGATTCTACGATTTTCAGAAACAGACTTCGTGTTGTCTAAAAAATTGAATCTCATCTTGATTTCATTCAATCCAACCAATATACTATCTTTCATGATTTTCAACAGAACCAGCTTCATACATGATTCAAGTACTATATGTATGATTTTTATGAGAGAAAATATGTTAGTTATTGTATCACTTATAATCATGAGTAAACACTGTATACTAGGTATTGGAACACAATGCGTCTAACGTCAATATAGCTGCGAAGAAGACTGCAATAAAAATCACTGATTTATTGATTTTCTAACCATCAGATATTGCTGAAACATGTTATTCTTGCTATGAAAATACCCTGGTGCTTGCAATCGAATCTGTACAGTATTTTCATTATATTATTGATGCACGGCCTACTGGATTGATTGTTTTAAATTGAATCTTCATCAGGTTCGAATTTACGATCGGTGAAAATTACTTTTTCTGATGTCTCCTTGCTACCAACATCGGAGTATATATTTTCTGACAATTTCGGCATTCAAAACAGACTTATAATGACGTTACACTATTGGAATTACCTTTTCATTCTTGAATGTTACTACCACCTATTTCGTTCAGCTATTCGTTGGAAATTTTATCCATTCTAACTCTCGCATCATTCATTGACTGATGACAGTCTTAAGTGCTGTTGATCAAGGGATATCGCAGCAGTGCAAAATACCAATATGTTCATACACCTTGGACACAAGGCAAAAGGTTGAGGGAAGTCACAAAAATACCTAGAACCAAATAAAACTACATTAAATCATGATTATTTTGAATTCGATCCCAATTTGGTATTCACAGACAATTACAAATATTCTCTGCAACGCTTTCAATTGCAAGGAAATTGGAAATATCACCGAGCTTACTTCTGTGCAGAACTCTGAAATTATTTTATCAACATCGCTTTCTCAATCAGAACAGACACAATAACTGAAGTAATCGAATATCAAAATCGAAATGAAAGTCAAGAGCCCCCTAAATGAATTACTCTGTGTATATTATATATTCGCACAAACATTCAATGAACGTTCCGCCTCGGGCAATATTTCGTTCACCGAAGAGCTACGTTATTGTTGTTTCTTTCGGAAAAATTCTGTCGTCACATCCTTTTACATGTTTACGTTGGTAACCCGAGCACGAAACTATTTTGTATTCACATCATTACACCACAGCTACTCTGTAGAAATTTGGACTCGCCATTGGCTCACTTGGATGATATAAACTGAAGTACATTGTTTTGTTGCAATAAAGAATGGTGATTTGGTGTTGATGATATCCACTCAGAAATAACAAATGGTTCAGTTCCAGCTTAACTCGTCTGGAATGTATTCGAATATTGAATAACGCATTTGACAAAAAAATTGTGATGATGGATAAAGTCAACCTTCTTTCAATCACATTTCTTGACAGCTGTCGACGAATATATGATATGAAAAATCTATGAAAATCGTTATTTATATATAAAAAGTTTGCGTATAATCATGAATGAAACCCCATACTTTTGCCAGTAGGGAAGCAAATTCAGCCATATATAGATATTTTTATGGTAGTCTGGTAGTTACGCAAAAATACTTCAGGCAGTTCAAAGAATAATTAATATTTCTCATTGGCGCACTTTCACAAAATGGGGAAATAGGATATATTTTTGAAAGGTATATCTGGCATCGGTATCAATAAAATTCTTTCCGACTGATCATACGGAGAAAGAAACCGTTTTGAATGGGGAATATTTTCGGGAAAACTGTATTTGAATTGATGGAGAATTTTCATGTGAATTGGCGACACAAAAACTTGACCTCCCCCTTTCCCAATTCGAAAATGACGTAATTTGATGAATTCATGAAAAGCGGAGAACATTGTGACAACGTTATCACCGGGACGAAGATTTTCTTTTGTATATAGGGCCTGGAAAAAGATATAGAGTTCATTGGGGCTGAAATTTCCACTGAAAGAACTGATGCACTTCTTTTCCGGCTTGACCGTAAATCAACCCAAGTCAAAAATATTGAAAGGAACCCTGTATAATTTCAAAGAATATTCGATAGAACATAATATTCTTTTTACGGTAGAATGAAATTTGATATTAGTGGATTAAGGAAAACACAGCTTCGATCGTCAAGAGTATAGTCAAAACCATCCGATCAGACCTGAGGCCATATATCCCGAGGGTCACTGACAGAATTGGGAAACTCTTGGGGAAATATAACATAAAAACGGTTTCCAAGCCGACCAATAAGATCCAACAAAGCCTCAGGTCGGCTAAAGACAAAAGAGACCCACTGTCAGCAGCAGGGGTTTATCGCATACCGTGCACCTGTGGAAAGGTATACATCGGTACCACGAAAAGATCCATGGGAACAAGACTCAAAGAGCATGAAAGGAACTGCAGGCTATGGCAAACTGACAAATCGGCGGTGGCGGAACACGCACTGAGTGAGGGTGACCATAGGATTCTGTTTGAAATTGCTGAACTGATTGCCCTCAACCAGGGTTACCATAGCCGACTGGTACAGGAGGCGATAGAGATCCAAAAACACACGGACAATTTCAACAGAAAAGAAGAAGCGTTGAGTCTAAACAGAATTTGGATTTCCATTCTGAGGAAATCAAGAGTAACTAATAAAATTACGGCAGATAGTGTGGCAACTAATAATGATGATTATTCCCCGAACCCGACAGAAGTAATTAACACTCCAGACTACCTGAATCAATATAAATATGCCTTAGGGAATCGATAGGGTTAGTCATCGGAGATGAGTGAGCCTGTGAAGAAGCTGGCCACTCGCGCTAGCGAAACGTTAGGAAGAAATTCCAAAGAACAACGGCCTCCAAGCCCAATGAAAAGTAGTTATACTACTCACATCCACACATGTACTGAAAATAATTCAATTGAATTTCAGCAAATTTGAGCGAATTTTTCCCTTATATATAAAATGTCCCATATTTGCAATGCAAATATCGAAAACTTACAGCGGTAATTGCATTGTATCAAGTCATCATAACAACACATTTGAAACCGTTTCGCTAGACGTCAGTAAACAACACAAATAAATGTCAGATAGACTTCAAAAATAGAAAAACATTTCGCGTTTAGGTGAGTACTCCATACAATCTATAGAGGGAAGTATAAATGAACAAAAAATAACATTTCCTTGAGAATTTCTTTATTCGTGAAATATTTCAATGAATTACATTCGTGCATAAAAATGACCAAATTTCCTATAAAAATTGCATTCGGTTATTTTCACATTTTGTAAAAGCCAAAATATGAAAATAAACTTGCAATTTTCAGATATCACGCTTTCTTGCAAAATGATCGGTAATTTTTATGCACTCGTGCAATTATAACCGAAAATTTCTCATGGCCAGTTTTTGTTACCATTCTTCGACTCTTCAGTAAATGAAAACAAAAATTGCCGACATGATCAGACATGAGTCGATCGTACACACCAGTTTTCAATGAACTACAACCTGAATTTATTAAAATATTGTCCAAAAATATGCATTTTGAGGAATAAATTCGAATGTGTTCATTGACTCATGAGAAACAAAAATACATTTCGATTCCTCCAGAAAATTTGTACATTCCAAAAAGTCAAAATTGAAATCACCAAATATAATTTAGGATTCTCGAAGTTTCCTAGAAAGACCACCTCATTTCTCTTACAAACTGGTATGCAGTTATCAAAGAAATTATCAATTTTTAAATCCACAAAATTCGGACTGGCCTTTATCATTGAACATATTGAGATTCACAACTGGAAAACATTGCTATTCCACCATGCCCCGATTTAAAATTACAACAGAAAGAGACTAAAACGTGAATCCCAGAATATCAATTAGCTTCGAATTTTGTTCACATTGCCAGTGTTCACTGACAGAGAAAAAGTCGAATGGTGAATCATTCAAAAAGAGTTCACTTTGATACAGTTTGTTTCCAATGGTCTGTAAGTCAATATGGAACATACTCACCGAACTTTCATTTCTACAAACATTTTCGAAACTTTTTGTGAGAGACTTTCACGAGGCATTTTCATCTCATTTGTCATGTTTTTCTCTTAGTCGTCGATCTTTGTGAAATTTACATTTATAAATGTGAATCTACTAACAGCTGCTCCCTTGGAACAAATCACCGGGTCATAAACATACTCGAAATTTTTGATTGGAAATGAGACCTTTGAAAAATCTTTGTTTTTGTTCCACTCTTCACACGAAAAAGGAATTCCAGGTGCTGTTTCTTCAAGAATATTAAGAAAGTGTTCAGCAGTCATACACCCATCTATTCGCGATACGTGAACGTGTTTCTTGTTGGGAATAGTTATGAAATTGTCAGATTCGTTGAAACCAATTATGGCTCTATTATTGTTCTTCCTAAATCGCGGAAAATCACTTCCAGACAGATGAATATTTTTTATTTGCGTTTTTTTGGGTATAAGGAAATTCCCAAAATTTTTTGCGTCGTAGCATCTGTACTTTCACTGTTTTAATTTATTGTGTGATTTTTTTTTATATCAAACGAAACCGTTGAAATCGAAGTAGGCTTTTGATGAATTTTGTTCACCCCAGATAGAAGATTTGATTCCAACCTAGTAGATGGCACCTATGTACTTTTTTGTAGACAATCTAAAGAATTTCCGTGTGATTGTTTCAACAAATATGTGATATTATCTTTTTCGTGAATTCTTTTCTCAAGATTATAACACAGCTTGCTCAAGAATTCGAGTTCAATTTTATTCACTTTGAGTTCCACACATTCTTTGTGGGTTATGTTTTCTGAACCTTCTCCGATTAATCCATTATTTATCTGTAGCCACATTGCACTGAGTTCATTCACATACTGCACTAACTTTGGTTCAGTCATACTTTCTGGTACTTCCAAAGTGGGGAAACCTCCAATAATTCCCTGCTTTTTCAATTTCTCCAGCTCACTGATGGGCACCCCAACATCTTCACTTACCACCATCTTATGAATTATCATATTATATTTGATGTTTCTTTCATTCTCGACGTAGTCAGCTCTGTTAATCAGAGGGTGATAACCGCAGTAAAATACAGATGATGTTTTTTTTTTTTGAAAGAGTAAATGCAACGACCACATTGCTTTTATTTAACCTGCCATGTTTGTTTATCTCTCGGTTCATCGGTTCTCTGTTCACCTACCTGTTACCTGGGAAATAGTGCGGGTGGAATTTGACACACTTTTAGTTGCGCTATTGACTTGAAATTTGTCAAGTGTTCATAATTTCTGTGACAATTCATTTTTCAATTTTTCTAACAGAAAAAATAAAATTTCTTCTGATATTTTCGTACCATGATTTATTAACTCGCTTTCTTGTATGTCCGGGTGGAGTTTTGTAACTAACTTTTCAATTGGCTAGAAACTTGAAATTTGGACCATACATAGCGCAGAAGTGGATAACAATGCATTATGAAATTTTTATTGAAGAAAAAAATAAAATTACGGCTTTCAGATAGCGAGCGAGTTTTATGATCCGATTCTATTCAAAATTGGTATGTGAGGGTTTTGGGGTTGGACACAATCTTTTGTCAAGGCGGCGGCTCCGATATGGCGGAAGAGTTCTGTAATTATAGCCCGAATGGATTCAGAATTGGTATTGGTGATTTTTTGGGGCAAGATTTCGTAGACCTGATACAAAGCCGAACATCGAAAATAATTATTGAATAGAAAATATTTTTTGATATACCTACCATTTTTTGAACACGGAATGAAAAATATTCGAGAATGTCCTCAAGCCCCATACAGATATATCAATCCACTCATCAACATCTTATAGTGGTTTGACAGAGTAAAGGATCTGGTAGAAGTTGCTGGCATTGGATTATAATCTGCAATTTCAGCGACATGCTCGGGGACACCCGGATGAACGACAGAATCTGCTGGGCTTATTGTCAACAAAAGTGAGAACACACGAGGGGAATGACAGAAAACTTCGGTTTAAGACGTTCCTTGTGAACCTTGCGATGTGTGCAGACTATGGGTCTGGTCCGGCCACTTCCACTGGATCCATCGCTTTGTCAAGACAGCACGAGGTAACTGTGAGTTCACATTCATACTACAAACGTGATGTGCGTTATAGGGCGAAACTGCAGTCCTCAGATAGATCATACCATGACGTCTGCTTGTAATTTTTAGCCTATAGTGACATACATTTGATTGGAGGTTTGTGGTTCCAAATGAAACCTCTCGCACGGAGGATCCTGGACGAAAATTCCGAGAGCATCTGCTGGGCTTGTTTTCAACAAAAGTGACAACAACACTCGAGAGTAATGGCAGCAATTCCTGGAAACCATTACTATCCCATCGAACGAATCATTTGAACAATCCTTTCCAAACCAGACCTACATCGGGTCCGACTACATGTTTAACATCTTCGGACTCTCATATAGTGAAAAATACTATTCCTCTGTCCACAAAACCACAGTATCCACTTTGTCAAGATGGAGGTTGAGCGTTAAGGAGATTTAGACCTCGGCACCAAGTCGCACCTATCCTATATATATATATATATATATATAGGATCGGTTTCCGCGGTCGTATATGGTACTTCCGAAGTTTCGGCTCCCACTTTGGAGCCATTATCAAGACTTCTTTTCGACTTGGTGCCGAAGTCTAAATGATTCTCCACGACATTACAATTAGTATGAACTCACCGTCATCTCATTGTGGATTGACAGAGCAAAAGGTCTGGTGGAAGTGGCCGGCATAGAAAAGTATATTCTGCAGTACTCTGTTCGTCCTACGACAACTTCACACTTTAACCAATATAAATCCACTCAGAACAACATACTCTTCATTATTTCGTTCGTACATAAGTTACGCTACTATTCTTTGGGGTATTTTTTCGGATTCTCTCCTGATTCTTCGTTTACAGAGATCTTATCCGGTATCAGCAATCTGAGACACTGCCAACCTCTGTTTATTAAACACAGAATAATGCCTTTGTCGTGTTCGTACATTTTTCAAATTTCAATGGATATTCACAAAAACTCATCGATGCTCATTGTTCGTGCAGGCATCGAAATGAATGTTTTATAATTGCGAGGTTGCAGAAAGGATAACAGGGCTTTGTCAAATCGACATTCGTCAGTGTACATCGAAGTTAAGCTGTTGATTAAAACATCATTTATGTTTGGACAGGCTCGCCTCATTCAAATCCCTAGAGCGTTAAAAAAATTATGTTACCAGTATTTGTATTCGAACAGGTGTCACATGATATAAAAGAGCAACGCTATAAAGAGGAGTAGTATTGAGTGCGGATAAACAGAAAAATGGAAATTTATGTTGAATCATTTGTACTTTCCGAGGCTAGCAGTGAGATATTGGAGAACGGACACTGAATTCAAAATTGTCCAAATATGTATCGTGTCGCCAACAGTACAATATTCTCGTTTGTTATAAATGAATCTGTGTATATCCAACACCCAAGATGACTTGGACATTTGGAGTTCTTGACACTCTCCTGTAAACTCAAAAATATATAATGACCAGTATTTGGGGGCTCCATCTTCTGTATTGAGTAATTCTACCTCAAATATCTTATGCGAGCTTGTTATTATCAGTCATTGAGTATGATGATCATCGTTCTTTGAGTAAACAGATCTGAAAAAGAAAGACAGAAGATTGAAATAAACGGAAAGAATAACGAAAATATTTTGTCAACCCAATTCCAAGACTGGTATCAGAAATGTAATAAAATTAATTGAGAAAGAACAGGAATTTGAAAAACGAAATCCACGGTTAACAAATGAAATAATACAAACCATCGAAGTGAAAGATGATTTGTAGAAGTCATATGAATAAGAACCAAATTATGAGTTTATAGACTGAAATACAACAGGTAAAGAATTCACTGATTACAAATTCTTGAAGCTGAATGTGAATACTATTAAGGAAACTTCGACTTTGCTCACTGTCGATTATGTAATGTAAAATGAGAACAACATGAGTGAGTTGGCTGCGAGCTGTTTTTTTTTTTGTCGAGTGTTAATATTGTGGAAATCGTGTACCTTCAAGAACGATTTCTTGTTTTTGTATACATAGACACAGATTTCGAAGATATATAGACAAGGCAGAGTAAGTATTCCAAGATTTTGAAAGTGAGGCCTAATTGAATCCGTATTACTGATTCTTACCATACTGCGAATACATTTTTTTACTGCAACAAACACATCTCGCGAATTCATTGTATTCTACCTCTGCGTAGTGAACCATATCAAGATTTCCAGTGTTAGGGACATAAGAAAGATTTTTCAGTTTGTAGGCAAAGGCAAGAGTATGTTACTTGGGAATTAGATTACCACACTGTTTTTTGAATTTTATATATATATATATATATATATATATATATATATATATATATATATATATATATATATATATATATATATATATATATATATATATAGTATATATATATATATATATATATATAGTATATATATATATATATAGTATATATATATATATATATATATATATATATATATATATATATATATATATATATATATATATATATATATATAGTATCTGAGCTTGTAGACTGGATCGGTTTTTTGTAACCTATATATTTTTTCAGTTCCATATTAAATTTTTTCAATTCATGAGTGACCCATTCATTGGATTTTTCTTTGGTATATCTGAGCGAAAATGGAAACCGACTACTGAAATGGTAAAGGAAAACACCTTGCTATATTGAGGTCATGAGTAGCATATATGCATGACCAATCTTCAAGGAGATCGCATATAAACTTATCATAAGCTTCCCCCGGTTGGAAGAGCGATTATGATAAGATTTTAAAGACTTACTTATTGTTGAACCGAAGTTTATATCTGTTAATACTATTCTGTGGTCGGAAAAAGGAAAATCTATTACACAGGTAGTATCCACATTGCAAACATTTAGATATGATCAATTGATGATATTGTTGTGTCTGTTACACGTGTTGGCCAGAAGACACTATTTTTCAAATTGAACTGGATTGATAACCTGGGAGCCAGCTGCCATTTTTTATGACCGAAACTGAAAAAACAAAAGTATTGCAGGATGGTTCATTTAGTATTGCTATAAACGAATTGATCGTCAGCTTGAGCATTTGCGGTGGGTGTTGCTGCGGCAGCCACCCACACACGTATAAATTATAATACAGAAAAAAACAATGTGAAGAAAGTTGAAACTTGGTTTGTAGGTTTATTACTATCCTAATGTACAAAAAATAGTATTCAGCTGTGTTTTTGGTGGGGGGTTGTACATCAGCTCCACGTCTATGTAAAAAGTATGCTTTGAGTAAATTTATACTACGAAAGCTGAAATTTGGTGAAATGATAGTTGACTTTCACAGTTTTCCGAAAGGAATGGTCCGCTGTTTTTCGCGGTGGAAAAGTGCTCAGCTCACCACTGAAGGATACGGCGTATCTATATGCGTAGCATTCTTTAGTGCAACAGCCGAGCACTTTTCCACTGCGAAAAGCTCAGCGGAACATTGTTTCAGAATAACTGTCACAGATAATTATTAGTGCATTAGTTCCAGCTCTCTTGGTTTCCGAAAACTATAGTGCAAGCGCTGCGAAACATTCCGTTTGAAAAAACCGATGACCTCATTCTGATTGATGATTTGAGTTGAAAAAGACTTAATTAATGATATTGTGGAGGTTGCCGGACGGAAAAATGGTTCAGTTTTTTTTTTTTCGGCCCTATAATAGGAGTTTTCGATTCCATCGCTGTAGTTGTTGAAAAAAAATGTTGTATAGAATGCAAAAACCATTGACCGCTATTTCTCGACTGGAATGTTTTTGCAAGATCCTTCCAAACCTGGAACTGAAAGTTGCCAAAAAAGCCCGTTGTCAGTTTTATTATAAATCTCCTTCCCAGCCCTATAATAGGAGTTTTCGCTGTAGCTGCGAAAAAAAAATTGTTATTGACTATTAACACCTGGTTTAGGTAGGGTTTGGAGAAAAACGGCATGATCTAATTCGATACAAATTCAATAAAAAAGTGGTTTACCCATTAATAAGTAGTGAAAAATTAATTCAGGTAAGTTTTGACAATTATTGCCGATGCATTTGCAAAGGAAAATACAATTGATTTCGCTTTTTCTACAAGTGCAAAACATTGTCAGGCATTCAGCATTATATTTGCAAAGCCTGATCAAAGAATTTGTCATAGGTGGTTTTGCCATTTGCACCGGGTACAACTTTCCATCTCGTCTTTCAAAACCGAATTGGAGTAAGTTCAGAGGCCCATGTATTGCAGCCCTCAAGCAATGTAAATACAAAACATCAAAAGTTCTAATAATTTCAGATACATTTGAATTGAATCCCAGCTTAAGAGATATTTTTTGGCTGATCCTTCAAACCAAATCCCTCGATAACTACTATTCGATAGCTCATGCTAAAAGTGGATGTTGAGTACGAAAACATCGGAATCTGCACAATTTATAAAAACTTGTTCAATTCCTTCACGAACAGCAACAAAAATGTGGCTGAAAATCCTTCAATCTGCTTCTGGAGAGATGAATGAACATATTTCGACGGAAAAAGGTTTCATTTTCTCTTCAGTTATTAATGTAATAGTTCATTAATAATGTTACGAAATTTTCCAGCGCCGGCTTTGTCGCTCGTAAACGCAGAATAATATGAATCTAACAATTCAAAAGACCTTATTACCTTGGAGTTCGAAGATTTTTTGGAGTCTTCATATCCACCTGTAATGGCCAGCTGGATTTTGGTTGAAGGACTTGATATGAATATTTGTAGTCAGTTTCAGTTAGTTTCGGTTCAGCAGTGTCTGAGGTGTTCTTTTTTTTAAATGATTCATTCAACGTCGGCCTGTTTTCCCTACCAAAGCCAATCATCGACTCCGGTGACCACATTTCCCCCAACCGGAAATTCTGCCGAACACTCTGGTATTCCAACCAGAGGTAGGGATCCTTTACGAGTCCAACAAGCATGGACTCAGGACCGCCGGCTTTACGTCTCCTCCGAAGGACAGCAATTCCTCAATATATCTTGTGTTCATTGATATATTGCCTGCGAGCTATGATATAATACTTTGCTGCAGTTTTATGAGCTTTCGACTCGGTCTTTCCCTGCTGCTCAGCTTCAGATATCGAATGACTAGTCAACATGGAGAGCTAGGCCATGCCCGTGAGGTATTCTTTTCATCATTCTTTTGTTGATTAACTATCATAACTGTAACGGTCATAGAATCTTCGCCACTCAATGTACCCTTGAAAGTCATTGTCACAGTGTCTAAGATTTTTCAACAAACATATGTTTCCATTTAGTTAGGTAGGTGGTGAATGAATTCGGCTAGAGCTGTATGTTGCGGTGTCTTTCTGTTCGTTACACTGATATATATCACTAAACACCGCTAATGCTTCATGGAGTGTATTGCCTGATAATTTTAGATTTTGACTGCTTAATGAAGCTTCTATGAAAGTCTTTCATTTCGGCGTAAATGTGCATTTCTTCGCGGCATCTTCTATAAGAATTTCATCACACAACTTTTCCTCTGGTATAAGTTCAGTAGTGGATAGTTCCTTCCGTAATTCCTTAGCACACATGACGATTTTGCTACAGTCTAGCCGACGTACACGTTCAACTATTTCCTTAATGAACTTCCTGTCATGAAAACCAAAGAAGATTGCTTCCTCTCAGTAAGATATGAGAATAAAACCTTGTCACCAAATTCATCGATCAGCATCACTTCGAGATCACGATTAGAACTACATCCTCTACTTCAGCGAGTACAGTCATGCGTTGAGCCAAGTATGTCAATTCAGAAGCGGTCGTCGAAACACCGTCTTTTATATCCGCCATTAATTTGTCAAAAGCAGCCAGTAACTGTATTTGTGATATTTGTTGTTGGTCGACCTCTTTCGTTACTAGAAGATATTGGTAATGAAACGTTATTTCTTTAACACGACGTATCATATTGGAAGTTTCTGCAAACAAATCTTCCGGTGTTTCGTATAACAAATTTTTGTGAAAATTTCATAGTATTATAAACGCATTGAAAACAGCAAAACTGCTGAAATTTCAGTTAAAAGATGACTTTTTTTTTGGTTTTCGTCGTATACCACAAATGAGTCATGAGTCACTCGACGAATCGCTGTTGCTTCTTTTTGATTTGCACGTCAGTTGATGATCCAGCTACGCCCTGTGTTGTTGATGGAGCTCTTTCTTCCAGCTCTCTATGGAGTGAAGACGACGAATTTTTTCTTCGCTGATATAGCTGGCCATGCAACTTTCATACCACGAGAAGTGTTCTTCATCAGCATTCGGATCAAACAACTTCTCTTTGTCTCAAATAGTTTCTTCCGGTTCATTCACTAGTTCAACATGATTTTTCGTTCGCCTTTTTTTTAATCTAATAATTGTAGCGATATTTATTCACTTTAAAGAAAGTTATCCCAAAATTCGAAGTACTGCTATTTTAAATATCGGAAAATGTATCTGTTATAATAATGAATGAAGTTCAGCTATAACTGAAGTCACAAAAACTGTTGAGAAAAGCACGGCCCGCTCCAAAACTCGAGAGAAGGTATGTGCCGCTGGGAAGGAGATTTATAATAAAACTGACAACGGGCTTTTCTGGCAACTTTCAGTTCCAGGTTTGGAAGGATCTTGCAAAAACATTCCAGTCGAGAAATAGCGGTCAATGGTTTTTGCATTCTATACAACATTTTTTTTCAACAACTACAGCGATGGAATCGAAAACTCCTATTATAGGGCCGAAAAAAAAACTGGACCATAATTCCGTCCGGCAACCTCCACAATATCATTAATTAAGTCTTTCTTAACTCAAATCATCAATCAGAATGAGGTCATCGGTTTTTTCAAACGGAATGTTTCGCAGCTCCCGCTCTACTAGTGATTTTTATTAATAATTGAAAAGTTCGTATATGGGCGCGACGCATAGCATCAGCTGCTTCTCTCTCATGCTACATTAAGTTAATAATTGTATTTAAATATGTTAACATATTCAACAGATCAAGTTTCAAAAATTAATAACGATGTATGACAGATTTCAAAGACTCTTGTCTTCCTCATCATCGCTCTCAAACTCTTGATCGCTTTCGTGGTCGCTGAAATCGAATTCCAACATCGGCATCCGATCATCATCTGTAAGCAAATGTAATGCATAATGGGTTATTACATGAAAAAAAATCGCATGAAAAGTTTTATAATTCAAATACCTACCTAGATATATAACATAATAATATAAGTGGGCAAGAGCAAAATTTTGAAATGATTCTGAATATTATTGATAAAAAGCATGCATTTTGTAATGAAAAATTGTTTAATTGAATTTAAAACAAAACTTATCCAAACATTACTTGAATAAGGAAATAGTGTGTATAATTCTGACCTGCAGTATTTTCTTTCTCTTCCTTGATAGTGATATCGCCAAAAGAAGCAAGAAAGCAATACAAATATAAATATAATATTTATAGTTTTTAATCATGCATTAGGTGTAGAGAAGAAAGCGTATGAATATCCCATGTGATAGTTATTAATACACTCGCATAAACAATACGACATTCACCTTCGGCTCGTTCAGTTTCCCGATTAATGCTCGTATAACCATCATTACATGATCGTTGCATAATATACTATCATTATTGCATTTGAAAATGGGCCACCATTAAAATGTGTGGATATGTTCAGAACTACCGGAAGTTTCAAAATACTAATGGATCACGTGTAAAGCCAGTTGATGGATATCGTTGAAATAATTTATGTGCCGCTTTTGAAGCCGGTGAATCTTGTATGAATAAACAAATGATAATTGTAGATCACATAATGATATTTTGGAAAGGAGTGGTTACATTTTTATAAAACTACCAAATATCTGGAACTTTTTTTTGGCAACCACATTAGACGAAAGGAATAGTGTGAAACCATGGTTGAAAAACAAAATGGAAATAATTTGTTATCGAAAAACGTATTATATACAAATGGATGATCATTGCTTTCACGTATGAAACACAATCCATTCATTGTTCGGAATTGGTGTCAGGAAAATCGGCATCTGGGACCCAGAAGCACTCATTGTTTGGTCAGGAATGTTAGGAGTCTATATTATTAGTCATCGATGACAACCTCAATGTTCAGCTATTATTGTTGGAGATATTTGGTTCCAACATCTACGTTTCTTGTATCATTCACCGGTCGGAAGCCATGTGAACTATAAGATATCGCTTTTAAAAAAGCATATTCATCGTGTTGAACAACAGTGAATCGACCATGCTCAAAATCTAAAGAAATATCACGCAGCGACCATATTCTTCGTTAGGGCCAAGAAATTTTGATTCGATTCCTTACTTATATTGAAAGAAACACGATTCTATAACTCATGTTCAAGAAAGTTATCTTCATTGCTTCTGATTAACAGTTGATTCTAAACCAACGGCTGGATATAACGACGGAGATGGAATTCTTTGGTTGGATTGCAAGTTGAAATTATTAATAGGCCAAGAGATGATTTTCATTTGGTTATATTCGCGATCCAATAAAACTTTTCCGCAAGGGTATTCGTGCATCACCCAAAAATATATTGTTTTCCTGTGCTACGTTTCGGTGTCAAACAATTTTTTCTTCAGACTCTAACAATTAGTTTCGATAACATACCCTCCAGAATAAGTTCAACTTTGAAATCTCTCTTCTGCTACTTTGATTTGAAAGGAAAAATCAAACTAGTACCAGTACAGTGACTCATCAAAATGAGTTGTTTCGTGATGCTTTCATTGAATCAGATACATCAGATATAAAAAAAGTCATACAAGACATGTTCGAACATAACGACGCGGATGAATAGAGACAAATGAATAGATTGGCAGCTGGAAATGGTGGCATAAATATCTTTTTTCATCGCATTTGATACACTGTACAAAACTTCATACAATTCACGGAATGGATACATTTCGTTGCATCGAGAAGACAAGTAATAGTTCCCAACGAGACGGCCCAAAAACTAGGTGCCATTTTATTACTCTAGAGACCGTGTAAAAAGTATGGGGAACGACGTAACTAAGACTTTTGGACCACTGCCGTCAAATTCTGGTGGCCCGATTTTCCGCCATAATTAAATAAACATTGCATCTGGAAACGTCATTTTGTATAAAATTATTACTGACGGCATACTGTTTATATTAACAGTAGTAGTTAAAAATTAAATTTAAACTTATTGCCGTCAAAAAAAAATGGCACCGGAAGTCAGAAAAATTTTTGAAAATTTGGAAGTTGAGTATCCATTTTAGTATCAAATCATTATTGACGGCAATAGCATAATTTATTATACTTTTTGATGTTATTTTGTGTTTTATTAATGCCGTCAAAATTTACTGGCACCGGGGTTGAAAAAAAGGGTGGTCACCCCAACCTCGGGCACCCTGGGTGCAGAATTTTTGCATAGTGTTTGGCACTTACAAAAAATTATATTTCACATAAAAATCAATAAAAAAACGATTTAAAGTTGGTGCCGTCAAAAAAAAAGTAAACGAAGTCAGAAAAATTGTTTATTTACGTCTAGTAGAGGTACTATTTTTGTATCAAATTATTATTGACGGCAGTTATAAAATTTATTTTATTTTATCATGTTATTTGATTTTTTATCATCGCCGTCAAAATTTGGTGACCCGGGGGTTGAGAAAAGGGGGTGGACGGCCGCCTTTGATGCTTGCAGCCTAAAATATTAAACTAAAAATTCGGAAAAAACGAAAAAGTCAGGAAGACGGCCTTTTTCTAAGTAAATTAGTTGAAGAAATTGCGTGGATTAAGAATCTAGGAATCTGAACACCTACCGAGGGGTGCTATTATTTATAAATAAACTAATTTTAACAAAAATAATTTTTTTTACAATTTTTTTTTTGATACTTACTATTTTTCTGTAAATTTTCTGGCAGTTTAATTTTAGAAATATCAATAGATTTTCTTTTGCCTCCCGGTTGTTTATTACGTTCTCGAATAGCAATTGCACTTTTGTTTAAAATATCAGCTGTAACTATTTTTAATTTATTAATTATTGGATCACCACCACTTAAACAAATGAAACAAACTTTATCGACATCAACTTCATCATCTACCACAATACTTTCGTTGTCGGACTCCATTTTAGCGTCAGGCTAATGTATCTGAACCTTCCTAACTAAAGATGTGCGTAGCAACTGGTAGCAAGCGTGGTACTACAGTGTACTGCGGCCACTCGGACAGCTGCCTTCTCCATTCTACTCCTCTCTCTCTCTCTCTCTCTCTCTTTTCATCATTCCCCCTTTTATTTGAGACCCTAGCACTCTCAACATCTTTTTCCAATCTCTACATGGAGAGAAGAATTTTTTTTCAGCACCTACAAAACTTTTTCTACACATAAATCCATTTATAGGTTTCTTTTTTTTCAAAAACATCAAAATTTTTAATTTTTTTTTAACGATACTGTTAATTATTAAAAAATAGTTTAATTTCTGTCCTAAACATGTGGTTTCTGTTTTTTATAACTTTTCTTTTAAATATTTCAAGTGCCATAAAAATATTTTTAACGGCGTATCACGTCTTGTACGCTATAAACTTTTTTTAATTTTAATAGCCGTTGGTGCCATTAAAAATTGACGGCACAATAATATATAATATTGTATTCTCAAGTAGTTTAATGATATTAAAAAATTTTTTGTAATGAAATAATACTAAAACCCTATTCAACGTAAGGGGTTACCACCCCCTTTTTTCAACCCCGGTGCCAGTAAATTTGGACGGCATTAATAAAACACGAAATAACATCACAAAGTATAATAAATTATGCTATTGCCGTCAATAATGATTTGATACTAAAATGGATACTCAACTTTCAAATTTTCAAAATTTTTCCTGACTTCCGGTGCCATTTTTTTTTTGACGGCAATAAGTTTAAATTTAATTTTTAACTACTACTGTTAATATAAACAGTATGCCGTCAGTAATAATTTTATGAAAAATGACGTTTCCAGATGCAATGTTTATTTAATTATGGCGGAAAATCGGGCCACCAGAAATTGACGGCAGTGGTCCAAAAGTCTTAGTTACGTCGTTCCCCATCCTTTTTACACGGTCTCTAGAGTAATAAAATGGCACCTAGTTTTTGGGCCGTCTCGTTGGGAACTATAATAGATACAGCAACTTTGGATTATGTGATGCTCAAAATCTAATCGGAAATTTTCATGATTCGAACTTCTCTAATTATTTCTGACCGATTGTAAGGTATGCCGGCGGCCCCGATGTTTTGTGAATTGTTGTCATCGAATATGAATATTTTGGTAAACGAATAACTATTTTCTTGCTCCAGCTACATTTGAAATCACTGTGTACTGAGACCAGTAAAGAAATAGTGTATATTCGCCTGAAATATTATGTTGATGAGCGCTTTCAATCAAACCCATTCTTCAATTTTGTATAACTCAGTACTTAAAATCGTCTCATATTCGTGATTCGATTTTTCAATAAAATCTCAAGTGAAAGTTGAAATCGAACAACCGATTGCAAAGCTCTAGAACGAAAAACTTTTGTAGGAATCCCTCGATTCATATTCCGTACCTAGGCTTAAGCGTCTGGAGAGTTTCGAACAAAACTTCAAATACGCAGAGCGGAGAACTGTCGCAGTTGGGAGGTCTGAAGGATATATTTATGTGTTAGGATCTCCGTACGTTCCATTTGATTTCCAGACATCTCCGTTTGTCATGCATGAGTTGAAAAAAATGACTGAGAAACTTTTTGAGCGTTCGTGAAATGATTCAGATACTCATATTTAGTACTGAGAAGGAATCAGATGGCCACCTACCATTGACCGATTCCTGAGGAGCACTAAGTTTGTTGATCAACTCAAATCTACTTCGAAGAAAACAGTTGACCCCTCAAAATGTTCATTATGGATATTGAAGTGTATTTTTCGGAATATTTTCAAAACATTCATCATATATTTTTGGTCCTTGGTCAACCGTTATTTAATAACATAACATTGATATCTATCAGTTTTGGGAAATCCCCAGGACAGCAATATTGAATAAAAACTCATCCATGAAATCATGAAGAGATTAAAAAAAGCTGGAAATTCCAGAAAAATTGTGTTGAAAATTTCATTTTTTTATCATGCTCGAAGCGAAAATATTATGTTTTGTAATCGAAATTTGTTTCACATGATTCTTTCGATTGGTGACCTAACAGATATAAATTGTTCGTGAAAATTCAACATAGAGGCGGAATGTAGACGAATGTCTGAATATATTCCCCCATCTTCCATCTATTAAAACAGCTTTTGGCAGATTTTATTACGCAGCTTAATTCCTTGTCACACTAGGCACACATGGCAGTGGCTTCAGTTGAGTTCCGTTAGGTATCTTAGGTCAAGCAGATCAACGTTCTCAAGGGCTTAAAAAAGTTTCGAATTGTAAGGAATTTCGTTCGTAGGCCAACGATGGTCAGTTGACAGATGAACCGATTCTGAACCCGTTCATTTGAATTCATGTACTCATAATGAAGATATTCCTCTGCGGTGGCAACAACTTGTTGAAATGAGGGCATTCGGCCCAAATTATATTTATCAAGTTTATATTCATGTTTGAATATAAAAATTTGTAATTATGAATCTGAAATCAGCTTTCGGGCAACAAAAACTCTCTCTGGATTGGATGAAACCATTCATTTTATAAATTGGTTTTGCAACCTCTGTGATGAAAAAAAAATCCACAGCCAGATTCTGGAAGAGCGTTAATAGCTGATGAACGCCCACTATACGATACATATCCAAACACTGATCAAATGATAATCATGTCAAAGGTTTCACTTCTGTAGAGGAGCTAGCTCTGAAGGGATATTTTCAAGATTTTGTTGAAATCGATTATTGTAATCGGGATTCAGTTTGTAATGCTCACAATGAAACGAACTGAAGTGAAGGTTGTTGTTGAAGATAACCGTGGGAATCACAACAGATGCTTATATAATTTATTATATAAGATTATATGCTTATATTTCGTGTCATAGATACAAATGATCGATCATAATGGAGTGAACATGGCATCATCATGACTCGTTGGGTTATTCAAAGAGATTTATGTTTCATTAATACTTTCATACTATGAATACTTTCTTGAATCCAACCATCACCAGATTCAAGAAAATAGTTTTTCTTTAAGCCTGATTCTTATTCAAATTGTATCACAGCAAATCCTCATAATCCCATATCGATATCGGGAGATTCGAAACCATTAGGGTTGCGAATCTGAATCGGTTTCCGCCTGGTATGTCTGAAACTATAGTGCACAGGCAGGGGCGAAGATTCTTCGATGGTTACGAATACGCCCAGGAGAGATATTACGAAAAATTCAGCCCGTCAGTTATTAATGATAAAAAGGCACCTGACCTGTGGACCATAACCTGCCACCATAGGAATGGAATCAACCTTATCCAGACATCTACTTTTCCATCTGCCATCTACCTACAACTACTCTTGATTGATTTTCCGAAAAGGATTCTTGTGCGTTGCACATAGTTTCACAGACGACAGTACTTTCAATATATGTTCATCTTCAGAGTTGAGATATCCACTCGGGAAACAACGACCCAGCAAGCATTTCAAAATATGGTTTACACAATAATCATTCGTATGGTATCATGAAGGTACCTTGAATAATTGTTCAATGGAGTCATTCACTTTTCATTTTCGATTGACACTACATACAATCAACTTTCTTGTTTCTCACCAGAAAATACAACACATCCGTCAAGTTATCACAATGTACAAGGCACAGATCAGGAATGCTTCGAAGTAGTATCTTCATCTTTATAGTTCCGCAACTACTGGATTCCATCCACACTTCGTCTTACGATATCACACTCAAAAATGGCTATTATCTTCGAAGCACCGCATATGCAAAATTTTACATGTAGATTCAAAGATTGAATGAAAAGTTAACGTTGCAGAATTTACGATATGCTATGTATTCAGTGAAGGAATAGTCATAGGGGTTGCAAGTTCAATTGAGAATGTCATCCACTTACCTAGTTCGCCATGGGGATGGTGGTTTTTAGGATTGGAAATGGATAGGCACCTTTGTATTTTATGAGAATAGGTATTAGTAGTACTTTGATGTATAGTAATAATAAGTGATTAAAAAAATATTGATGCCTATTGAAAACAATAATAAGAGAGTGTACGGATATATCAATGATCGATGAAAACCTGAGATCTCTCTCTAACGTTTTTCATCCATTTTCTGATGATGCATTTCTATTAAAAATCGAGTTCATTGGTTGAAATTTGTTTAACAAGTTGATGTTTGTGTTTGATGATCATATCAAACTATATCGAATGGATGAGTACTTAATATGAGGTAAAACTGGCCAGTAACACAGGGCAAGTGATTGTTGTGATTGATTTCTTCAACATTTCATTGCCTGCGTTCAAAACTTGCCTCACCCAGCATGTTGTCTTGTAAATACTTTTGTGAAATTTTGAATTCATTTTCATGATGAGCTCCTTCAAGATGCAACTATGTCTTATAATTCTAATTCAATATTTTGTCTCAAGAATGCTCAATGTAAAGCAAAACAGAAGTCACGGTTTTTTGAACTCATTGTTAGTGAGAATCGTACAGGATATTTTTCGATATTTCTCGTAAAAAGTTATTCCAGACGTTCCCACCAGAAAAATAAACTGATTCAGTTAAAAACTCAAAGGGCCAAACTCCACTGTTTTATTCTTCTGCGATAATCCAGAGAGTTTGACAAAATTTTGGCTACAAGAAGTAAATGTCAACACACTTAACATATATTCAAGTTTGAGTTTGACTATTGTAAATTGACCGTCGAACCTAATTTTGTGACAAATTTGTATCAACACTGACTGTTGTGAAGTTTCATTCACTATCCCAATAGATTTGCATAAATAAAGGTTGGGCGTTCGAAGTCTATTCGTTACGCTACCGGGCGGCAGTACATTTTCAACCCCATTTTCGCCTTTGAAACGAAAGTACTTCAGAGTAGACATATTTTGTAGAGATCAATTACACTAACACCAACTTCATATCACTAGCAATATCGCCCAGCATGCCCTGGACAATGATGAAAACATTTCTTCAGACGATCCCAGACTGATTAACCATGAGCATGATATAAGGCTGATTGAGGACGAGGATGATATAGGGCTACTCGATACATTCGAGGGTCTAGAAATAGCAAATAATGACAAAAAGCCTACCTCCTTCAGCTTATCAGTTGATTCATTTCGAGATATCGATTGAAATAATGTGTAGTTATAAGGCGATGTACATCTCAGACCAAGGTGAAGCTTTTCAGGTTCTTGCATTACCTTTGATTGTGACATATTCAAATAATTCGCCCTACTCTTCACATTCAGTATCAATAACCTTCCCCAGTAGACGATAACTATATTATCAAAAGGCGCGAAAAAAAGGAGTGCAAATGATCATAGTATGGTGTAGGGTGACAGATCTTCACGAAAAAATCACATGAAGGTTTCAATATTTTCGTAAAACAAATCGTGATCTGCAAGAAACTTAAGCGCTGCGTGTTAGTTACTTTTTGCGAAACTCAGAATTTGCCTTCGTCAACTTCAGCGATAATTTAGATGAAAACTTTTCTACGGGCTGTCTTACCAAAAAAAAATCATTGCAGCCTTGTCTTTATGCACTGAAGCAGCATTCGACTTCATCTGATGATGCAAACACATAGGTATGTATATTTTCCGGACCCATTACATGGATAACTTTCATATCGTATCGGCCTCGGGCAGATGTGATCTGAAATATTTCCCAGTCTACTAGATAATAGATGAAATGACCCCACTCCTAATAGCTGAAGTGACTCCACTCCTACTACTAAGAATTAACATTCTCATATCGTATGCGGGATACTGGGTATGTTTTCGTTCATTTTCAAAAAGAAAAAAAAATCATCAACCATTTCAGTCGATTCGAAAAAAGTTGAAAACGTTTGAAAATATTTCGAGCGCTCTGAACTATGAATGGAATTTGGAAAATTGTGAGTAACCAAACTTGCAGCTGGTTGGATAATGTTTTAATCCTTTTACAATTCATTGTTATTAGTTGATGATTTGTGTATTGAGTGTATATTTGTACTTGTGTGAAGGGTTGATAGTTTTCATATCATTCTCTCAATTAAAATCATATGAAATGAATCAAAATTAATTCTTTGAGAAATTGACGATTTTCTCGCAACAAATGGTTCTGGTGGCAATTTTACTTTTATGTCAATTTTAATTTCATCGGAAATAATTTATGATAATGGGATATACGAAAGTGTGAAATCATTATTGAACTACTATAATGTTAACGTACGAACTAGTGTCATTGTGAATTTCAGGTACGAAAGACTTGTGTTCAGTTATTATCTTGTTTGAAATTACTATGGCAACATCAACAACTCGAAAAACGTGAACCATAAAACACATTTAATTTTTTCCCATTTCCTTGACGACGAAATGTTTCTTAGGTCACATCACGAATTGATTCAATTTTAATTCTCATTTTTGTTTATATGATGACTCCGATGCAAACCAATTGAGAAATAGGCTCAAGTGTTTGTGGATAACGTATTTGTGACACTTGCGTCATTTCGAGTCCTCAAGCTGTGACCTCACCAAGACCTGATGTGTGAAATTTCATTACAAACTCCTGATTATGTCGCCCATTTCCAAGGGAATCGCTGTTACAGATTATTCTCCTTCGTATATTCATTTGATCCAAGTTTTTTGTCTTTGGTATAAGAATTTATTATATTATTTAAAATGAATAATATACACTTACTAACAGAGAGTGCTGAAACTTATCGAAGAAGAGTTCATTCAGGTTTCTGGGCCTGACGTCTGGAACTGCGATAAACATCATCAAAGGTGATGTGGTAATAGACGAAGTTTCCTCAACTGCCGTGTTGGATTCACTGATTCAGGATTTGAGAGAGTTTTTTGACTTACCTCCACTGAAGGCGTTTCTGAATTAAACCTTTAACCAGAGGTCCGACTGCCATCTCTAATTACTACTGATTGATCCTCTCCATCAATCATTTGGCGAGTTTGTGTATTCTGAAGTCAACATGTTCTGTTCACACCCAGATTATCCTTTTCACGGTTTGAGGTTCTTCATGCCTATGGATTTCTATGGCCTTCCTGTAAGCTCTCGGATAATAGCAGTGGTTCTCTCTAAACTCGCGTTCGATCGAAGGCATGTTATGAAAACCTTTTCAGAAGGCGTATTCCGCAAATGCCGATTTGTCTGTTTGGTGATAACGGCAACTCCTTCTATGTTCCGACAGGCGATATAGACGGAGCTACAACTACAAAGTATTCGTTATAATCCTGGTGTGGTCAGTTGGTAATTCAGGTACTTGAGGAACGTTATCAGTTCTTCCGTTCCATAGCTCCTTACCACAAAGGTACTTTCAACATACCTTGACTATAGACAAAAAACTGAATACGTTCCTGGAAGTACCTGAATTCATGTAATCGAGAGAACTAGATAACGATGAGATCCTATACTGCATTTCTGCGAAACAGTTACAGCGGGGCTGAATTGAACGCATCTTCATTTTTGAAGTCATAAGTGATGTAACGGACTATGGTCTAGAAAAACATGAATTGAGAACAATTTTCCACCCAGCGAAAACAATACAGAATAGGGTCAAATCAGCAAAAGACCCCAGAGATCGACCAACTTCACCAGAAGTACACCAAATACCTTGTAGTTCTGGCTCTGTTTATGTAGAAATCACAGAAAGGGGTATATCAACATGCTTGCCAAGGCGCAAAAGGAATTGCCTCAGACAAATTGACGGTCGCGGAACACGCCCTCTTGGAAGATTTTCGTAACAATGACTTTGATCGGAAATATGTGTCGGAACAGGGGCTATTATCCACGACTGTACAGTGATGTCACAGGAATCCTTGGCATAAGAAAAACTTCAATCGTGAAGAGTGGCCTCTGAATATGAACAGAACATTGATACAAGCACTTCCGAATGCACGAACTCTTTCAATGAATTATGAAGAGATTTCTCTGAAGGATCAAATAGTGATGATAAAGGGTGACAGTTAGACCTATGGTTCAACGTTGAATACAGAAACACTCCCAAGTCCTGAATCAGTGAACGCAACACGGCAGTTGATACTTCGTCCATTATCGCATCGCCTTTTACAATTTTTTCCGCAGTTCCGAAACCTCAGGTCCAAAAACCTGCAGACCACGGCTGACAAACTCGAATGCTGCTATCAATATAGACATCTGAACTGTTCGACAATGAATGACTTTCACAAAAATCAAAAATAACTCTTAGTATTCCGGAGGTTGACTGAATGACTCACTGAATGACATTTGTATATGTTTTTTTTCTCTTTCCCTTCTTTCTATACATGATATTCAGAGAAACAGTCGAATATCACTCTTTGATCCACGAACTTCCGACTAGGTTGAATAATTTCTGTGAATTAATAATGCCGATGTTCGGAAGTTTGAACATCAATTCGAATTTTAAATTGAAAAAGTTCCGAGGCATCGTTGAATTTTATTCATGGCGGTTCATCAATTAAATCGACCCATCCAGAATAAATTCTTTTCACTGGTGTGAAGGGATTATTTGAGGCTTGGTAAATGTATGAAATCGTTGGAGAAATTGCGAAAAGTTTTCAGTAAATTACTGTTCGATGAAATGAAAGAAATCACCTCATAGTAAGATTATGTATGAAATATATCTGAGAATGAATGGTCCAATCTAAAATGAGTTTCTAGTGGATATTTCCGAGTCAGTCCAATGAAAGGAAAACCTAATGAAGACCATCAATGCATTTACAACTATTCGAACATTTTTGTTGCAATTTACAAAGATAAGTACAGCTTGATAAACCTGTAAATATCATATTTTTTTTCCTATTCTCTCTTACGGGCAAAATCTCAGGTCCCACCCCATATTCATTTCTCTACTAATTGAAAACTTTGTTTTTTGTTAAAAATTATCTCAATTCGAATCTAGCCATTATTAGGAATATTTCAAACTTTGTATGGGGTAAACGATTACTTTTACATAAATGAATTTAGCAACAGGCCATTGAAAACAGTATAGTTTTTCAAATGACGATTCGCACTTTGGCACCCAAGATAATCAGCCAAACCTTGCCCGCACAAGGATCTTCCTTCTGGATACATTCTTGAGAGTATTGGATAGGGGGAAAATAGTATTACATATTGATGGAATTGACTGAATATGGGCAAAGCCAGTAGAACACTTTTTTTAGAAGTGAAGTTAGAGCCTGAACAATCTCAATATATAGTAAGGTTAAACCTTTAATATAAGACCATGTTATTGAGTACTGATTTCGACACTTCGAGCAGATTGATTGAGTTGTCACCCTAATGAATTCGCTAAAATTATAAAATAGTAAATATTAGTATTTGTTTACTCATTTATTTTCCAGCGAAATTCTTAGCTTTTTTGGTTTCATGGTGCATCTTGTCCTTCACAGCGTTTGATTCTTCCGGATTATTTTCTTTCATATCAAAGCTTATTCTTGTAGTAAAAGACTAAAGGTATGTTCGCATTGATGAATCTATCGAATCGCACATCACTCTCATACATCGTTAATCAAACATCAAAACCATGATTGTTCTAGCTTTCGCTTCATAACCTACAAAGTCGTGAGTAGGATGAAATTCATCGATTCATACCATCGACAGTGTATTGCGTAAGTAACGTAATGTCCCCTTTTTGTGCTGAATTGATGGTAATTTGTGAAGTTTCGTCACAACGATTATTCTCTACATAGGAATACTGATTTTTTAATTTTTGTTCTCACACAGGACAATTTTCATTTATGCATCTAACGTCACTGTGATGTTGAAAATTTGAGTCCGACAAAATCGATAACCCTTGTGTAGTATTGAATATACAGGCTGGTCCAAACTGGTTGTGCACCATTCTTCGTTATTATTGAACATACGAAATCGGTGGAATAGCCAAACCAGTGGCATTTTCAATACAAATATGCAGTTTCAAGAATCAAATAAACAATTGAGCATCTCCTTGATTTTTCGAAGAAATTCATGGACTTATCAACCTTTACTTCGACACATCTGAGCACCAGTCTCTCATCAATATTGCCCATTCAGGTGATGATCGTCCAGTTAGACTCTCTTAAAAATTTACATTAGATCATTTACAAACTAATGATCGCACAATACAATCTCACAACTATGTATCTCAATACAAAGTTATACACAATAAACAATGAATAAACAATACACTATTTCAATTCTAATCCGCTTCTGGCATCATATCCTGTACATCGACTTTGAACAAAGGTTATCCATAGTTTATGTGCATCTGCTGTGCGGATTTGGGAACGAAAACAGGAAATTGGATGGGCATTGAACAAATTTCGAAATGAAAAATCGGGAAAGCGCTACGTGAATACTGGTGCGGTCGTAAATAGTATTTTTCATTCTGAGATATAGTTTTATATGAATCCGGAATGAGAAATACGTAGCTGGTTGCAGTATGACGTTTATTTGATGTTGTAGACAGCTCCATGGTGAATGAACGTTTCACTCGCTAGATGAAATCATTTACACGGAGAATACAATTTTCCAGATTGATCTGCAGTGTTTGAGTATGTGAAATTGATAAATGGGTGGATAGAAATGAGCCCTACTGTAGTTCTTCTGTAGTTGATTATAACATCATCAACCCGCGATACTTCAGTTTATCTGATTGAAATCGATGTAGATTGATTCCATACGGTGAACATTAAATTTTCTAGTAGGTGAGTAGGCACTGTTGGTTCGACTCAAGGTGCTGGAGGTGCCCTGTTAGATGCACTTCGTGAATGAAATACATTAACTGTCTTGATTGTACTGATTTTTCGTGATTACTCCTTGTTGACATAGTAGTTAGTCTAAGAGGAGAAGACGCTAAACCTATAATGATAGGGCTCCCAGAAGTCATATATATAATTCATTAGTTCATCAATAGGAGAACACAAAATGGCTCTGCTGCCATGTCCAAAATGGGGCAACGCTATAAAAAAAATAACAAAAAAAATTTTTTTTTGGGTTTCTGTGATGATAAGTCTCCCGTTCCGTGATTGTTCCTCAAGGTAGAGGAGGGGTAGGACTATATGAAAAAGCAGTGCTGCCAGCCCCATGATGGGGCTTATCAGGTGCTGCCGAGAGATTAGTGACCCCTCCGTACCTGGGTTTCTATAATCATCGGACTCCTCAAAGAACCAAAGTATCTCTGAAAGGTCTTCATTTTTTGTGTAAGAAAAACCGCTGCTGCCTTTTCCAAACAGTGGACAACATGGTGGCAGCAGCGTTTGAAAGTCGCTCTCCGCGCAACCGATTTTGCGTTTCAATTCGGTTTTATTAGCAATCTTCCGGGTTTTTTCTATTTGTATTATTGAAACACGCCTGCCACAACCACGAACAATGAATATTACGTATCGTTGATTGTTTAAACGAATGAAATCGCATTTTTTTGTGATTTCTTCGATTTTTCAACCGTTTTCATTGTCGTCGTCGTCGTATACGAAACATCATACATGATAGATGGAATAATATTGAAAATTGGAAGAGGGCAAAAAAAAGGTGATGGTTTTTCAAATAATTCGATTATTCATGTTAATAAAAATATCGTTATATTTTGGACTCATGCTGTGCTGGATAAGCAATGCTATTATGGCAATAGCCAAATCGTAAGTGACGATAATTTTCGATTGGTCGCAGTGCCTGGCAATAGCAACATTCTTCAGAGTGTGGTTAATAATTTCATGGGACGTTGGAGAACGATTAAAGAGCACCAAATATTCAACTATTTGCATTTCGCTTTCGTCTACGGTAGTCATGCAATTAAATCTAATTCCCATTGGAATTCTGGCAAATTGAAAATATGAGAAGTGTTATTTTTTTCGAGTTTTCAACCGTTTTCAGTGTTGTTCCATACTGTCTTTCGTCGTTGATTATTGAAAGAAATGATTCTGTGAAGTTTTCATTGATTTATTCGTGATGAAATGGAATAATATTGAAATGAGTACAAAAAAAAGAATTAAGATTTTTAAATTATTTGATTATTCATTTTTTTTGTCTTCACAAAATTGAAAGATGTATGCGTACACTAATGTACAATAAGAAGGAGAAATATCTTTTCTTTACCTATACTATATTTATGATAGTCACTTGTTACGAACCATTTCTCATTTTTCGTATCAACTATTGTTTTCCTACTATTCGTCATCCGAATCGAAAGTGAGGGTATCGAAATCAATAAGACAGCATTCTTTTGGCACCATTCCCTTCTCGAAGAGCACGATCAAATTGTACTTGCGTTCCTGATTCATGTAAAACGCACCCAAAACCTACAAATGTACCCAAAACGGCAGCATTGGAGTCAGGTATAATATCTACCGACCCTTTCATTCTGACCGTATTGAATAGTGCAGCCGGAGTTTCTGCTCAAAATGTATGATAATTTTTTGTAGGAAATCACAGAAGGAAAATTATAATTGGAATGTAGCGGTGTTCTCTTCAAAGATGAATTTGGTCATACAAATCCAATTTTTGGGGAACACAAAGCCCGTTCCCAGTACGTCGGAATCCGCACCAGAAGTTCTTGAGAAAGAACCTGGTATATCTGAAACTACGATGAATTTCACACCTGCGGTTTTGCAAACCACTAATCTATCGACATCACTGTCCGCATCTTCACCGACAGCGATGAAAATCGAGGAACCGGGAATGGATTTTTCTGAATGAATCCAAAGCAATTATCCCTGCAGTTTCTGCTTCATGTCAAGACTGACAATCGATAAGAAGTAGAAGGTACACTGAATAACATTAGGATGCATACTACTGGCTTGCAGGACGAATCAATTCTCGGTGGTTCAAAATTGATTATTAATAACGTGTTACTTCACTTCCAAATATTTTCTCATAAAATTCGAGGATGGGGTTTACTCGTCAGGAAACGCGTATTATTTTAACACTTCTCATTTTTCCAATTTGACAGAATTCCAATGAGAATTATATTTAATTGCATGACTACCGTAGACGAAAGCAAAATGCAAATTGTTGAATATTTGGTGCTGATTAATCGTTCTCCAACGCCCTATGAAATTATAAACCACACTCTGCAGAATGTTGCTGTTATTGCCAGGCACTGCGAGCAATCGAAAATTATCACTTACGATTTGGCTATTGCCATGATAGCATTGCATATCCAGCACAGCGTGAGTCCAAAATATAACAATATTTTCATTAACATGAATAATTGATTTATTTGAAAAACCATCACCTTTTTTTTGCCGTCTTCCAATTTTCAATATTATTCCATCTATCATGTATGATTTATTTCATACGACGACGAAGACAATGAAAACGGTTGAAAAATCGAAAAAATTACAAAAAAATGCGATTTCATTTGTTTAAACATTCAACGATATGTAATATTTATTGTTCGTGGTAGTGCCAGGCGTGTTTCAATAATACAAATAGAAAAAACCCGGAAGATTGCTAATGAAACCGGATTGAAACCCAAAATCGATTGCGCGGAGGGCGACTTTCAAACGCTGCTGCCGCCACTATTTGGAAAAGGCAGCAGCGGTTTTTCTTATACAAAAAATGAGGACCTTTCAGAAATACTTTGGTTCTTTGGGGAGTCCGATGATTATAGAAACTCGGGTACGGAGGGGTCACTAATCTCTCGGCAGCACCTGATAAGCCCCATCAGGGGGCTGGCAGCACTGTTTTTTCATATAGTCCTACCCCTCCTATACCTTGAGGAACAATCACGGAACGGGAGACTTATCATTACAGAAACCCAAAAAAAAATTTTTTTCTTATGTTTTTTTTTCAGCGTTGCCCCATTTTGGACATGGCAGCTGGGCCATTTTGTGTTCTCCTATTGATGAACTAACGAATTATATATATGACTTCTGGGAGCCCTATCATTATAGGTTTAGTGTCGTCGCCTCTTAGACTATAGGAAAAACACTATCAAAATATACAGAAAGTTGTCCCGCAGGAACATTTCGGCCATTTTTTGGTAGTTGATAAGGAAAAATAATTTATAGGGAATCATTTTTACGTTGAATAACTCAGCAACAGAAGAAATAAAAATTCAAGATAACAAAATTTCATATACTTCTAAACACCTGTAGGTAAATGTTTTCTGAGATACTTGTCGTTGTTCCTTGCATGTTATCAGCTCGTTATGAATTCCTTGGTGAAGGAGCTGCGGATTCATGGACACCCTTCAACTTGAAACTACCTAAATTTCTTTTGGAATACAACGTTTGGAATTCATTTTCGATCTGACATCATGAGATTCGTGAAACTAAATTTCATACTCCAACCCTCTGCATCACAACTAGTTTTATAATTAATTTCTTCGGTAAACATCTCGACTGATCACAAATTACGGAGGCGAGCCTCACTAGGGAAGACGACTTTGAAAGTTGTCAAAAAAACACCTGTATTTCCATATTTTCCAGGGTGGTACAAGGAGAAAATATAGTGAGAAAGAATCTGTGGAATAAAAAATTATGGTTCCAGGAAGGGTTCTTAATGCAATAAACGATGAACTGTCAAAAAAACTGTATCATAGTGCATAAAGGTTATTTGTTAGAATTGGTACGTTGGCCGAAATAGCGTTTGTTTTGAAAGCACATTCATAGACAGGGAAAAGTTGAGTTCGGAATAGCTAGCTTGTGTATGTGAACGTGAGGTGGAGGCCGCCTATTAATGGGTGCATGTCTGTCTGTGCCGGTATTAGTATTAATGGAAATATTATCACTTCAATACTGGCGCGTTTTCGAAATAATGAAACAAGAATGATGCAGTGTCTAATTGTTGTTAGCGGAAACGAAGATTTCGAGATAAATTATGCAAGGAAAGTGGAGATAACGCTGCAGTAAAACTGATGAGTGAAAATTTAATGATCGTTCGAATTAATTTGTATGCGACGAGCCTATGCGGAAGGTATGGCGTTAAACCTTTTATCGTGATCCATTGTAATACATAATGTACAAATATGATGGAATTCTTGTATGGTTCGGACACAGAAAACATTCGATTACAAGTATATACAAGGGTTTCATGACATTTGACAGTTCATATGGATTTATTTATTAATTTTGATTTCAATTTATAACCTCGTTATTCAAGTGATGGTTACAAAATGCTTTATACTTTCAAGAGTAAATGTATAATTCCAAATGTTTCTCATTTTGATGATTTTGTGTAGGGTTCTGTTTATCTGAATGTTATAGGTGTATACCAAACGCCATCGACATCGATCGAATTTCTTCAACAATTGAGCCATGTAACTGACTCCCTACGTTATTTCTTGGGAGCAATATGTTTTTTCGCGAACTATTCAACCATGAAATATTGCAGAGTCATTCGTCAACACTACAGAGAAAAAAATCTCCGGGTACCTAATCACATGCGCCAACTACCTCACCTTTATTACGAATTTCTTCACTTCCAAAATTCAAAAGCATTTTTCTCGCTCATTCAAGGGATCTTTACAATTAATTTCATTCATGCCTTACAGTGGCAAATAATCAAGATTTCAATATAATACGATGGATTTCATTATTCACAATGATTAAATCAAATTATTATTATTAATTTATATTCATTTCTCGATTGACATGAAAAATACAATAGGTGAGGATTCATAATAATTTGAAAAAAATTTATGAGTGATTTTATTCAACAATTTTATCCCAGCTCAATATTTCCTCCTCAGTTAATCACTTTTAAGAGTATGCCCAAAATAAGGAGCCTTGCGCGAGCAAGTCTTGGCTACTTTTTTTGAGCGCCATAGCGTTCCGGGGCAATTCACCGATTTTGAACTTTTGCGTTTTTAATTTCATATGTGGGTACTGAAAAACACACGATTCATTACGACTATTCAAGAGTTTAATTGAAGGCAATAATTTCAATTTTTGAATTAACAAAAAATCAGTTTCCATTATTCGACATAATTGTGGTGTTGGTAGTGTAGCGGTCAGCACTTTGGCCTTCCAAGCGGAAGACCAGGGTTCAAATCCCCGCCAGACTACCGTGCTGGGTAAATGCACGTTAAAATCTAAGACCTCGTTAACCCATTGCTCGCACAAGTTTCGACTCCTGAGGGTTGACGTTCGTCAGTTGGTTAACGGAACGAACAGTTTCAGAACAATTTTCAGAACAGTGCATCAGTGTAAAACTCGAAATATCCACAATTCATATTTTCCACTAATGCTCCTATGTAGTAGTCTCCTCATCATGGGATTCAAAGATTACGATAAGCATTCCATTTAAGAAATTCAAAAGTAGAATGACGACTTCGATCTCTCCCTCCAATATGTGGAAAACTGCTTTATCATTCTGATTGTTGTTGTCATATTTCACGTAGAAATTTGGAGATTTTAGGACTTTGCTTTTCCAGCACAGCGCTCGCTTCACATAATTTGTCCGCTCTTCTAGTAATTTTACACACTTCTACCATTCGGAAATGATTAAGGAGTATGTTCTATATCAGAATTGAATACCATCTTGTATGTAACACGATAAAAATTCACTCTACTTTCTGGGACCTCGCCACGCTCGTCTCGCAGAAATCGCGTCGTTTAATAAAATGAAACAATTCCTGACTATTAACATAAATATTTATTTAGGTAGGAATTTTCGAATCGAATCACAGTATCGAATTGATAGATATTTGTTATCTTTAACTATTGCCCAAGCAGGACAAATTGTCTCTAAAGTACAAGTTTACAAATTTAAAAATCAGTTCCTTGTTTGATGAATAACTTGTGGTCTCGGTAGTGTAGTGGTTAGCATATCTGCCTGTCAAGCGGAAGGCCGGGGTTCGAATCCTCGCCGGGCCACCGTGCTGGGTAAACGCACGTTAAAAGGTAAGGCCTCGTTGATCCATTGCACGCACAAGTTTCGACTTCTGAGGGTTGACGTTCGTCAGCTGGTTAACGGAACGAACAATTTTAGAACAACAACTAATATGAAACTGATAGGAAATATATATGACAATAAGATCCTTTCCATGCATTTGAAAGTCGTCATATAGCCGGAATTATTACAATTCCTTGAATTCGAAAAGAAAACGTGACAGCGAAGCGTTTGGAAGCCACAAAAGTCGGCTTGTTAGTCTGGAAGTAACCATCAAAAATCTTGAGGGCTCATTGTTTTCATCGGAAATTACCCCATTGAAATCTCTAGTTAGCTGCATGCAGAACTTTATCAAAAGAGGAAGAACAAACGTTGGCAATCATTTCGGAAAAGTCTTGTTCCCATTTCATGACTCGGATATCAACTCGTAACTTCGTGGCACTCATATTATTCTACGAGTGGTTGATTATAAGTTTTAGTGCCGAATAATACCCACTCCACTCCACTGAATAGCTTGACTTCAGAGCTCTTCGATGAATGACGGAAATGATATTGTCAACTATCTCTATACCAAACTTTCAACTATGATCATGGGTAGGGTCTAAGTTGGACAGTGGAAGCATGTAGCCGCTGAAGTAACCGCCATAGAAATTTGAATTTCTTGCGGCAATCAGGGGATCTGCTAACCATGCAAGTTTATGCAACGAATTTCACTTAGCATTTCTTTTTCATGAACATTTCATCATTGAGATAATAAAGCAATCAGAAGAGAAGAGTTTTCGAGAGAAACAACCCAAATTGTTATAATGTTTTTAATTGAAGCTGTTATTATTTTCCTTCTGGGTGGGAGTTTTTTGTTGCTGAGGAGACGAATCCGTGAAATGCGAGGCATTCTATATTGTGTAGAGTTTTTCTGGTGGAGAAGCTGCAATGTTCCAAGACGTTTGGTGTTGGAAGATGCATCGTGATTTTTCTGGCAGAATAAGTTGGGCATGACCGGAACAGATTCAATATTGGATTTTCAGATGAAGAGTGAGGAATATATTTCAATGATATTGAATATTTCTTCACTGTAAAGGCGTACTATGTGATCGGTTTCCCTGGTCAGATATGTGATTACTTGAACTTTGGCAATTCGAAACACCTAAAAATCTGAATAAATACCCGAACGTTTTCTTTTTCTTCATTCAGACAGTCACTGATAAAGAAAAACCCTGACAAATTACGGCATAGAAAAATTTATCACAGTACATAGGGACAAAACGGTTGAAGCTTTCGCGGCAGAGCTTTTCTGTATCATCACTATGATTCTGGTTTGAAGGCCGTCGTTTTTCAGAATTTCTCCCTGACGTTTCGCTGGCGCGGGTTGCTAGCTTCTTCAGAGGCTCATAAATCGTGAGTTAGACTCCGATGACTAGATATTACGACTTCGTAAAGTGTATTTTTATGGATTCAGGTAGCCAGCTCTTCCTAGATTCAGAGAATTTTCATTAATATTGATTACACTTCAAGAAGTCGTAATATCTAGTCCTCGGAGTCTGATTCAAGATGAATGAGCCTCTGAAGAAGCTAGCCATTCGCGCCAGCGAAACGTCAGGAAGGAATTCCAAAAAGCGACGGCCTTCAAACCCGAATAATAGTAGTGATAATACATAGGGACAGACGAAGAGACTAGCACTGTTGAGTTGGGTTTGGCGATGTCATACTATTAATTCTTTCGCAATAAATTTCATGAAATCCTGCCTGGATTATTGAGATACAGGTATCGACGTTTCGTCCTTCAATCATGCTTTCTTCGATGGTTCTGAAATCTTGTGATTTCATTTGAAAATATACAAATAGTGTTGTATCGCGAAAATATTGAACGTTTACCATTCTGTGGAACATTTTTTGGAATATTGGAGAAGATCCAGAATTCTTGAGAAGATTCGTACCCAATTTTCAGTTGATGAAAGGAAGGTGAAAATGATCGATTTCGATCAATCAAACCACGAAATGTCTATTGGACTGAAATATCGTATGAAAATGCATCGCTATTTAAAGACTATTTAGATGTGAACTGCTAAATAGGTTGATCATTGTGCCATTGAATTAAGTGTTCTTCGAATCGTTTGGTACATACACAAACAAA